>OU342741.1:214619811-215064674 GCA_910589775.1 Avena eriantha
ACTCTAGTGGATCCATGTGGTTTAGGGAAAGAACACACATGCAATGAACTCTAGTGGATCCATCTGGTTTATGAAAAGAACACACATCCAATTAACTCTAGTGGATCCATGTGGTTTATGAAAATAACACACATCCAACTGAAATATAGTGGATCCATGTGGTTTTTGAAAAGAATACACATGCACTAAACTCTAGTGGATCCATGTGGTTTATGAAAAGAACACCAGATCCAATTAACTCTAGTGGATCCATGTGGTTTATGAAAATAACACAGATCTAATGAAATCTACTAGATCCATGTGGATTTGAAAAGAACACACATGCAATATACTCTAGTGGATCCATGTGGTTTATGAAAAGAACACACATCCAATGAACTATAGTGGATCCATGTGGTCTATATGAAAGAAAATAACATCTAATGAACTCTAGTGTATCCATGTGGTTTAGGAAAAGAACAAACATGAAATGAACCCTAGTGGATCCATGTGATTATGAAAAGAACACACATGCAATGAACTCTAGTGGATCCATGTGGTTTATCAAGAAACACACATCCTATAAACTCTAGTGATCCGTTGGTTTATGAAAAGAAGACACATGCAATGAAGTCTAGTGGATCCATGTGGTTTATGAGAAGAACACACATGATGTAGCGGCATCATTGCAAAGAACACACATCCAATGAACTCTAGTGCATCCATGTGGTTTATGAAAAACACACATCCAATGAAGTCTAGTGGATCCATGTAGTTTATGAAAATAACACACATGAAATAAACTATAGTGAATCCATTTGGTTTCTGAAAAGGACACACATGCAATGAACTCTAGTGGATCCATGTGGTTTAGGAAAAGGACACACATGCAATGAACTCTAGTGGATCCATGTGGTTTCTGAAAAGAACACACATCCAATGAATTCTAGTTGATCCATGTGGTTTATGTAAAGAACACACATCCTATGAAATCTAGTGGATCCATGTGGTCTGTGAAAAGAACACACATCCAATGAACTCTAGTGGATCCATGTGGTTTAGGGAAAGAACACACATGCAATGAACTCTAGTGGATCCATCTGGTTTATGAAAAGAACACACATCCAATTAACTCTAGTGGATCCATGTGGTTTATGAAAATAACACACATCCAATGAAATATAGTGGATCCATGTGGTTTTTGAAAAGAATACACATGCACTAAACTCTAGTGGATCCATGTGGTTTATGAAAAGAACACAGATCCAATTAACTCTAGTGGATCCATGTGGTTTATGAAAATAACACACATCTAATGAAATCTACTAGATCCATGTGGATTTTGAAAAGAACACACATGCAATATACTCTAGTGGATCCATGTGGTTTATGAAAAGAACACACATCCAATGAACTATAGTGGATCCATGTGGTCTATGAAAGAAACATACATCTAATGAACTCTAGTGTATCCATGTGGTTTAGGAAAAGAACAAACATGAAATGAACCCTAGTGGATCCATGTGGATTATGAAAAGAACACACATGCAATGAACTCTAGTGGATCCATGTGGTTTATCAAAAGAACACACATCCTATAAACTCTAGTGGATCCGTGTGGTTTATGAAAAGAAGACACATGCAATGAAGTCTAGTGGATCCATGTGGTTTATGAGAAGAACACACATGATGTAGTGGCATCATTGCATGTGTTCATTTCCAATACCACAATGATGCACACTAATACACACACATCCAATGACTCTAGTGGATCCATGTAGTTTATGAAAATAACACACATGCAATAAACTATAGTGAGTCCATTTGGTTTCTGAAAAGGACACACATGCAATGAACCCTAGTGGATCTATGTGGTTTAGGAAAAGGACACACATGCAATGAACTCTAGTGGATCCATGTGGTTTATGAAAAGAACACACATGCAATGAACTCTAGTTGATCCATGTGGTTTATGTAAAGAACACACATCCTATGAAATCTAGTGGATCCATGTGATCTGTGAAAAGAACACACATCCAATGAACTCTAGTGGATCCATGTGGTTTAGGGAAAGAACACACATGCAATGAACTCTAGTGGATCCATCTGGTTTATGAAAAGAACATACATCCAATTAACTCTAGTGGATCTAGGTGGTTTATGAAAATAACACACATCCAATGAAATATAGTGGATCCATGTGGTTTTTGAAAAGAATACACATGCACTAAACTCTAGTGGATCCATGTGGTTTATGAAAAGAACACAGATCCAATTAACTCTAGTGGATCCATGTGGTTTGTGAAAATAACACACATCTAATGAAATCTAGTGGATCCATGTGGATTTTGAAAAGAACACACATGCATTAAACTCTAGTGGATCCATGTGGTTTATGAAAAGAACACACATCCAATGAACTATAGTGGATCCATGTGGTCTGTGAAAGAAACACACATCTAATGAACTCTAGTGTATCCATGTGGTTTAGGAAAAGAACAAACATGAAATGAACCCTAGTGGATCCATGTGGATTATGAAAAGAACACACATGCAATGAACTCTTGTGGATCCATGTGGTTTATGAAAAGAACACACATCCAATGAACTCTAGTGCATCCATGTGGTTTATGAAAAGAACACACATGCAATGAAGTCTAGTGGATCCATGTGGGAACACACATGATGTAGTGGCATCATTGCATGTGTTCATTTCCAATACCACAATGATGCACACTAATACACACACATCCAATGACTCTCGTGGATCCATGTAGTTTATGAAAATAACACACATGCAATAAACTATAGTGAATCCATTTGGTTTCTGAAAAGGACACACATGCAATGAAATCTAGTGGATCCATGTGGTTTAGGAAAAGGACACACATGCAATGAACTCTAGTGGATCCATGTGGTTTATGAAAAGAACACACATCCAATGAATTCTAGTTGATCCATGTGGTTTATGTAAAGAACACACATCCTATGAAATCTAGTGGATCCATGTGGTCTGTGAAAAGAACACACATCCAATGAACTCTAGTGGATCCATGTGGTTTAGGGAAAGAACACACATGCAATGAACTCTAGTGGATCCATCTGGTTTATGAAAAGAACACACATCCAATTAACTCTAGTGGATCCATGTGGTTTATGAAAATAACACACATCCAATGAAATATAGTGGATCCATGTGGTTTTTGAAAAGAATACACATGCACTAAACTCTAGTGGATCCATGTGGTTTATGAAAAGAACACAGATCCAATTAACTCTAGTGGATCCATGTGGTTTATGAAAATAACACACATCTAATGAAATCTAGTGAATCCATTTGGTTTCTGAAAAGGACACACATGCAATGAACTCTAGTGGATCCATGTGGTTTAGGAAAAGGACACACATGCAATGAACTCTAGTGGATCCATGTGGTTTATGAAAAGAACACACATCCAATGAACTCTAGTTGATCCATGTGGTTTATGTAAAGAACACACATCCTATGAAATCTAGTGGATCCATGTGGTCTGTGAAAATAACACACATCCAATGAACTCTAGTGGATCCATGTGGTTTAGGGAAAGAACACACATGCAATGAACTCTAGTGGATCCATCTGGTTTATGAAAGAACACACATCCAATTAACTCTAGTGGATCCATGTGGTTTATGAAAGTAACACACATCCAATGAAATATAGTGGATCCATGTGGTTTTTAAAAGAATACACATGCACTAAACTCTAGTGGATCCATGTGGTTTATGAAAAGAACACAGATCCAATTTACTCTAGTGGATCCATGTGGTTTATGAAAATAACACACATCTAATGAAATCTAGTGGATCCATGTGGATTTTGAAAAGAACACACATGCACTAAACTCTAGTGGATCCATGTGGTTTATGAAAAGAACACACATCCAATGAACTATAGTGGATCCATGTGGTCTGTGAAAGAAACACACATCTAATGAACTCTAGTGTATCCATGTGGTTTAGGAAAAGAAAAAACATGAAATTAACCCTACTGGATCCATGTGGTTTATGAAAGAACACACATCCAATGAACTCTAGTTGATCCATGTGGTTTATGTAAAGAACACACATCCTATGAAATCTAGTGGATCCATGTGGTTTATGAAAAGAACACACATGCAATGAAATCTAGTGGATCCATGTGGTTTAGGGAAAGAACACACATGCAATGAACTTTAGTGGATCCATCTGGTTTATGAAAAGAACACACATCCAATTAACTCTAGTGGATCCATGTGGTTTATGAAAATAACACACATCCAACGAAATATATTGGATCCATGTGGTTTTTGAAAAGAATACACATGCACTAAACTCTAGTGGATCCATGTGGTTTATGAAAAGAACACAGATCCAATTACTCTAGTGGATCCATGTGGTTTATGAAAATAACACACATCCAATGAAATCTAGTGGATCCATGTGGATTTTGAAAAGAACACACATGCACTAAACTCTAGTGGATCCATGTGGTTTATGAAAAGAACACACATCCAATGAACTATAGTGGATCCATGTGGTCTGTGAAAGAAACACACATCTAATGAACTCTAGTGTATCCATGTGGTTTATGAAAAGAACAAACATGAAATTAACCCTAGTGGATCCATGTGGATTATGAAAAGAACACACATGCAATGAACTCTAGTGGATCCATGTGGTTTATCAAAAGAACACACATCCAATAAACTCTAGTGGATCCATGTGGTTTATGAAAAGAACACACAAGCAATGAAGTCTAGTGGATCCATGTGGTTTATGATAAGAACACACATGATGTAGTGGCATCATTGCATGTGTTCATTTCAATACCACAATTATGCACACTAATACACACACATCCAATGACTCTAGTGGATCCATGTAGTTTATGAAAATAACACACATGCAATAAACTATAGTGAATCCATTTGGTTTCTGAAAAGGACACACATGCAATGAACTCTAGTGGATCCATGTGGTTTAGGAAAAGGACACACATGCAATGAACTCTAGTGGATCCATGTGGTTTATGAAAAGAACACACATCCAATGAATTCTAGTTGATCCATGTGGTTTATGTAAAGAACACACATCCTATGAAATCTAGTGGATCCATGTGGTCTGTGAAAAGAACACACATCCAATGAACTCTAGTGGATCCATGTGGTTTAGGGAAAGAACACACATGCAATGAACTCTAGTGGATCCATCTGGTTTATGAAAAGAACACACATCCAATTAACTCTAGTGGATCCATGTGGTTTATGAAAATAACACACATCCAATGAAATATAGTGGATCCATGTGGTTTTTGAAAAGAATACACATGCACTAAACTCTAGTGGATCCATGTGGTTTATGAAAAGAACACAGATCCAATTAACTCTAGTGGATCCATGTGGTTTATGAAAATAACACACATCTAATGAAATCTAGTGGATCCATGTGGATTTTGAAAAGAACACACATGCAATATACTCTAGTGGATCCATGTGGTTTATGAAAAGAACACACATCCAATGAACTATAGTGGATCCATGTGGTCTATGAAAGAAACATACATCTAATGAACTCTAGTGTATCCATGTGGTTTAGGAAAAGAACAAACATGAAATGAACCCTAGTGGATCCATGTGGATTATGAAAAGAACACACATGCAATGAACTCTAGTGGATCCATGTGGTTTATCAAAAGAACACACATCCAATAAACTCTAGTGGATCCGTGTGGTTTATGAAAAGAAGACACATGCAATGAAGTCTAGTGGATCCATGTGGTTTATGAGAAGAACACACATGATGTAGTGGCATCATTGCATGTGTTCATTTCCAATACCACAATGATGCACACTACTACACACACATCCAATGACTCTAGTGGATCCATGTAGTTTATGAAAATAACACACATGCAATAAACTATAGTGAATCCATTTGGTTTCTGAAAAGGACACACATGCAATGAACCCTAGTGGATCCATGTGGTTTAGGAAAAGGACACACATGCAATGAACTCTAGTGGATCCATGTGGTTTATGAAAAGAACACACATCCAATGAATTCTAGTTGATCCATGTGGTTTATGTAAAGAACACACATCCTATGAAATCTAGTGGATCCATGTGGTCTGTGAAAAGAACACACATCCAATGAACTCTAGTGGATCCATGTGGTTTAGGGAAAGAACACACATGCAATGAACTCTAGTGGATCCATCTGGTTTATGAAAAGAACACACATCCAATTAACTCTAGTGGATCCATGTGGTTTATGAAAATAACACACATCCAATGAAATATAGTGGATCCATGTGGTTTTTGAAAAGAATACACATGCACTAAACTCTAGTGGATCCATGTGGTTTATGAAAAGAACACAGATCCAATTAACTCTAGTGGATCCATGTGGTTTATGAAAATAACACACATCTAATGAAATCTAGTGGATCCATGTGGATTTTGAAAAGAACACACATGCAATATACTCTAGTGGACCCATGTGGTTTATGAAAAGAACACACATCCAATGAACTATAGTGGATCCATGTGGTCTATGAAAGAAACATACATCTAATGAACTCTAGTGTATCCATGTGGTTTAGGAAAAGAACAAACATGAAATGAACCCTAGTGGATCCATGTGGATTATGAAAAGAACACACATGCAATGAACTCTAGTGGATCCATGTGGTTTATCAAAAGAACACACATCCAATAAACTCTAGTGGATCCGTGTGGTTTATGAAAAGAAGACACATGCAATGAAGTCTAGTGGATCCATGTGGTTTATGAGAAGAACACACATGATGTAGTGGCATCATTGCATGTGTTCATTTCCAATACCACAATGATGCACACTACTACACACACATCCAATGACTCTAGTGGATCCATGTAGTTTATGAAAATAACACACATGCAATAAACTATAGTGAATCCATTTGGTTTCTGAAAAGGACACACATGCAATGAACCCTAGTGGATCCATGTGGTTTAGGAAAAGGACACACATGCAATGAACTCTAGTGGATCCATGTGGTTTATGAAAAGAACACACATGCAATGAACTCTACTTGATCCATGTGGTTTATGTAAAGAACACACATCCTATGAAATCTAGTGGATCCATGTGATCTGTGAAAAGAACACACATCCAATGAACTCTAGTGGATCCATGTGGTTTAGGGAAAGAACACACATGCAATGAACTCTAGTGGATCCATCTGGTTTATGAAAAGAACACACATCCAATTAACTCTAGTGGATCTAGGTGGTTTATGAAAATAACACACATCCAATGAAATATAGTGGATCCATGTGGTTTTTAAAAAGAATAAACATGCACTAAACTCTAGTGGATCCATGTGGTTTATGAAAAGAACACAGATCCAATTAACTCTAGTGGATCCATGTGGTTTATGAAAATAACACACAACTAATGAAATCTAGTGTATCCATGTGGATTTTGAAAAGAACACACATGTATTAAACTCTAGTGGATCCATGTGGTTTATGAAAAGAACACACATCCAATGAACTATAGTGGATCCATGTGGTCTGTGAAAGAAACACACATCTAATGAACTCTAGTGTATCCATGTGGTTTATGAAAAGAACAAACATGAAATGAACCCTAGTGGAGCCATGTGGATTATGAAAAGAACACACATGCAATGAACTCTAGTGGATCCATGTGGTTTATCAAAAGAACACACATCCAATAAACTCTAGTGGATCCGTGTGGTTTATGAAAAGAAGACACATGCAATGAAGTCTAGTGGATCCATGTGGTTTATGAGAAGAACACACATGATGTAGTGGCATCATTGCATGTGTTCATTTCCAATACCACAATGATGCACACTACTACACACACATCCAATGACTCTAGTGGATCCATGTAGTTTATGAAAATAACACACATGCAATAAACTATAGTGAATCCATTTGGTTTCTGAAAAGGACACACATGCAATGAACCCTAGTGGATCCATGTGGTTTAGGAAAAGGACACACATGCAATGAACTCTAGTGGATCCATGTGGTTTATGAAAAGAACACACATGCAATGAACTCTAGTTGATCCATGTGGTTTATGTAAAGAACACACATCCTATGAAATCTAGTGGATCCATGTGATCTGTGAAAAGAACACACATCCAATGAACTCTAGTGGATCCATGTGGTTTATGGAAAGAACACACATGCAATGAACTCTAGTGGATCCATCTGGTTTATGAAAAGAACACACATCCAATTAACTCTAGTGGATCTAGGTGGTTTATGAAAATAACACACATCCAATGAAATATAGTGGATCCATGTGGTTTTTAAAAAGAATAAACATGCACTAAACTCTAGTGGATCCATGTGGTTTATGAAAAGAACACAGATCCAATTAACTCTAGTGGATCCATGTGGTTTATGAAAATAACACACAACTAATGAAATCTAGTGGATCCATGTGGATTTTGAAAAGAACACACATGTATTAAACTCTAGTGGATCCATGTGGTTTATGAAAAGAACACACATCCAATGAACTATAGTGGATCCATGTGGTCTGTGAAAGAAACACACATCTAATGAACTCTAGTGTATCCATGTGGTTTATGAAAAGAACAAACATGAAATGAACCCTAGTGGATCCATGTGGATTATGAAAAGAACACACATGCAATGAACTTTAGTGGATCCATGTGGTTTATCAAAAGAACACACATCGAATAAACTCTAGTGGATCCATGTGGTTTATGAAAAGAACACACATACAATGAAGTCTAGTGGATCCATCTGGTTTATGAGAAGAACACACATGATGTAGTGGCATCCTTGCATGTGTTCATTTCCAATACCACAATGATGCACACTAATACACACACATCCAATGACTCTAGTGGATCCATGTAGTTTATGAAAATAACACACATGCAATAAACTATAGTGAGTCCATTTGGTTTCTGAAAAGGACACACATGCAATGAACCCAAGTGGATCCAGGTGGTTTAGGAAAAGGACACACATGCAATGAACTTTAGTGGATCCATGTGGTTTATGAAAAGAACACACATCCAATGAACTCTAGTTGATCCATGTGGTTTATGTAAAGAACACACATCCGATGAAATCTAGTGGATCCATGTGGTCTGTGAAAAGAACACACATCCAATGAACTCTAGTGGATCCATGTGGTTTAGGGAAAGAACACACATGCAATGAACTCTAGTGGATCCATCTGGTTTATGAAAAGAACACACATCCAATTAACTCTAGTGGATCTAGGTGGTTTATGAAAATAACACACATCCAATGAAATATAGTGGATCCATGTGGTTTTTGAAAAGAATACACATGCACTAAACTCTAGTGGATCCATGTGGTTTATGAAAAGAACACAGATCCAATTAACTCTAGTGGATCCATGTGGTTTGTGAAAATAACACACATCTAATGAAATCTAGTGGATCCATGTGGATTTTGAAAAGAACACACATGCATTAAACTCTAGTGGATCCATGTGGTTTATGAAAAGAACACACATCCAATGAACTATAGTGGATCCATGTGGTCTGTGAAAGAAACACACATCTAATGAACTCTAGTGTATCCATGTGGTTTAGGAAAAGAACAAACATGAAATGAACCCTAGTGGATCCATGTGGATTATGAAAAGAACACACATGCAATGAACTCTTGTGGATCCATGTGGTTTATGAAAAGAACACACATCCAATGAACTCTAGTGCATCCATGTGGTTTATGAAAAGAACACACATGCAATGAAGTCTAGTGGATCCATGTGGGAACACACATGATGTAGTGGCATCATTGCATGTGTTCATTTCCAATACCACAATGATGCACACTAATACACACACATCCAATGACTCTCGTGGATCCATGTAGTTTATGAAAATAACACACATGCAATAAACTATAGTGAATCCATTTGGTTTCTGAAAAGGACACACATGCAATGAACTCTAGTGGATCCATGTGGTTTAGGAAAAGGACACACATGCAATGAACTCTAGTGGATCCATGTGGTTTATGAAAAGAACACACATCCAATGAACTCTAGTTGATCCATGTGGTTTATGTAAAGAACACACATCCTATGAAATCTAGTGGATCCATGTGGTCTGTGAAAAGAACACACATCCAATGAACTCTAGTGGATCCACGTGGTTTAGGGAAAGAACACACATGCAATGAACTCTAGTGGATCCATCTGGTTTATGAAAAGAACACACATCCAATAACTCTAGTGGATCCAGGTGGTTTATGAAAATAACACACATCCAACGAAATATATAGGATCCATGTGGTTTTTGAAAAGAATACACATGCACTAAACTCTAGTGGATCCATGTGGTTTATGAAAAGAACAAAGATCCAATTTACTCTAGTGGATCCATGTGGTTTATGAAAATAACACACATTTAATGAAATCTAGTGGATCCATGTGGATTTTGAAAAGAACACACATGCACTAAACTCTAGTGGATCCATGTGGTTTATGAAAAGAACACACATCCAATGAACTATAGTGGATCCATGTGGTCTGTGAAAGAAACACACATCTAATGAACTCTAGTGTATCCATGTGGTTTATGAAAAGAACAAACATGAAATTAACCCTAGTGGATCCATGTGGATTATGAAAAGAACACACATGCAATGAACTCTAGTGGATCCATGTGGTTTATCAAAAGAACACACATCCAATAAACTCTAGTGGATCCATGTGGTTTATGAAAAGAACACACATGCAATGAAGTCTAGTGGATCCATGTGGTTTATGAGAAGAACACACATGATGTAGTGGCATCATTGCATGTGTTCATTTTCAATACCACAATGATGCACACTAATACACACACATCCAATGACTCTAGTGGATCCATGTAGTTTATGAAAATAACACACATGCAATAAACTATAGTGAGTCCATTTGGTTTCTGAAAAGGACACACATGCAATGAACCCAAGTGGATCCATGTGGTTTAGGAAAAGGAGACACATGCAATGAACTCTAGTGGATCCATGTGGTTTATGAAAAGAACACACATGCAATGAACTCTAGTTGATCCATGTGGTTTATGTAAAGAACACACATCCTATGAAATCTAGTGGATCCATGTGGTCTGTGAAAAGAACACACATCCAATGAACTCTAGTGGATCCACGTGGTTTAGGGAAAGAACAAACATGCAATGAACTCTAGTGGATCCATCTGGTTTATGAAAAGAACACACATCCAATTAACTCTAGTGGATCCAGGTGGTTTATGAAAATAACACACATCCAATGAAATATAGTGGATCCATGTGGTTTTTGAAAAGAATACACATGCACTAAACTCTAGTGGATCCATGTGGTTTATGAAAAGAACACAGATCCAATTAACTCTAGTGGATCCATGTGGTTTATGAAAATAACACACATCTAATGAAATCTAGTGGATCCATGTGGATTTGAAAGGAAGACACATGCATTAAACTCTAGTGGATCCATGTGGTTTATGAAAAGAACACACATCGAATGAACTATAGTGGATCCATGTGGTCTATGAAAGAAACATACATCTAATGAACTCTAGTGTATCCATGTGGTTTAGGAAAAGAACAAACATGAAATGAACCCTAGTGGATCCATGTGGATTATGAAAAGAACACACATGCAATGAACTCTAGTGGATCCATGTGGTTTATCAAAAGAACACACATCCAATAAACTCTAGTGGATCCGTGTGGTTTATGAAAAGAAGACACATGCAATGAAGTCTAGTGGATCCATGTGGTTTATGAGAAGAACACACATGATGTAGTGGCATCATTTCATGTGTTCATTTCCAATACCACAATGATGCACACTAATACACACACATCCAATGACTCTAGTGGATCCATGTAGTTTATGAAAATAACACACATGTAATAAACTATAGTGAATCCATTTGGTTTCTGAAAAGGACACACATGCAATGAACCCTAGTGGATCCATGTGGTTTAGGAAAAGGACACACATGCAATGAACTCTAGTGGATCCATGTGGTTTATGAAAAGAACACACATGCAATGAACTCTAGTTGATCCATGTGGTTTATGTAAAGAACACACATCCTATGAAATCTAGTGGATCCATGTGATCTGTGAAAAGAACACACATCCAATGAACTCTAGTGGATCCATGTGGTTTAGGGAAAGAACACACATGCAATGAACTCTAGTGGATCCATCTGGTTTATGAAAAGAACACACATCCAATTAACTCTAGTGGATCTAGGTGGTTTATGAAAATAACACACATCCAATGAAATATAGTGGATCCATGTGGTTTTTAAAAAGAATAAACATGCACTAAACTCTAGTGGATCCATGTGGTTTATGAAAAGAACACAGATCCAATTAACTCTAGTGGATCCATGTGGTTTATGAAAATAACACACAACTAATGAAATCTAGTGGATCCATGTGGATTTTGAAAAGGACACGCATGCAATGAACTCTAGTGGATCCATGTGGTTTATGAAAAGAACACACATCCAATGAACTATAGTGGATCCATGTGGTCTGTGAAAGAAACACACATCTAATGAACTCTAGTGTATCCATGTGGTTTATGAAAAGAACAAACATGAAATGAACCCTAGTGGATCCATGTGGATTATGAAAAGAACACACATGCAATGAACTCTAGTGGATCCATGTGGTTTATCAAAAGAACACACATCCAATAAACTCTAGTGGATCCATGTGGTTTATGAAAAGAACACACATGCAATGAAGTCTAGTGGATCCATCTGGTTTATGAGAGGAACACACTTGATGTAGTGGCATCCTTGCATGTGTTCATTTCCAATACCACAATGATGCACACTAATACACACACATCCAATGACTCTAGTGGATCCATGTAGTTTATGAAAATAACACACATGCAATAAACTATAGTGAGTCCATTTGGTTTCTGAAAAGGACACACATGCAATGAACCCAAGTGGATCCATGTGGTTTAGGAAAAGGAGACACATGCAATGAACTCTAGTGGATCCATGTGGTTTATGAAAAGAACACACATCCAATGAACTCTAGTTGATCCATGTGGTTTATGTAAAGAACACACATCCTATGAAATCTAGTGGATCCATGTGGTCTGTGAAGAGAACACACATCCAATGAACTCTAGTGGATCCATGTGGTTTAGGGAAAGAACACACATGCAATGAACTCTAGTGGATCCATCTGGTTTATGAAAAGAACACACATCCAATTAACTCTAGTGGATCTAGGTGGTTTATGAAAATAACACACATCCAATGAAATATAGTGGATCCATGTGGTTTTTGAAAAGAATACACATGCACTAAACTCTAGTGGATCCATGTGGTTTATGAAAAGAACACAGATCCAATTAACTCTAGTGGATCCATGTGGTTTGTGAAAATAACACACATCTAATGAAATCTAGTGGATCCATGTGGATTTTGAAAAGAACACACATGCATTAAACTCTAGTGGATCCATGTGGTTTATGAAAAGAACACACATCCAATGAACTATAGTGGATCCATGTGGTCTGTGAAAGAAACACACATCTAATGAACTCTAGTGTATCCATGTGGTTTAGGGAAAGAACAAACATGAAATGAACCCTAGTGGATCCATGTGGATTATGAAAAGAACACACATGCAATGATCTCTTGTGGATCCATGAGGTTTATGAAAAGAACACACATCCAATGAACTCTAGTGCATCCATGTGGTTTATGAAAAGAACACACATGCAATGAAGTCTAGTGGATCCATGTGGGAACACACATGATGTAGTGGCATCATTGCATGTGTTCATTTCCAATACCACAATGATGCACACTAATACACACACATCCAATGACTCTCGTGGATCCATGTAGTTTATGAAAATAACACACATGCAATAAACTATAGTGAATCCATTTGGTTTCTGAAAAGGACACACATGCAATGAACTCTAGTGGATCCATGTGGTTTAGGAAAAGGACACACATGCAATGAACTCTAGTGGATCCATGTGGTTTATGAAAAGAACACACATCCAATGAACTCTAGTTGATCCATGTGGTTTATGTAAAGAACACACATCCTATGAAATCTAGTGGATCCATGTGGTCTGTGAAAAGAACACACATCCAATTAACTCTAGTGGATCCACGTGGTTTAGGGAAAGAACACACATGCAATGAACTCTAGTGGATCCATCTGGTTTATGAAAAGAACACACATCCAATTAACTCTAGTGGATCTAGGTGGTTTATGAAAATAACACACATCCAATGAAATATAGTGGATCCATGTGGTTTTTGAAAATAATACACATGCACTAAACTCTAGTGGATCCATGTGGTTTATGAAAAGAACACAGATCCAATTAACTCTAGTGGATCCATGTGGTTTATGAAAATAACACACATCTAATGAAATCTAGTGGATCCATGTGGATTTTGAAAGGAAGACACATGCATTAAACTCTAGTGGATCCATGTGGTTTATGAAAAGAACACACATCCAATGAACGATAGTGGATCCATGTGGTCTGTGAAAGAAACACACATCTAATGAACTCTAGTGTATCCATGTGGTTTAGGAAAAGAACAAACATGAAATGAACCCTAGTGGATCCATGTGGATTATGAAAAGAACACCCATGCAATGAACTCTAGTGGATCCATGTGGTTTATGAAAAGAACACACATCCAATGAACTCTAGTGCATCCATGTGGTTTATGAAAAGAACACACATGCAATGAAGTCTAGTGGATCCATGTGGTTTATGAGAAGAACACACATGATGTAGTGGCATCATTGCATGTGTTCATTTCCAATACCACAATGATGCACACTAATACACACACATCCAATGACTCTCGTGGATCCATGTAGTTTATGAAAATAACACACATGCAATAAACTATAGTGAATCCATTTGGTTTCTGAAAAGGACACACATGCAATGAACTCTAGTGGATCCATGTGGTTTAGGAAAAGGACACACATGCAATGAACTCTAGTGGATCCATGTGGTTTATGAAAAGAACACACATCCTATGAACTCTAGTCGATCCATGTGGTTTATGTAAAGAACACACATCCTATGAAATCTAGTGGATCCATGTGGTCTGTGAAAAGAACACACATCCAATGAACTCTAGTGGATCCATGTGGTTTAGGGAAAGAACACACATGCAATGAACTCTAGTGGATCCATCTGGTTTATGAAAAGAACACACATCCAATTAACTCTAGTGGATCCAGGTGGTTTATGAAAATAACACACATCCAATGAAATATAGTGGATCCATGTGGTTTTTGAAAAGAATACACATGCACTAAACTCTAGTGGATCCATGTGGTTTATGAAAAGAACACAGATCCAATGAACTCTAGTGGATCCATGTGGTCTGTGAAAGAAACACACATCCAATGAACTCTAGTGTATCCATGTGGTTTAAGAAAAGAACATATATGAAATGAACTCTAGCAGATCCATGTGGATTATGAAAAGAGCACACATGCAATGAAGTCTAGTGGATCCATGTTGTTTCTGAAAACAACACATATCCAATCAAGTCTAGTGGATCCATGTGTTTTAGGAAAAGAACACACATGCAATGAACTCTAGTGGATCTATGTGGTTTATGAAAAGAACACACATCCAATGAACTCTATCCATGTGGTTTTTGAAAAGAACACACATCCAATGAACTCTAGTGGATCCATGTGGTTTATGAAAAGAACACACATGCAATGAAGTCTAGTGGATCCATGTGGCTTATGAGAAGAACACACATGATGTAGTGGCATCATTGCATGTGTTCGTTTCCAATACCAGAATGATGCACAGTAATACACACACGACCAATGAAATCTAGCGGATCCATGTGGTACGTGAAAAGAACACACATCCAATGAACTCTAGCAGATCCATGTGGTTTATGAAAAGAACACACATCCAATTAACTCCAGGGGATCCATGTGGTTTCTGAAAAGGACACACATGCAATGAACTCTAGTGGATCCATGTGGTTTAGGAAAAGGACACACATGCAATGAACTCTAGTGGATCCATGTGGTTTATGAAAATAACGCACATCCAATGAACTCTAGTGGATCCATGTGATTTATGAAAAGAACACACATGCTATGAAATCTAGTGGATCCATGTGGTATGTGAAAGAACACACATCCAATGAACTCTAGTGGATCCATGAGGTTTAGGGTAAGAACACACATCCAATGAACTCTATTGGATCCATGTAGTTTATGAAAATAATGTGAGGCCCCCGGATTAGTCCTCCGAGGCTCCCTGTTATGCATACAACCACGATCCCATGATCAGTTAGTCGTGGCACATAACCGACAAGTATCATTACATCATCCGAGAATATACCGAATTACAAGACTTACATGAATGCCTTTATGGCTACATCAATAATCATCAGCAGAACTTCTTCAAGCATAGAGCCCGAGCCATGCCTTAACCTACAGGCAACTGACTGGGAGGACGTCCTAGCTCGCATAGTCGTCCACTTCACCTTTGTCTTGATATCTGACCACGTTAATAGCCAGGGACATGCCAATGAGTACTTTGAATATACTCGCAAACCACCTTAATATATTAATAATAATAGGAGGATATGCATTTTGGCTGTGGTAGTAGGAGGGCTCCAAGAGAGGTTCTTTTCTCAAATAGTTTCTCTTGTAGATATAGCATCTCCATATCTTTGTTGAAAACTTTTGTAAACATTTTGGAAACCTTTTTGAAAAGTTTTGGAAAACATTAGGACTGGATCACCCATTTGCTTCTCCTTTACGGTCATCCCATGACCAAAACTCCTTCCATCCCTTTTCTGACCATCCCATGGTCAAAACTGGGATCCTTTCCGACCATCCCATGGTCAAAATATTTCGAAAAGCCATTTCTTTTTAGAAAAGCCCTTTTTGAAAACAAAACCAGCACCGCTCTACAGAAGTTTGTCGAACCCGTCCTTAACCGTGGACACGACTATTCGAATAGATTTACACTCTGCAGTTGTTGCGCACTTTACCCACACCATCCGGGTACACTACCCTAATCTTCACCTATCGTGGGTTGAGTATCCAATCAAGACTCTCCGGATGCCCACTCTAGTATAAGTGCCTACCCTATGAGTGTTAATCCCCTCAAAACTGGGACGTCGGGTGAGGACCAACCGGAGCGCTTTTTCCACTTCTCGAGTGTGCGCTTTCAATGAGGGGCTCATAGTAAAGCGTGGAGGCCTGCCGACCCTTTGTTCCTTCTCCAGGTCCTACCTTTATCGGTGAAGGCCCACTCTCTAGGGATCCCCTATCCCCTGTAGTTGTTGCGAGGCAGCTTATACTGGAATAGACAATCATCAAATCCAGCCCTGTCCCATACCAGAGTAATGTGGTTGCACAGGGTTAAGTTGTTATAGCTAGACTGCAAAGAACCATGTGCGTTTTTGTAAACCTTCTTCCTCCGGTTTTCCTCCAGCATTTTGTAAAACAAAACCTTTTTCTTTCGCACCATCTCTTGGGAGGTCCCGCCTCTCCAAGGTTTTATCATAAAACACTTGGTAAAACTTTTTCCGGGGTCTTCCCATCCTCTAGCTTTTGCTTCGGCTAAATCGGGGTCTCCAAAGGGGTATGGTGGATATGCACCATCTACTCTACTAGGGACAATTAGGTATCACCAAGGGGGTTGTACTTAGTAGTACCAAAGTGTAACGGTTTGGAGGAGCCAAACCACTACCATATATAAATGTATATATCAACATATAGTAAAACAATACAGTTTTTAGTGAAAGGTAGATAAAACATGCATAAGTAAAATAGTAGGAAAAGGCTTATGAGCAAGAAGGTGGCTTATCTGATGATCAGCAATATGGCATAAATGTCCCTGGACTTCTTCTTAGAAAACCATAATAACCAATAGAAACTATCTTCTGCTGCTCTTCGATATAATCGCAACTATCGTCGATAGGGAACACATGCAAACAAACAAGAGGGTACAATCAACACCAGACAAGAAAGCAACATTACATACAGAAAACAATGAATAATACCATATTAAGATTCAGATGGTTTTGAGAGGATTGGAAATAGGAGATTGAGATGGTCTTGGAGAAGGGGATGAAAATCCCTTAGAATTTATAGTCTAGAAATTACCTAGGAGATGGATTTTTGAACAAGATCATATTCTGTATGGTACCATTGTAAAAACATGATACCAATAGATAGGTGTTGATAAGATGAAACCAACAAAAGTGGTTTCACTATTTTATCAATTACCAATGATTTATAGTCATTATTATAGTGAATAATACTCTAGTTTTAGGAAATAATTCACCAGAAAAGTTCTGGAGCTCCAAAAATTATTTCCTTGGATGGTTGGGTAGGAATTAAAGTACTTGTTGACGGAGAGTTGGAATCTCTCCAAAATAATTACCAGAAATCTCTCAGGAAATTCCCAAAATCAGCTCTGTAGGCAATTTGTCTTTTTGACCAGATTAAATCCACAGTAGCTAGTGATATGAAACAAAGGACACCTGGTAGGTATTTCTAATACCTTTATGTTGAAATTGGAATCAACCTTTTTGGAACTATATAACTACTGCAGTGAATTTAGAGGTGAATAAACCATGCACAGAATAGTTTAATCCACAGAAAAACATCTAAGGCTCAATAAATCAGGAGCTCTAGGATTTGGATAGGTAGGGAGGTACTACATCACTGGGTTGTTGAATTTATTCAATTGGACTCAAGGTTTGGTCTAGGTAATTTCCTAAGGATAGAAAGTCTCTGTTTTTGTTATTTTTGCTACAGCAACTCCAAGGCTCCACTTGATATGGGGTTGGGGTGGCATGCAGGGTACCACAGATTCCTTTCATTTCAAGGTGGTTTTGTTCAAATTGGAGTTGTAAAACTACAAGTGGGATTTTAGGAGTGTTTTAGATACGTTCTAGATATTAATTTTATATAAGGAATCTATACATAAACTGGGCTATCCAAAGGTACTGTGTTAGAGAAAACATAGATGCACCTAGGAAAATTCAGATCTGGGCACCTTGTGTTGATTTCCCTTTTTAAAAAGATTTAAACCAAATAGCCAGAACAGAGATGGTGCAAAATATTAAAAAGGAGCAAGGAGATGGGCTGGTTTTCTAGGGGGACTTGGACCGCAGCTGAGGATTCGGCCCAGCGGGGCTCGCTGGCACGGGCGGGAGGCATGGTTTAAACCCGCACGGCGGGCCCGCCGGTCAGCGACCGCGGCGGCCGAGGCGGTATGGAGGCTTCGTGGCTGCTCGCGTTAAGGGGATCCAACGGCGGGGAGCTCGTCGTCCTCCTTAGGCACCGCGGCAGCGAGGGAAACCTAGGGGCATCGGGTGGCGGCGGAGGAGCTCACCTGGGGGCTTGAGGCAACAGTGGAGTGGCGGAGAGGACGCGGTCGACAACGACGATCAGGAAGAGGGGCGACACGGTGGGGTTCGAGGGAGGAGGGCGTCGCGCGCTTCCCATGGCGGATCAGGCTCGGGAGCTCGCCGGAGAGCACTCCTGGGTGGCTTCATGTCGCCGGGACGGTGTCTACGAGAGTCAGGGGGTGGGGGGGTTCCTGAGATGGCCTCTAGAGCGGCTGCAGACGTTGTGAGTGGGCCAGACCACTGACGGAGCTCTAGCTCAGTCATGCAATGGCAGCGGCGCTTCTGGGGTTGCTACGAAGAAAGGAGGACAGGGACAAGTAGATACACGTGAGGGGAGTATAGATCTACCGAGGGAGTAGTAGGGAGTGGCATTGTTCGATGGTGGCTTCACCTTCTTGGAGAATGGCCGAGGGAGTTTCTTCCCTCTCCTGCTGTAGAGAGGAGGGCGGAGGTGGGGCTCGTGTGGGGAAGGCTCTAGTGGCCAGGGAGTATAATGATGTGGAGTCGCGGATGGGGGGAGGCCTCTGGCCTATTTAACCAAAGAGGGAGTGGTCTAGGGTGCACTCGGTTTAGGGGAGCAAGAGGGAGAGGTAAAAACCAGGAGTGATGCTGTGGGCGATGGAGGGGGAGTGTGAGGTGCCTCAAGTCATGCAAAAAGTGAGAGGAGGCAGTGGGTGTTGCTGCAAGAAGTTTGCAAGGCAAGACAACCACAAGCGGTTAAGCTCTAGTGTCCAAGCACTAGAGGATAAACTACAGGAGATGCTACAGTGCTGGTCGACCTGGGAGAGTGTCCTGGTGCTGAGGGGATGCATTGAGCAAGATTGGTGGGGTTTTGGTTTGGTTTTGGATCAATGCTTGACTGCCTTGGCAAAATTGATCACTTGGAGGTTTGTGAAGTAAGTTCCAAAATTTGTATTGGACAAGGTGGGGAGATGACACTGGTAGGTAGATGGGGTCAAGATAGATATCCAGGGATTATTTGGGATTTTTCTAAAGACTTAAAGTCCACTTAAATCCATTTACTCAAAAAGGGCAGAAGTAGTTTCTACAAGCTCATTTGATAAATTTACATTGGACAAGGGGGGTTTTGGATGTGAGATGGTCCTAGTTACCCTATTACACCTTGGGGAATTTTATTGGGATTTATTGAGGTGGGAAAGTATTTTTAAAGAATTGTTTCTTGTTTCTACCATTTAAAAAATGGGCAAAAAGAAATAATAAAGCTCTTCAAAAATATTTATTTTTGAAGTGGGAAGATAGGGTATGATATATGGGCCTCAAAAGTGCTTAGAGTTGGGAAAGTGTTTCGACAAAAACCAAACTTTCCCATATGGAAGAGGTTTTGAAGAATTTGTCTATTTAAAGAATTAAATTGATTTGGAGCCAAAATAATTATGGGTAATAGTTGATAAATCTTGATGATCAAGGTAGATTATGTAGACAAGGTCTATCAAGCATTTTCAACCTTGGTATTGGAGAATCCAAGTTGATTTTTGGTGGAATACCCTAGTTTAAGGATCTATGGTGATGTTAATTTCCTACCATCAAAACATGGTTGTATCTTGGAGTTCAGATCTCCCCTTGGGGCATGGGGTAGATGGATGGCTAGACCAAATGATGTAGAATGCAATGGGGTAGGGGTTTGTAATTGATCCTGCTTGAGCTCACCATGGCAAGCTTTCAAACTTTGAAAAAAATAAGCCTGCCAAAGCAGATTATCAACTAGCATTCAAAACCTTGTGGGTTTAGGAAGCACAAGGATCCACTTGGATCAAGTAAAGTAGAGGTTGGTATACCTATATGCTTATAACAAAACCATGCAAAGAGTTGGTCCATAGAGGTTTGGATGGTGGTGTGAGCTTCTAGCAAAGTTGGCATGATGACTAGATTTGCAGGAATAGTTAACTTCTTGCCTGCAAAACCATCAAGAACAAGTGGGTAGGAGGATTCTCTAACCAAGGGAAGAGTGGACCTTGGTAGTACTTAGGATGGTTAATAATATGGTTCAAGTGTATTACCAAAAATGCACAAGGGTTGAGAAAGGGAGGCATCCAAAAAGGTGATGTTGGGAATAGTTTTCTAGACTTAGCCCAATTTGGCAGATTTAGGGTTTTTGACTAGGATATGGGTTGTGATGAATTTGATGGGTTGCAAGGTACCAAAGCATCATCAAATGGATGATGTTGAAGAGTAGATTGACTAGAAGGGATCCATGCTTGATCATGGTCTTCATTAACTTGGAAGCTTCTAGAATTAGATCTCTTCAGAATTGATCTGGTTGAGGGTTTTAGATGATCCCCAGCAGTTAGGGATCATATCCAGATTTGCATTCTTGATCCTAGTGATGAGCTCCTAGAGTTGCTCATACTACTTCTAATCCAGTCAACAGCAGGTCAATGCAACTCATCTTACAAACAAAACAACTACTACTCGGGGTTACCATCAAGCTTAGCTTGAGGGAAGGAGGGGTATTTTGAATAGGTTGGATTTTGAATAAGATGAGAGTCCTTGGTATCTCTACCAAGAATGGAATTTAAAAGCTTATTAAAGGTGTTTTGCGAAACCTGGAGAGAAGAGCATTTGAAGGTTCTGCCTTGAAAACATAAGGAGATAGTATTATATAGCTCTCCATAGTTTGATCAATAGAAGCTACTAAAATAGTTGGTTTGCAAAGACTTCTTGGCTCAGGTTTTGAAATGCCAGAACATTTGAGAATATGGGAATTAAGCCAAGACTGTTTTTGAAAGTAGCTTTTGTCAACTGGTGTTAAGGTAAGGAGTATATCATCTAATACACATTCATATGCATAAGCATATCCAAACATCAAGCATTAAACAAGAAAAACTTTTTGCTCCCCTTGATTTTTGCATTCTGGACAACTAATCAGGGTTGCAGAAATTGGGATGTTACAGATCTTTCCCCCTTAAAAGAATCTCATCCCGAGATTTCGGAGGGTAAGGTTAGGGGGTTTTGAGTCAAGGTTAGCGCTACTGGTTTCAGGCGTGCTATCTTACGGACTTTGTCTTTGAAAGTGGTTACCCTGTCGAGGAAGTTGAGCTTCAGTCTTTGGGGATGCACTGAGAGTTGAGCAGAGTCCAGTTCGGATTGCGAGGGATGAACATCCTTTCCTTCCAGGCTATGTATCTCGAGGGCTTAGACGGGGCAGACTCTCTTGATGCTGAACTTCACCTGGTACTCGTCGGAGAATAGAATCTACGGTTGGGAGTACCTTGCTCTAAGGATTCATAGCTCTTCCTTAGGGTCGTAACGTATCCTGGTTGCCGACTTTATGGTTGAGACTCCTGAGTTTGCTTTGGTGAAGGTTACCCTATTTTTGTGGAAATGACACAGTATTTCCCCCTTAGGATTTTACTGGGTTAGCTCGGAGATAACGCATTCCTTCTTTCTTGTCTTCATTGGTGGCAGTTCCGAAGATTGTCGTCCATCTTTTTCCTGTAGTCGAGGTCTTCGGAGGGCGTCCGTGGAGCGATGGCCTACAGGGGTTATATACTACTATTATCCATACTTAGCCTGGTGGATTCATTGGAGTCTCACATCCTCTAAGCATTAAGGACCTAGGGGTTAGCGGTTCGGCGGTCCTTCAGGTGGGTCTTCCGCTGAAGTAGCGGAGGGACTTCGTAGGATCGTTAGTTAGTTTCTCCTCTGATAACTCCCGGGTTGCTTCTTGGCGGAAGACTTCAGATCTGGAGATATTTTCTAAAGTATCTTCTGGTAGACAGTCTTCTAGGGATTGAGTGGAAGGACACAGTCTTTCCATCTTAGAGATTCACTAAGGTGCTTTAGGAGGGTTGTGGATCTTCTGTCTTGGAGGGCTGATCTGATGTTAACAGAATGTTGTATCTTCCCGGAGTCTTGAGCTAGGATCTTCGGGTGACGCCTTATTTTATCAACCTTGGCGGAGCTGGTTTCCTAACAAAGCCTTTAGGGTGGTTAGCTCAAAGTAAAATAGCGGGTTATGACTCTTCTTGATAGTGCTTCGTCCAGATAGAGTCATCTAGTTTTTGAGAGGTTGTCGCCTCTTGATAACTTGGTGTTGCTCCTGCTTGAAGACAGAGTAGACTAGTTGTTTTCACGCTTCCTTGTCATCTGGCTTCAGGGGTAGTTCTAACCTTCTAGGGAGGAGCTTCCTGAGGGTTCGAAGACGGTTTGGGCAGGGTCAACTAGATTAGTTAGTCTCCTGAGGCGGTCAGAAGCTCTAATACACTAAAGGTTAATGTGGTTAGGTCTTCACTTCTTGTCTTGGTTTATCGAGTGGTTTCTTGTGGATATTGAGGATCCTTCGGTGATCGACTTCCGGCTTCAACGGGATTCTGGCTGTAGTAGACTGAGGAAACAAGGAGTGTGGTGCCATTGACGAGTCTTGTGAGGTGAATTTGACGAGGTGTGTCGTCCTGCTGAGGTGAAATCTTTGAGTTGATTCAGACTTGACGATGTCGAACTCCTGGTTCTCGCGATGATCTTCCTCTCATATACTCTCGAGGTTATTCTGGGGCTCATAACCGACATCTAACACAGGGGTGTTTCTGAGTTACTAGGTGGGTTATCGCTCCTCGAGTCACATTTTTAAGGAGGTCAAAGCAAACCAGAACATACAAACAAGGCGAATAGAGAGAGAGAATTCGCAATGTCCTCGTCGGACAACACACATCAAGCAACACATAAGGCACTTAGGCAAGCAAACACGGTCAATGCTAGGGACCAAGGAGTTAACTACTCGCGATGTAGGGGAATCCTATCCTTACTACTATTGACCCTAGATATCGTCTTTCTTTAGGTCGGAGTCACTATCTTGCGGAGGAAGTCTTCATCGTATATTGGACGTTTCTTGATAGGGCAACACCCAAGTTCTTCTGATTGTGGGGATTTCGCTGATAGAGCGATATTGTAGTCTCCTTGTATTTGCTGGTAGTTGCTTGTCTTTATCTTGTTCTCATTGTCTTCACTAGGTGCTAGATCCTAGTTAACTAAAAATCCGGAGGTTTGAAGTTTGGGGACAAGAGTTGGAGTAAACCATTTTCGAGGGCATTTACTTAGAGTAAGAGAAGAAGTAGAACCTTTTTGAAACTCATCGAGAAACTAGTTTTTGAAAGCCGGGGTTTTCAAAATAAGGTTCCTGTCTAACGACCATGCTAACTAAGGTTCTCCTACAGTCAGGATGGCTCTGATACCAAGTCTATGAGGCCCCCGGATTAATCCTCCGAGGATCCCTGTTATGCATACACCACGATCCCATGATCAGTTAGTCGTGGCACATAACCGACAAGTATCATTACATCATCCGAGAATATACCAAATTACAAGACTTACATGAATGCCTTTATGGCTACATCAATAATCATTACCGGAACTTCTTCAAGCATAGAGCCCGAGCCTTTCCTTAACCTACAGGCAACTGACTGGGAGAACGTCCTAGCTCGCATAGTCATCCACTTCACCTTCGTCTTGATATCTGACCACATTAATAGCTAGGGACATGCCAGTGAGTACTTTGAATATACTCGCGAACCACCTTAATATATTAATAATAACAGGAGGATATGCATTTTGGTTGTGGTAGTAGGAGGGCTCCAAGAGAGGTTCTTTTCTCAAATAGTTTCTCTTGTAGATATATCATCTCCATATCTTTTTTGAAAACTTTTGTAAACATTTTGGAAACCTTTTTGAAATTTTTTGGAAAACATTAGGACTGGGTCACCCATTTGCTTCTCCTTTACAGTCATCCCATGACCAAAACTCCTTCCATCCCTTTTCTGACCATCCCATGGTCAAAACAGGGATCCTTTCCGAACATCCTATGGTCAAAACATTTCGAAAATCCATTTCTTTTCAGAAAAAGCCCTTTTTGAAAACAAAACCAGCACCGCTCTACAAAAGTTTGTCCAACCTGTCCTTAACCGTGGACACGGCTATTCGAATAGATTTACACTCTGCAGTTGTTCCGCACTTTACCCACACCATCCGGGTACACTACCCTAATCTTCACCTATCGTGGGTTGAGTATCCAATCAAGACTCTCCGGATGCCCACTCTAGTATAAGTGCCTACCCTATGAGTGTTAATCCCCTCAAAACTGGGACGTCGGGTGAGGACCAACCGGAGCGCTTTTTCCACTTCTCGAGTGTGCGCTTTCAATGAGGGGCTCATAGTAAAGCGTGGAGGCCTGCCGACCCTTTGTTCCTTCTCCAGGTCCTACCTTTATCGGTGAAGGCCCACTCTCTAGGGATCCCCTATCCCCTGTAGTTGTTGCGAGGCAGCTTATACTGGAATAGACAATCATCAAATCCAGCCCTGTCCCATACCAGAGTAATGTGGTTGCACAGGGTTAAGTTGTTATAGCTAGACTGCAAAGAACCATGTGCGTTTTTGTAAACCTTCTTCCTCCGGTTTTCCTCCAGCATTTTGTAAAACAAAACCTTTTTCTATCGAAACATCTCTTGGGAGGTCCCACCTCACCAAGGTTTTATCATAAAACATTTGGTAAAACTTTTTCCGGGGTCTTCCCATCCTCTAGCTTTTGCTTCGGCTAAATCGGGGTCTCCAAAGGGGTATGGTGGATATGCACCATCTACTCTACTAGGGACAATTAGGTATCACCAAGGGGTTGTACTTAGTAGTACCAAAGTGTAACGGTTTGGAGCAGCCAAACCACTACCATATATAAATGTATATATCAACATATAGTAAAACAATACAGTTTTTAGTAAACAGTAGATAAAACATGCATAAATAAAATCGTAGGACAATGCTTATGAGCAAGAAGGTGGCTTGCCTGATGATCAGCAATATGGCATAAATGTCCCTGGACTTCTTATTAGAAAACCATAATAACCAATAGAAACCATCTTCTGCTGCTCTCCGATATAATCACAACTATCGTCGACAGGGAACACATGCAAACAAACAAGAGGGCACAATCAACATCAGACAAGCAAGCACCATTACATACAGCAAACAATGAATAATACCAGATTAAGATTCAGATGGTTTTGAGAGGATTGGAAATAGGAGAGTGAGATGGTCTTGGAGAAGGGGATGAAAATCCCTTAGAATTTATAGTCTAGAAATTACCTAGGAGATGGATTTTTGAACAAGGTCATATTCTATATGGTTCCATTGTAAAAACATGATACCAACAGATAGGTGTTGATAAAATGAAAACACCAAAAGTGGTTTCACTATTTTATCAATTACCAAAGATATATAGTGATTATTATAGTGAATAATACTCCTGTTTCAGGAAAGAATTCACCAGAAAAGTTCTCGAGCTCCAAAAATTATTTCCTTGGATGGTTGTGTAGGACTTAAAGTACTTGTTCACTGAGAGTTGGAATCTCTCCAAAATAATTACCAGAATGCCCTTAGGAAATTCCCAAAGTCAGCTATGTGGGCAATTTGTCTTTTTCACCATATTAAATCTACATTAGCTAGTGATATGAAACCAAGGACACCTGGTAGGTACTTCTAATACCTTTATGTTGAAATTCGAATCAACCTTTTTGGAGCTATATAACTACTGTAGTAAATTTAGAGGTGAATAAACCATGCACGAAATAGTTTAATCGACAGAAAAACATCTAAGGCTCAATAAATCAGGAGCTCCTAGATTTGGATAGGTAGGGAGGTAATACATCACTGGGATGTTGAATTGGTTCAATTGGACTCAAGGTTTGGTCTAGGGAATTTCCTAAAGACAGAAAGTCTCTGTTTTTGTTATTTTTGCTACAGTAATTCCAAGGCTCCACTTGATATGGAGCTGGGGTCGCATGCAGGGTACCACATGTACCTTTCATTTCAAGGTGGTTTTGTTCAAATTGGAGTTGTAAAACTACCAGTAGGATTTTAGGAGTGTTTTAGATACGTTCTAGATATTAATTTTATATAAGGAATCTATACATAAACTGGGCTATCCAAAGGTACTGTATGTGAGAGAAAACATAGATGTACCTAGGAAAATACAGATCTGGGCACCTTCTGTTGATTTCCATTTTTTAAAAGATTTAAACCAAATGGCCAGAACAGAGCTGGTGGAAAATATTAAAAAGGAGCAGGGAGATGGGCTGGTTTTCCAGGGGGACTTGGGCCGCAGCTGAGGATTTGGCCCAGCGGGGCTCGCTGGCATGGGCGGGAGGCGGGGTTTAAACCCGCACGGCGGGCCCGCCGGTCAGCGACCGCGGTGGCCGAATCGGTATGGAGGCATCATGGCCGCTCGCGTTAAGGGGATCCAACGGCGGGGAGCTCGTCGTCCTCCTCAGGCACCGTGGCAGCGAGGGAAACCTAGGGGCGTCGGGCGGCGGCGGAGGAGCTCACCTGGGGGCTTGCAGGCGACCGTGGAGTGGCGGAGAGGAAGCGGTCGATGATAGCGATCAGGAAGAGGGGCGACACGGTGGGGTTCGAGGGAGGAGGGCGTCACGCGCATCCCGCGGCGGAGCAGGCTCAGGAGCTCGCCAAAGAGCACTCCTAGGCGGCTGCATGTTGCAGGGACGGTGTCTATGCGAGTTAGGGGGTGGGGGTTTCTGAGATGGCCTCTGGAGCGGCTGTAGACGCTGGGAGGGGGCCAGACCACTGACGGAGCTCTAGCTCGGTCATGGAATGGCGGCGGTGCTTCCGGGGTTCCTGCGAAGAAAGGAGGACAAGGACAAGTAGATACGCATGAGGGGAGTATAGATCTACAGAGGGAGTGGTAGGGAGTGGCATTGTTCGATGGTGGCTTCACCTTCTAGGAGAATGACCGAGGGAGTTTCTTCCCTCTCCAAGGAGCTGTGGAGAGAAGGGAGGATCTGGGGCTCGTGTGGGGAAGGCTCTGGTGGCCAGGGAGTATAATGATATGGAGTCGCGGATGGGGGGAGTCCTCTGGCCTATTTAACAAAAGAGGGAGTGGTCTAGGGTGCACTCGATTTAGGGGAGAAAGAGGGAGAGGTAAAAACCAGGGGTGCTGCTGTGGGCGATGGAGGGGGAGTGTGAGGTGCCTCTGGTCGTGCAGAAAGTGAGAGGAGGCAGTGGGTGTTGCTGCAACAAGTTTGCAAGGCAAGACAACCACAAGAGGTTAACTCTAGTGTCTAAGCACTAGAGGACAAACTGCTACAGGGGATGCTACAGTGTTGGTCGACCTAGGGGAGTTTCCTGGTGCTGAGGGGATGCATTGAGCAAGATTGGTGGGGTTTGGGTTTGGTTTTGGATCAATGCTTGATTGACTTGGCAAAATTGATCACTTGGAGGTTTGTGAAGTAAGTTCAAATTTGTATTGGACAATTGGGGAGATGATACTGGTAGGTAGATGGGGTCAAGATAGATATCCAGGGATTATTTGGGACTTTTCTAAGGATTTAAAGTCCAGTTAAATCCATTTACTCAAAAAGGGCAGAAGTCGTTTCTAGAAGCTCATTTGATAAATTTACATAGGAAAAGGGGGTTTTTGATGTCAGATGGTCCCAGTTACCCTATTACACCTTGGGGAATTTTATTGGGATTTATTGAGTTGGGAAAGTATTTTTAAAGAATTGTTTCTTGTTTATGCCATTTAAGAAAATGGGCAAAAATAAATAATAAAGCTCTTCAAAAATATTTATTTTTGAAGCGGGAAGATAGGGTACGATATATGGGCCTCAAAAGTTATTAGAGTTGGGAAAGTGTTTTGTAAAAAACCAAACTTTCCCATATGGAAGAGGTTTTGAAGAATTTGTCTATTTAAAGAAATAAATTGATTTGGAGCCAAAATAATTATGGGTAATAGTTGATAAATCTTGATGATCAAGTTAGATGATGTAGACAAGGTGTATCAAGAATTTTCAACCTTGGGATTGGAGAATCCAAGTTCATTTTTGGTGGAATACCCTAGTTTAAGGATCTATGGTGATGTTAATTTCCTACCATCAAAACATGGTTGTATCTTGGAGTTGAAATCTCCCCTTGGGGCATGGGGTAGATGGATGGATAGACCAAATGATGTAGAATGCAATGGGTTAGGGGTTTGTAATTGATCCTGCTTGAGCTCACCATGGCAAGCTTTCATACTTTGAAAAAAATAAGCCTACCAAAGCAGATTATCAACTAGCATTCAAAACCTTGTGGGTTTAGGCAGCACAAAGGACCACTTGGAGCAAGTGAAGTAGAGGTTGGTAGACCTATATGAGTAGAACACCAAACATGCAAAGAGTTGGTCCATAGAGGTTTGGATGGTGGTGTGAGCTTCTAGCAAAGTTGGCATGATGACTAGATTTGCAGGAATAGTTAATTTCTTGCCTGCAAAACCATCAAGAACAAGTGGGTAGGATTATTCTCTAACCAAGGGAAAGAGTGGGCCTTGGTAGTCCTTAGGACGGTTAATAAGATGGTTGAAGTGTATTACCAAAAATGCACAAGGGTTGAGAAAGGGAGACATCCAAAAATGTGATGTTGGGAATAGTTTTCTAGACTTAGCCCAATTTGGCAGATTTAGGGTTTTTGACTAGGATATGGGTTGTGATGAATTTGATGGGTTGCAAGGTACCAGAGCATCATCAAATGGATGATGTTGAAGAGTAGATTGACTAGAAGGGATCCATGCTTGATCATGGTCTTCATTGACTTGGAAGCTTGTAGAATTAGATCTCTTCGGAATTGATCTAGTTGAGGGTTTTAGATGATCACCTAGCAGTTAGGGATCATATCCATATTTGCATTCTAGCTTAGGGGTTGATGATTTGCAAACATATTGATCCTACGGATGAGCTCCTAGAGTATCTCACACTACTTCTAATCCAGTCAACAACAGATCAAGGCAACTCATCTTACAAACAAAACAACTACTACTCGGGGTTACCATCAAGCTTAGCTTGAGGGAAGGAGGGGTATTTTGAATAGGTTGGATTTTGAATAAGATGACAGTCCTTGGTATCTCTACCAAGAATAGAATTTGTAAGCTTACTATAGGTGTTTTGGGAAACCTGGAGAGAAGTGCATTTGAAGGTTCTGCCTTGAAAACATAAGGAGATAGTATTATATAGCTCTCCATAGTTTGATCAATAGAAGCTACTAAAATAGTTGGTTTGCAAAGACTTCTTGGCTCAGGTTTTGAAATGCCAGAACATTTGAGAATATGGGAATTAGGCCAAGACTGTTTTTGAAAGAAGCTTTTGTCAACTAGTGTTAAGGTAAGGAGTATATCATCTAATACACATTCATATGCATAAGAATATCCAAACATCAAGCAAACACTTCAGCATTAAACAAGAAAAAGTTTTTGCTCCCCCTGATTTTTGCATTCTGGACAACTAATCAGGGTTGTAGAAATTGGGATGTTACAAATAACACGCATCGAATTAACTTTAGTGGATCCATGTGGTTTATGAAAATAACACACATGCAATGAACTCTAGTGGATCCATGTGGTTTTTGAAAAGAGCACACGTGCACTGAACTCTACTGGATCCATGTGGTTTATGAAAAGAACACAGATCCAATGAACTCTAGTGGATCCATGTGGTTTGTGAAAGAAATACACATCCAAGGAACTATAGTGTATCCATGTGGTTTAGAAAAAGAACAAACATGAAATGAACTCTAGCAGATCTATGTGGATTATGAAAAGAACACACATGCATTGAACTCTAGTGGATCTGAAAAGGACACACATCCAATCAACTCTAGTGGATCTATGTGGTTTACGAAAAGAACACACATGCAATGAACTGTAGTGGATCCATGTGGTTTATGAAAAGAACACACATCCAATGAACTGTAGTGGATCCATGTGGTTTATGAAAAGAACACACATGCTATGAAATGTAGGGGATCCATGTGGTATGTGAAAAGAACACACATCCAATGAATTCTAGTGGATCCATGTGGTATAGGGAAAGAACACACATGCAATGAGCTCTAGTGGATCCAGGTGGTTTATGAAAAGAACACACATCCAATTAACTCTAGTGGATCCATGTGGTTTATGAAAATAACACACATGCAATGAACTCTAGTGGATCCATGTGGTTATTCAAAAGAACACACATGCACTAAACTCTAGTGGATCCATGTGGTTTATGAAAAGAACATAGATCCAATGAACTATAGTGGATCCATCTAGTTTGTGAAAGAAACACACATCCAATGAACTCTAGTGTATCCATGTGGTTTAGGAAAAGAACAAACATGAAACGAACTCTAGTGGATCCATGTGGATTATGAAAAGAACACACATGCAATGAACTCTAGAGGATCCATGTGGTTTTTGAAAAGAACACACATGCACTAAACTCTAGTGGATCCATGTGGTTTATGAAAAGAACACAGATCCAATGAACTCTAGTGGATCCATGTGGTTTGTGAAAGAAATACACATCCAATGAACTCTAGTGTATCCATGTGGTTTAGAAAAAGAACAAACATGAAATGAACTCTAGCAGATCTATGTGGATTATGAAAATAACACACATGCATTGAACTCTAGTCGATCTGAAAAGGACACACATCCAACCAACTCTAGTGAATCTATGTGGTTTAGGAAAAGAACACACATGCAATGAACTCTAGTGGATCCATGTGGTTTATGAAAAGAACACACATCCAATGAACTCTAGTGGATCCATGTGGTTTATAAAAAGAACACACATGCTATGAAATGTAGGGGATCCATGTGGTATGTGAAAAGAACACACATCCAATGAACTCTATTGGATCCATGTGGTATAGGGAAAGAACACACATGCAATGAGCTCTAGTGGATCCATGTGGTTTATGAAAAGAACACACATCCAATTAACTCTAGTGGATCCATGTGGTTTATGAAAATAGCACACATGCAATGAACTCTAGTGGATCCATGTGGTTATTGAAAAGAACACAGATGCACTAAACTCTAGTGGATCCATGTGGTTTATGAAAAGAACATAGATCCAATGAACTATAGTGGATCCATCTAGTTTGTGAAAGAAACACAAATCCAATGAACTCTAGTGTATCCATGTGGTTTAGGAAAATAACAAACATGAAACGAACTCTAGTGGATCCATGTGGATTATGAAAAGAACACACATGCAATGAACTCTAGTGGATCCATGTGGTTTTTGAAAAGAACACACATGCAGTAAACTCTAGTGGATCCATGTGGTTTATGAAAAGAACACAGATCCAATGAACTCTAGTGGATCCATGTGGTTTGTGAAAGAAATACACATCCAATTAACTCTAGTGTATCCATGTGGTTTAGAAAAAGAACAAACATGAAATGAACTCTAGCAGATCTATGTGGATTATAAAAATAACACACATGCATTGAACTCTAGTGGATCAGAAAAGGACACACATCCAATCAACTCTAGTGGATCTATGTGGTTTACGAAAAGAACACACATGCAATGAACTGTAGTGGATCCATGTGGTTTATGAAAAGAACACACATCCAATGAACTGTAGTGGATCGATGTGGTTTATGAAAAGAACACACATGCTATGAAATGTAGGGGATCCATGTGGTATGTGAAAAGAACACACATCCAATGAATTCTAGTGGATCCATGTGGTATAGGGAAAGAACACACATGCAATGAGCTCTAGTGGATCCATGTGGTTTATGAAAAGAACACACATCCAATTAACTCTAGTGGGTCCATGTGGTTTATGAAAATAACACACATGCAATGAACTCTAGTGGATCCATGTGGTTATTGAAAAGAACACGCATGCACTAAACTCTAGTGGATCCATGTGGTTTATGAAAAGAACATAGATCCAATGAACTATAGTGGATCCATCTAGTTTGTGAAAGAAACACACATCCAATGAGCTCTAGTGTATCCATGTGGTTTAGGAAAAGAACAAACATGAAACGAACTCTAGTGGATCCATGTGGATTATGAAAAGAACACACATGCAATGAACTCTACTGGATCCATGTGGTTTTTGAAAATAACACACATGCACTAAACTCTAGTGCATCCATGTGGTTTATGAAAAGAACACAGATCCAATGAACTCTAGTGGATCCATGTGGTTTGTGAAAGAAATACACATCCAATGAACTCTAGTGTATCCATGTGGTTTAGAAAAAGAACAAACATGAAATGAACTCTAGCAGATCTATGTGGATTATGAAAATAACACACATGCATTGAACTCTAGTGGATCTGAAAAGGAGACACATCCAATCAACTCCAGTGGATCTATGTGGTTTAGGAAAAGAACGCACATGCAATGAACTCTAGTGGATCCATGTGGTTTATGAAAAGAACACACATCCAATGAACTCTAGTTGATCCATGTGGTTTATGAAAAGAACACACATGCTATGAAATGTAGGGGGTCCATGTGGTATGTGAAAAGAACACACATCCAATGAACTCTAGTGGATCCATGTGGTATAGGGAAAGAACACACATGCAATGAGCTCTAGTGGATCCATGTGGTTTATGAAAAGAACACACATCCAATTAACTCTAGTGGATCCATGTGGTTTATGAAAATAACACACATGCAATGAACTCTAGTGGATCCATGTGGTTATTGAAAAGAACACAGATGCACTAAACTCTAGTGGATCCATGTGGTTTATGAAAAGAACATAGATCCAATGAACTATAGTGGATCCATCTAGTTTGTGAAAGAAACACACATCCAATGAACTCTAGTGTATCCATGTGGTTTAGGAAAATAACAAACATGAAACGAACTCTAGTGGATCCATGTGGATTATGAAAAGAACACACATGCAATGAACTCTAGTGGATCCATGTGGTTTTTGAAAAGAACACACATGCAGTAAACTCTAGTGGATCCATGTGGTTTATGAAAATAACATAGATCCAATGAACTCTAGTGGATCCATGTGGTTTGTGAAAGAAATACACATCCAATTAACTCTAGTGTATCCATGTGGTTTAGAAAAAGAACAAACATGAAATGAACTCTAGCAGATCTATGTGAATTATAAAAATAACACACATGCATTGAACTCTAGTGGATCAGAAAAGGACACACATCCAATCAACTCTAGTGGATCTATGTGGTTTACGAAAAGAACACACATGCAATGAACTGTAGTGGATCCATGTGGTTTATGAAAAGAACACACATCCAATGAACTGTAGTGGATCGATGTGGTTTATGAAAAGAACACACATGCTATGAAATGTAGGGGATCCATGTGGTATGTGAAAAGAACACACATCCAATGAATTCTAGTGGATCCATGTGGTATAGGGAAAGAACACACATGCAATGAGCTCTAGTGGATCCATGTGGTTTATGAAAAGAACACACATCCAATTAACTCTAGTGGGTCCATGTGGTTTATGAAAATAACACACATGCAATGAACTCTAGTGGATCCATGTGGTTATTGAAAAGAACACGCATGCACTAAACTCTAGTGGATCCATGTGGTTTATGAAAAGAACATAGATCCAATGAACTATAGTGGATCCATCTAGTTTGTGAAAGAAACACACATCCAATGAGCTCTAGTGTATCCATGTGGTTTAGGAAAAGAACAAACATGAAACGAACTCTAGTGGATCCATGTGGATTATGAAAAGAACACACATGCAATGAACTCTACTGGATCCATGTGGTTTTTGAAAATAACACACATGCACTAAACTCTAGTGCATCCATGTGGTTTATGAAAAGAACACAGATCCAATGAACTCTAGTGGATCCATGTGGTTTGTGAAAGAAATACACATCCAATGAACTCTAGTGTATCCATGTGGTTTAGAAAAAGAACAAACATGAAATGAACTCTAGCAGATCTATGTGGATTATGAAAATAACACACATGCATTGAACTCTAGTGGATCTGAAAAGGAGACACATCCAATCAACTCCAGTGGATCTATGTGGTTTAGGAAAAGAACGCACATGCAATGAACTCTAGTGGATCCATGTGGTTTATGAAAAGAACACACATCCAATGAACTCTAGTTGATCCATGTGGTTTATGAAAAGAACACACATGCTATGAAATGTAGGGGGTCCATGTGGTACGTGAAAAGAACACACATCCAATGAACTCTAGTGGATCCATGTGGTATAGGGAAAGAACACACATGCAATGAGCTCTAGTGGATCCATGTGGTTTATGAAAAGAACACACATCCAATTAACTCTAGTGGATCCATGTGGTTTATGAAAATAACACACATGCAATGAACTCTAGTGGATCCATGTGGTTATTGAAAAGAACACAGATGCACTAAACTCTAGTGGATCCATGTGGTTTATGAAAAGAACATAGATCCAATGAACTATAGTGGATCCATCTAGTTTGTGAAAGAAACACACATCCAATGAACTCTAGTGTATCCATGTGGTTTAGGAAAATAACAAACATGAAACGAACTCTAGTGGATCCATGTGGATTATGAAAAGAACACACATGCAATGAACTCTAGTGGATCCATGTGGTTTTTGAAAAGAACACACATGCAGTAAACTCTAGTGGATCCATGTGGTTTATGAAAAGAACACAGATCCAATGAACACTAGTGGATCCATGTGGTTTGTGAAAGAAATACTCATCCAATTAACTCTAGTGTATCCATGTGGTTTAGAAAAAGAACAAACATGAAATGAACTCTAGCAGATCTATGTGGATTATAAAAATAACACACATGCATTGAACTCTAGTGGATCTGAAAAGGACACACATCCAATCAACTCTAGTGGATCTATGTGGTTTAGGAAAAGAACACACATGCAATGAACTCTAGTGGATCCATGTGGTTTATGAAAAGAACACACATCCAATGAACTCTAGTGGATCCATGTGGAAGAACACACATGCTATGAAATGTAATGGATCCATGTGGTATGTGAAAAGAACACAAATCCAATGAACTCTAGTGGATCCATGTGGTATAGGGAAAGAACACACATGCAATGAGCTCTAGTGGATCCATGTGGTTTTTGAAAAGAACACACATCCAATTAACTCTAGTGGATCCATGTGGTTTATGAAAATAACACACATGCAATGAACTCTAGTGGATCCATGTGGTTATTGAAAAGAACACACATGCACTAAACTCTAGTGGATCCATGTGGTTTATGAAAAGAACATAGATCCAATGAACAATAGTGGATCCATCTATTTTGTGAAAGAAACACACATCAAATGAACTCTAGTGTATCCATGTGGTTTAGGAAAAGAACAAACATGAAACGAACTCTAGTGGATCCATGTGGATTATGAAAAGAACACACATGCAATGAACTCTAGTGGATCCATGTGGTTTTTGAAAAGAACACACATGCACTAAACTCTAGTGGATCCATGTGGTTTATGAAAAGAACACAGATCCAATGAACTCTAGTGGATCCATGTGGTTTGTGAAAGAAATACACATCCAATGAACTCTAGTGTATCCATGTGGTTTAGAAAAAGAACAAACATGAAATGAACTCTAGCAGATCTATGTGGATTATGAAAATAACACACATGCATTGAACTCTAGTGGATCTGAAAAGGAGACACATCTAATCAACTCTAGTGGATCTATGTGGGTTAGGAAAAGAACGCACATGCAATGAACTCTAGTGGATCCATGTGGTTTATGAAAAGAACACACATCCAATGAACTCTAGTGGATCCATGTGGTTTATGAAAAGAACACACATGCTATGAAATGTAGGGGGTCCATGTGGTATGTGAAAAGAACACACATCCAATGAACTCTAGTGGATCCATGTGGTATAGGGAAAGAACACACATGCAATGAGCTCTAGTGGATCCATGTGGTTTATGAAAAGAACACACATCCAATTAACTCTAGTGGATCCATGTGGTTTATGAAAATAACACACATGCAATGAACTCTAGTGGATCCATGTGGTTATTGAAAAGAACACAGATGCACTAAACTCTAGTGGATCCATGTGGTTTATGAAAAGAACATAGATCCAATGAACTATAGTGGATCCATCTAGTTTGTGAAACAAACACACATCCAATGAACTCTAGTGTATCCATGTGGTTTAGGAAAATAACAAACATGAAACGAACTCTAGTGGATCCATGTGGATTATGAAAAGAACACACATGCAATGAACTCTAGTGGATCCATGTGGTTTTTGAAAAGAACACACATGCAGTAAACTCTAGTGGATCCATGTGGTTTATGAAAAGAACACAGATCCAATGAACACTAGTGGATCCATGTGGTTTGTGAAAGAAATACACATCCAATTAACTCTAGTGTATCCATGTGGTTTAGAAAAAGAACAAACATGAAATGAACTCTAGCAGATCTATGTGGATTATAAAAATAACACACATGCATTGAACTCTAGTGGATCTGAAAAGGACACACATCCAATCAACTCTAGTGGATCTATGTGGTTTAGGAAAAGAACACACATGCAATGAACTCTAGTGGATCCATGTGGTTTATGAAAAGAACACACATCCAATGAACTCTAGTGGATCCATGTGGAAGAACACACATGCTATGAAATGTAATGGATCCATGTGGTATGTGAAAAGAACACAAATCCAATGAACTCTAGTGGATCCATGTGGTATAGGGAAAGAACACACATGCAATGAGCTCTAGTGGATCCATGTGGTTTTTGAAAAGAACACACATCCAATTAACTCTAGTGGATCCATGTGGTTTATGAAAATAACACACATGCAATGAACTCTAGTGGATCCATGTGGTTATTGAAAAGAACACACATGCACTAAACTCTAGTGGATCCATGTGGTTTATGAAAAGAACATAGATCCAATGAACAATAGTGGATCCATCTATTTTGTGAAAGAAACACACATCAAATGAACTCTAGTGTATCCATGTGGTTTAGGAAAAGAACAAACATGAAACGAACTCTAGTGGATCCATGTGGATTATGAAAAGAACACACATGCAATGAACTCTAGTGGATCCATGTGGTTTTTGAAAAGAACACACATGCACTAAACTCTAGTGGATCCATGTGGTTTATGAAAAGAACACAGATCCAATGAACTCTAGTGGATCCATGTGGTTTGTGAAAGAAATACACATCCAATGAACTCTAGTGTATCCATGTGGTTTAGAAAAAGAACAAACATGAAATGAACTCTAGCAGATCTATGTGGATTATGAAAATAACACACATGCATTGAACTCTAGTGGATCTGAAAAGGAGACACATCTAATCAACTCTAGTGGATCTATGTGGGTTAGGAAAAGAACGCACATGCAATGAACTCTAGTGGATCCATGTGGTTTATGAAAAGAACACACATCCAATGAACTCTAGTGGATCCATGTGGTTTATGAAAAGAACACACATGCTATGAAATGTAGGGGGTCCATGTGGTATGTGAAAAGAACACACATCCAATGAACTCTAGTGGATCCATGTGGTATAGGGAAAGAACACACATGCAATGAGCTCTAGTGGATCCATGTGGTTTATGAAAAGAACACACATCCAATTAACTCTAGTGGATCCATGTGGTTTATGAAAATAACACACATGCAATGAACTCTAGTGGATCCATGTGGTTATTGAAAAGAACACAGATGCACTAAACTCTAGTGGATCCATGTGGTTTATGAAAAGAACATAGATCCAATGAACTATAGTGGATCCATCTAGTTTGTGAAACAAACACACATCCAATGAACTCTAGTGTATCCATGTGGTTTAGGAAAATAACAAACATGAAACGAACTCTAGTGGATCCATGTGGATTATGAAAAGAACACACATGCAATGAACTCTAGTGGATCCATGTGGTTTTTGAAAAGAACACACATGCAGTAAACTCTAGTGGATCCATGTGGTTTATGAAAAGAACACAGATCCAATGAACACTAGTGGATCCATGTGGTTTGTGAAAGAAATACACATCCAATTAACTCTAGTGTATCCATGTGGTTTAGAAAAAGAACAAACATGAAATGAACTCTAGCAGATCTATGTGGATTATAAAAATAACACACATGCATTGAACTCTAGTGGATCTGAAAAGGACACACATCCAATCAACTCTAGTGGATCTATGTGGTTTAGGAAAAGAACACACATGCAATGAACTCTAGTGGATCCATGTGGTTTATGAAAAGAACACACATCCAATGAACTCTAGTGGATCCATGTGGAAGAACACACATGCTATGAAATGTAATGGATCCATGTGGTATGTGAAAAGAACACAAATCCAATGAACTCTAGTGGATCCATGTGGTATAGGGAAAGAACACACATGCAATGAGCTCTAGTGGATCCATGTGGTTTTTGAAAAGAACACACATCCAATTAACTCTAGTGGATCCATGTGGTTTATGAAAATAACACACATGCAATGAACTCTAGTGGATCCATGTGGTTATTGAAAAGAACACACATGCACTAAACTCTAGTGGATCCATGTGGTTTATGAAAAGAACATAGATCCAATGAACAATAGTGGATCCATCTATTTTGTGAAAGAAACACACATCAAATGAACTCTAGTGTATCCATGTGGTTTAGGAAAAGAACAAACATGAAACGAACTCTAGTGGATCCATGTGGATTATGAAAAGAACACACATGCAATGAACTCTAGTGGATCCATGTGGTTTTTGAAAAGAACACACATGCACTAAACTCTAGTGGATCCATGTGGTTTATGAAAAGAACACAGATCCAATGAACTCTAGTGGATCCATGTGGTTTGTGAAAGAAATACACATCCAATGAACTCTAGTGTATCCATGTGGTTTAGAAAAAGAACAAACATGAAATGAACTCTAGCAGATCTATGTGGATTATGAAAATAACACACATGCATTGAACTCTAGTGGATCTGAAAAGGAGACACATCTAATCAACTCTAGTGGATCTATGTGGTTTAGGAAAAGAACGCACATGCAATGAACTCTAGTGGATCCATGTGGTTTATGAAAAGAACACACATCCAATGAACTCTAGTGGATCCATGTGGTTTATGAAAAGAACACACATGCTATGAAATGTAGGGGGTCCATGTGGTATGTGAAAAGAACACACATCCAATGAACTCTAGTGGATCCATGTGGTATAGGGAAAGAACACACATGCAATGAGCTCTAGTGGATCCATGTGGTTTATGAAAAGAACACACAACCAATTAACTCTAGTGGATCCATGTGGTTTATGAAAATAACACACATGCAATGAACTCTAGTGGATCCATGTGGTTATTGAAAATAACACACATGCACTAAACTCTAGTGGATCCATGTGGTTTATGAAAAGAACATAGATCCAATGAACTATAGTGGATCCATCTAGTTTGTGAAACAAACACACATCCAATGAACTCTAGTGTATCCATGTGGTTTAGGAAAATAACAAACATGAAACGAACTCTAGTGGATCCATGTGGATTATGAAAAGAACACACATGCAATGAACTCTAGTGGATCCATGTGGTTTTTGAAAAGAACACACATGCAGTAAACTGTAGTGGATCCATGTGGTTTATGAAAAGAACACAGATCCAATAAACTCTAGTGGATCCTTGTGGTTTGTGAAAGAAATACACATCCAATTAACTCTAGTGTATCCATGTGGTTTAGAAAAAGAACAAACATGAAATAAACTCTAGCAGATCTATGTGGATTATGAAAATAACACACATGCATTGAACTCTAATGGATTTGAAAAGGACACACATCCAATCAACTCTAGTGGATCTATGTGGTTTAGGAAAAGAACACACATGCAATGAACTCTAGTGGATCCATGTGGTTTATGAAAAGAACACACATCCAATGAACTCTAGTGGATCCATGTGGTTTATGAAAAGAACACACATGCTATGAAATGTAATTGATCCATGTGGTATGTGAAAAGAACACTAATCCAATGAACTCTAGTGGATCCATGTGGTACAGGGAAAGAACACACATGCAATGAGCTCTAGTGGATCCATGTGGTTTTTGAAAAGAACACACATCCAATTAACTCTAGTGGATCCATGTGGTTTATGAAAATAACACACATGCAATGAACTCTAGTGGATCCATCTGGTTAGTGAAAAGAACACACATGCACTAAACTCTAGTGGATCCATGTTCTTTATGAAAAGAACATAGATCCAATGAACTATAGTGGATCCATCTAGTCTGTGAAATAAACACACATCCAATGAAGTCTAGTGTATCCATGTGGTTTAGGAAAAGAACCAACATGAAACGAACTATAGTGGATCCATGTGGATTATGAAAAGAACACACATGCAATGAACTCTAGTGGATCCATGTGGTTTATCAAAAGAACACACATCTAATGAACTTTAGTGGATCCATGTGATTTAGGAAAAGAAGACACATGCAATGAACTCTAGTGGATCCATGTGGTTTATGAACAGAACACACATCCAATGAACTCTAGTGGATCCATGTGGTTTAGAAAAAGAACAAACATGAAATGAACTCTAGCAGATCTATGTGGATTATGAAAATAACACACATGCATTGAACTCTAGTGGATCTGAAAAGGACACACATCCAATCATATCTGGCGGATCTATGTGGTTTAGGAAAAGAACACACATGCAATGAACTCTAGTGGATCCATGTCGTTTATGAAAAGAACACACACCCAATGAACTCTAGTGGATCCATGTGGTTCATGAAAAGAACAGACATGCTATGAAATGTCATGGATCCATGTGGTATGTGAAAAGAACACAAATCCAATGAACTCTAGTGGATCCATGTGGTATAGGGAAAGAACACACATGCAATGAGCTCCAGTGGATCCATGTGGTCTATGAAAAGAACACACATCAAATTAACTATAGTAGATCCATGTGGTTTATGAAAATAACACACATGCAATGAACTCTAGTGGATCCATGTGGTTATTGAAAAGAACACACATGCACTAAACTCCAGTGGATCCATGTGGTTTATGAAAAGAACATAGATCTAGTGAACTATAGTGGATCCATCTAATCTGTGAAAGAAACACACATCCAATGAACTCTAGTGTATCCATGTGGTTTAGGAAAAGAACAAACATGAAACGAACTCTAGTGGATCCATGTGCATTATGAAAAGAACACACATGAAATGAACTCTAGTGGATCCATGTGGTTTAATAAAAGAACACACATCTAATGAACTCTAGTGGATCCATGTGATTTAGGAAAAGAACACACATGCAATGAGCTCTAGTGGATCCATGTGGTTTATGAAAAGAACACACATCCAATGAACTCTAGTGGATCCATGTGGTTTATGGAAAGAACACACATGCAATGAACTCCAGTGGATCCATGTGGTTTATGAGAAGAACACACATGATGTAGTGGCATCAATGCATGTGTTCGTTTCCAATACCACAATGATGCACACTAATACACACACATCCAATGACTCTAGTGGATCCATGTAGTTTATGAAAATAACACACATGCAATAAACTATAGTGGATCCATGTGGTTTCTGAAAAGGACACACATGCAATGAACTCTAGAGGATCCATGTGGTTTAGGAAAAGGACACACATGCATTGAACTCTAGTGGATCCATGTGGTTTATGAAAAGAACACACATCCAATGAGCTCTAGTGGATCCATGTGGTTTATGAAAAGAACACACATGCTATGAAATCTAGTGGATCCATGTGGTCTGTGAAAAGAACACACATCTAATGAACTCTAGTGGATCCATGGGGTTTATGAAAAGAACACACATCCAATGAACTCTAGTGGATCCATGTGGTTTATGAAAATAACACACATGCAATGATTTCTAGTGGATCCATGTGGTTTTTGAAAAGAACACACATGCACTAAACTCTAGTAGATCCATGTGGTTTATGAAAAGAACACATATCCAATGAACTCTAGTGGATCCATGTGGTCTATGAAAGAAACACACATCCAATGAACTCTAGTGTATCCATGTGGTTTATGAAAAGAACAAGCATGAAATGAACTCTGGCAGATCCATGTGGATTATGAAAAGAACACACATGCAATGAACTCTAGTGTCTCCATGTGGTTTCTAAGAAGAACACACATCCAATGAACTCTAGGTGAACCATGTGGTTTAGGGAAAGAACACACATGCAATGAACTCTAGTGTGTCCATGTGGTTTATGAAAAGAACACACATCCAATTAACTCTAGTGGATCCATGTAGTTTATGAAAATAACACACATGCAATGAACTCTAGTGGATCCATGTGGTTTTTGAAAACAACACACATGCACTAAACCCTAGTGGATCCATGTGGTTTATGAAAAGAACACAGATCCAATGAACTCTAGTGGATCCATTTGGTATGTGAAAGAAACACACATCTAATGAACTCTAGTGTATCCATGTGGTTTAGGAAAATAACACACATCCAATCAACTCTAGTGGATCCATGTGGTTTAGGAAAAGAACACACATGCAATGAACCCTAGTGGATCCATGTGGTTTATGAAAAGAACACATATCCAATGAACTCTAGTGGATCCATATGGTTTATCAGAAGAACACACATGTAATGAACTCTAGTGGATCCATGTGGTTGGTGAATAGAACACACATCCAATGAACTCTAGTGGATCTATGAGGTTTATGAAAAGAACACACATCCAATGAATTCTAGTGGATCCATGTGGGTTATGAAAAGTACACACATGCAATGAACTCTAGTGGATCCATGTGGTTTAGGAAAAGAACACACATGCCATGAACTCTATTGGATCCATGTGGTTTATGAAAAGAACACACATCTAATGACATCCAGTGGATCCTTGTGATTCAGTAAAAGGACACACATGCAATGAACTCTAGTGGATCCATGTGGTTTATAAAAAGAACACACATCCAATGAACTCTAATGGATCCATGTGGTTTATCGAAAGAACACACCTGCAATGAACTCTAGTGGATCCATGTGGTTTATCGAAAGAACACACCTGCAATGAACTCTAGTGCCGGTGAAAATAAGACATATCCAATGAACTCTAGTGGATCCAAGTGGTTTATGAAAAGAAAACACATCCAACCAACTCTAGTTGATCCATGTGCTTTATGATAAGAACAGACATGCAATGAACTATAGTGCATCCATGTGGTCTATGATTAAAGAACACACATCCAATGAACTCTAGTGGACCCATGTGGTATAGGAAAAGAAAACACATGCAATGAACTCTAATGGATCCATGTGGTATAGGAAAAGAAAACACATGCAATGAACTCTAGTGGATCCATGTGGTTTATGAAAACAACACACATCCAATTCACTCTAGTGGATCCATGTGCTTCATGAAAAGAACACACATGCAATGAACTCTAGTGGATCCTTGTAGTTTATAAAAAGAACACACAACCAATGAATTCTAGTGGATCCATGTGATTTTATTAAAATAACACATGTCGGGGGATGACCCCCAGATAGGCCAAGGCGGGACCAACCGGCCAGCTCCAAAGAGCTCTAGCCGCCTGGACCCAAGACAAGGAACCACAACTAGGTGGAACCCTCCAACCGGTTCGTGTCCAAGTTTCCCCGGCTGGCCCATCTAGCCGGGTAGCCAAAAGAACCGGCTAGGAGCCCGCTCCTAGCTTGCCGCCTCAGATTCGCTGGCCATGGTACAGTGGGAGTGACGCTCCTTGCTGAGCGCACCTCTAACAGGACAGGATGGCTAGCCCAGTCAGTGCTACATACAATTGTGCTAAAGCTGGAGGCTGATGAGGAAATCAAGGGCTGATGAGTAAATCTCTGACTGACGGATAAAGAGATGGCTGACGGGTAAAGCATGGGCGTTGGACACTGTAGCGCTGTCCTCCCATGTACTGGAGGCTTGACTGGACCCGGGCCTACCATTCGGGCCTGTCCAGCCAGCCCACTTTGTAAATCCCAAACCCAAATAGTAAACCCTAAAACCCTTCTTGTAAGATACCTCCTCAACTAGTATATAAGGAGAGGTAGTGCTTGGGTTCTAGGGGGACACAATTACAAGTTAGAAGTTCTCTAGATTGGACAAGTTGAGTAGTTCCTCTTCTTCTTCTAGCAAGGAGTAGCCAGGAAAACGGCTCAAGGAGCATCTGTACTGGGCGCTCGCCCCTTGATAGTAGATCCTTGCAAGAGTAGGACTTTTACCTCGACAAGAGGGCTCTGAACTTGGGTACATCGCTGTGTTTGCAGTATTCGTGCTCAACCTGTTGCGAGTAGCCATCGATAGCATCCTGATTGTTCCCTCTCATGCCATCCCCGATGGTACTGCCGTGTTCCACAACACGACAGTTGGCGCCCACCGTGGGATACAGCGCTTCGGCTGGGAGCATCTTTCGCACGGGACTTCTTCTCATCACTAGTGAGCGAGTCGCCTCCGGCCTCATCCTCACTTCGGCTCCTTCGACTGTGCCCTCGACAATGCATCCTGCTTCACCGGGGGAACCTTCCCAAGCTGTAGCTCTATCATGCACTTTGGCGAGCACCGCGTCTACGTCGCCACTGTCGCTGAGGCCGTTCCTTGCGAGGTCGTCACCGTGTACAGTGCACCTCCTGGTTTCTCCGCTTCGTGCATCGCCAGTGGCAGCATCGAGGTAATGATGGCAGGTTTGGGCGAGAACCGCCGCCCACCTCTGGAGCGCAACGGGGTGGCCGTACTGCTAACTCGTGCCTCCTGAACCAGGACCTGGTCACCACGACCATCGAGCACCTCCGCAACCCCATCACCCCCATTGAGGCAGATCCGTCAGTGGCTGCAGTAGCCCTGGAGGCTACTCGCCAGAACCTCCTGGAAAGAAGCTGGCAAGGTGGCAACCGCCTAACAGCGGATGAACGCGACCATGCGCGAGGACCAACATCATGCACGGCTTCGCCCGCTTGACCTACGCCAGCCGCCTGGCCCAGCCCTAGGGTCGAAACCTCGGTTTGGAGATGGATCGTGCTACTGATTCACGTACACCCGTGGTGCAGCCGATCTACATCACCCCCGCCAAAAACATGAGGGCCGAAAGAAGCGGCAGTCACCGAACTAAGCCACCTGGAGGGCGAGGAGCTGCTGCGTCATCAAGCACGTGTCAAGCTCCTCGTGGTCACAACAAACAAACAGTAGGCTGAGGCAGAGCTCAGCATGGGTGGTAACAACAAGACCCAACTGGCTCACCGGATGGCGGATCCGGCCGCAGGTGCTAGCAAAGCCTCTTCCCAAAAAGGTGCGAGGCCAAGAAACCGTCCACGTGGCGGATCATCAGGTCGTGGGCTCAACACCCGCGATGCCACAGTTGTCACCAGCCAAAACCACGAGCCGACCGACGAAGTCGGAAAAGGCCAAGGGCTGCCCAAGTCCCGTCTATCTAGTCGGTTGGGACCGCTCGAGCTGGAAGAACCGCAAGACGCGCGCGCACGCATCGACCTGCTGGTTTAGTCACGCGCGTTGGAAGAAGAAAGCCCAACTAGTCCAAGGTGCTTCGGACCACGAATCCGGAATGAACCATTTCCAAAGGGATACGCCAAAGTACAACTGTAAGATCTCACCATGATAAGGTAAGATCCCTGTGATTGCAGTGCTAGTCCCTGGATTGAAATGCTAGCACCCATAGTTTAAGATGTAGTACACAGAAACAAAGGTAATTATTACATCGCACATCCAGGAGTATAATGGTTCTTACAACTCACTTAGCCCAAGGCTAAGACACAAGTTCACAATACATAGCATAATAATAATAGAGTCTTTAGTCTTCATGTGCCACAGGCAAGCATGTCGAGTGTAGACCCGCAACCCTACTCATCATCAGAGTATCCTGCAACATAATAAGTTACAACTACAAGGGTCAATACATTTGGAATTGTATTGGCAAGTGATACCAAAGATACTTAGTATAACCAACCACTACATGAATATATGGCTGAGTGGGGTTATGGCTGGCTTTGCTAAAATTAGTTTAACCTATAGTTTTTGAAGAAGTTTTTCATTCAAGCTATAAGGGACCAATGATAGACATCACTGAACCTTTACCCATGTTCACCCACAAGTTTTAACTTAGAGAAATTTGGATCAGGAGATTATTGAACTACTTCACTGTCTTGAGGCTCAGAAGTTGTCCATAACCGGGGACACGGCTAAGTACTTAGTTTTACCCTCTCGAGAGGTGGTGCACTTTCCCCACAAGACTCGACATACATCGAGACAAAACCTTTTAGAAGCATGCCCTTAGACCACCACGGACGCGTTCCATCCTATCACATCTACCACCTTCTGTCCGTCTGGCTGAGTTCTTGCAACTTAGTTGGTCAAGGCAGAGCCCATATGCCATGTGGTTGCACTGGAAGCTTCATGACAAGAATGTCTCCAATCTCTTTGTTCCTGGGTGGCCATCCACAAGTGTGATACACCAGCCGACCATAGACATGGCCCCTGAGTAACCACTCAACATAATCCAAGCAAGTCCCAATCCACCCAGGTGTTTCATTCATAATAGTTGTTTTCTTAGTCAAACAAAAATAATATCTTTCCATACTATCTTGATATGTATTTTCCACCCACAAATTCTACTAGCTTATCTAAGCATTCTAGCATACAAAGTCCTTTAACTAGGGAATACTACCAAGATATAATCTATAGGATAGCATAGCATAGTATAGTAACATAGGAATAGTTCTATCATGTTAAGAGCTACCAAAATATCACTAGTGCACTAGTGAAAATAATAGGACATGGGATGAAATATCACTTGCCTTGGTAGCTAGGGGAATAGGTACAATCCTCACAGCAACAAACTTCACAATCCACACAATCTACACAAGATCAATTCAACAACAATAATTCAATCAATAAAACATTAGAAAAACATGAATGCATGCAAAATGCAATGATATGATCACAACTCCATAATTTACAGAGTCTACAGTACTGAGGATAGAATACCTCATCTAAATGCATAAGAAATACTCAAAAATAATTTATAGAACAATTTTTGTGAACAAAATACTCCTAAAAAGGTTCTGCCTATAATTCCAATTTTTCAGAGGAAAAAGTGTGAAACAAGGCCTCCATAATAAAGGTCTTATTTTTCTGAATCCATAGACACCAAATTTGTATTTTTCTGATTGGTGGATCAAAAGTTATTGAATTTCTAAGTTGAATACTAAATCAGTCTAATTTTCTATTTAAACGAAATAGCCTGGCCACGTGGCGCTTTCCTATTGGCTGGTACCAGTTCGTCCGGATCGATCGCTGTGAGTCGTCAGATCTTAAGTGACTACGGACAGATCTGATTTTCCCGTACCCTTTCGATAAGTGATTTAATCCTATCCGCTAGCATTTGATCGAACGGCTACTAAACATCTCGCCGGAGACGGGCGATGCCAGCGACGGCGTGCGGCGGCGGCACGTTAGGTGAGCGGCGTTCCAGCGATTCTAGAGGGATAGGGGAAAAGGTAGTCTTACTGAGGGCTTGCGGTGGTCTCGGCGATCTGGTCGGTGGTCGCGATGGAGAGAGGGGAGCTCCGCTGCGCTCAGCATTCCTCGCCGGAGTGGCGTCGACGGCAGAGATCACGGCCACGAGACGGTGGCGTCGATCTGGTACACGAGCAGACAAGAAAAAGGGTTAGGGGAAGCGCCTGGTTCTGCACGGTCTAGTAGTGCCCAAAAAGGAGCGGCGGGAACCTTGCCCTCACCGGAAAAATCATCAGACGGTGGCGGCAGAGGAGTTCGCCAGACTTGGTCCGTGTCGTCGACCTGGGGCAAAAGAAAACATGTGGCTCGGTCAGAAGGTGCGCTAGGACATGGTGAAATAGATGGGACTGAGGGGAGGGCGCCAGGCGGCCTGGGTTCACCGGAATTGCCGCCGGAGTACCGTCAGTGAGCGGCGGTTTGAGCTCGGAATTAGGGGAGCCTAGGGGCTCTCTGGGGGTGGCGACTAGAGGAAATGATGAGGAGGGGGTGAGGATTAAGTAGGAGCAGTCATCGGGGAGAATTACTGCAAGAAACGACTGGAAATTAATCGATTCGAAAACGGCAGAGGGAGTGGGGTTGCTCGACGGCGGGGGTTGAAGACGACGGGGTGGTGGGGTGACGTGGCGTGGGGCCGGTCTATCAGCGAGAGGGGGTAGTCAGGGGCACGGTAAGAAAAGCTGGGGAGAGGGGAAGAGCCGGGTAGGCTGGTGGGCTGGTTTTGGGCCGAAAGGCCAGAAGCTAACAGCTGCTCCATTTTTTTCTCCTTATTCTTTTTCTTTTTCTAATACTGTTTTCTCCAAAACTTTTGATTTAAGGATTCAAATTGATTCAAACCAATTTGTGAAAATTTGTAAAAACTCAAACTAGGTTTTTAGGGTATTATAAAACATATTAATCTTCTATTTTAATCCAAAGTATTTACTTGGACTTAATAGGTAATATATCATTTTCTTTGATTCTATTTTCAAAATAATTCATAACTTTCTATCCATGGCCCAAAATTGCACCAAATGTTTTGGAGGACATTCTAAATGCAATGCAAAAACATGCTATGATGATATGAGTGCAATGATGATGATTTCAGATGAAATTTTGGGATGTTACAACAACAGCTCAGTCAAGCCAGAGAACTAGCTGGTGGACTACACCACCGCGGTAGGAATCGCGAACGGCAACCGCCGGGTGGCTGTGCACTACGCTCCCCTCATGCTCCTCGACTCGGCCAGGACGTGGCTCAACAACCTCCCCGACAACAGCATCAACGCTTGGATCGATTTCGAGTAGGCATTCGTCCGCAACTTCACCGGGACCTACAAGTGCACAGGTCGACACGGCGAGCTTGCCCTTTGCGTGCAGGGTCTGGATGAATCTGATCGCTCCTACATCACCAGATGGACGAGCATGCACAACTCTTGCGAGGGAGTGCGTGAGCACCAGGCGGTCAACTTCTTCATCAACAGTTGCACAAACGGCACTATGATCAAGCACAAGCTTTGAGAGGGTGGAGCCTACCATCATGGCGCAGACCATGGCCATTGCGGACAAGTACGCCACTACCTACAAGGCAATGACAAGATCCGTCCGGGTGGATGACTAGGGGCAAATCATCATCGACGTTGCTGTGGATCGGCGCCAGCGGGAGGGGAATGGCAACAGCTCCTGGCGGGATGACAACCGCCATGTTAAGAGAAAGTACGACCAACCGGATAACCAATATGGTTCCAGGCAGGTGGCGACAGTGCAGGAGGATCCGACTGCAGGCGGAAGCTGGAGACAGAAGCCTGATGACCGGCCCCCAAGGCCCAAGTACACCATCGAGTCAATGCTTGATGGGCCATGCAAGTTCCATAACGGAGGCAACAAACTGGCTACACATACCACACGCCAGTGTACCTGGACAAAGAAGATGGCGGAAATTCCTGGTGCACCGGCTACACAAGCACCACCACCCCTAGCTGGTGGGCCACCAGGCGACCCAATAAGCAGCGCCGGAGGGAGGATGACGATGATAACTATCCACGCTAGGTGGGAAACTACCACATCTTCATGACATAGCCAGATACCAAGCATGGAAAGAGACGCTGCGAGGCGGAGGTAAAAGCGATCGTTCCTCCCATCCCCCAGTACCTGAACTGGTCAGAGCAAGAAGTTGAATGGAGCCAGAAGGACCAGCCAGCTGTGCTGCCTCACCTAGGCACCTACGCGATGGTCTTGGATCCCATCATTGTCTCTAAGAAGGATTCCTGCAGATTCTCCTGCGTCCTTGTAGACAGCGGGAGTAGCATCAACCTCATGTACCGCAGCTCGCTTGAGCGGCTCGGTATCATCGAGTTGCAGCTAGAGCCATCAAGCACCTCCCTTCCATGGGGCCGTTCGGGATCCGTCGCATTCGCCCATCGGAAAGATCCGGCTGGACGTCATCTTTGGCATGGAGGATAACTTCCGATGCGAGCCTATTTGGTTTGAGGTGGTCAACCTCTCTAGTGCATATCACGCTATCCTAGGGCGCTCGATGCTCACCAAGATCATGGCAGTACCACATTATGCGTACCTCAAGATGAAGCTACCAGGGAAAAAGGGTGTCATCACCGTGGCCGGGTGCTACAGGCGGTCTGTGGAGTGCACCACAGACGGCTCCAACTTAGCGGAGGCCATGATCATCGCGGAAGAGAAGCGCATTATATGCAGAATGTGGCGGTCCTGCAGAAGGACATGCCAGCTGGCGAGCCCAAGCCGGCCGGGGAAGTATAGTTCAAGCCATCCAAGGGCACCAAAAAGATCCTGTTGGACGAGGCCGAGCCGGAAAAGTTTGTCCTGGTCGGAGACGGCCTTGACAGCAAATAGAAAAGCGCGCTCGTCGACTTCCTCCGTGAGAATCGGGATATCTTTGCATGGTCCCCCAAGGACATGCCAGGTGTTCTGAGGGAGCTCGCCAAGCACTCTTTACATGGCAGGCCGGATGCAAAGCTAGTCAAACAGTCACTATGCCGATTCGCGGAAGAGAAAAGAAGAACCATAGGTGAAGAGATCACCCGGCTCTTCGCAGCCAGATTCATCATGGTGGTTTTTCACCTGGAATTGCTGGCAAACCCCGTGCTGGTGCTGAAGAAGAACAAAACATGGCGCACATGTGCGTTGACTACACCAGCTTCTACAAAACATATCCCAAAGATCCATTCGCCTAGCTAAGGATAGAACAAGTGATCGATTCCATGGCCGGCTGCGAGTTGTTGTCATTTCTAGACGCGTATTCCGGCTACCACCAGATCCGGCTGAACCCCGCTGATCAAATAAAGACAGCATTCATTACTCCTTATGGAGCCTACTACTACACCACTATGCCATTTGGACTGAAGAACGCTGGGGCAATGTACTAGCACTGCATCCAGAAGTGCCTGCAGACTCAGATCGGCAGAAACGTACATGCCTACATTGATGATGTGGTAGTCAAGACCAAGGAGCGCCAAACACTCCTTGAAGATTTGAAGGAAACATTCACCAACCTCTGCCAGTTCCAGATGAAGCTGAACCCAGAGAAGAGCGTGTTAGGCGCCCCAGCCGGCCAACTCCTTGGTTTTCTCGTATCAGATCTAGGAATTGAGGGGAACCCGGAGAAGATCGGCGCAATCGAGCGCATGCAGCCAACTAAGAACTTGCGAGATGTCCGGAATTTCACTGGATGCCTGGCCTCCCTCAGCCGTTTCATCAGCCGGCTAGGCGAGAAAGCGCTCCCGCTATACTAGCTCATGAAGAAGACAGACAAATTTGTCTGGACATCACAGGCGGATGAAGCTTTCCGTGACCTCAAGCGCATGCTCACCTCAGCGCCTATACTGGCAGTACCAGCGGCAAAGGAGCCCATGCTGATGTACATCACAGCCACCAACTGGATCGTCATTGTGGTGCTGATGGTGGAGAGGCCGGAAGAAGGAAAGGCGCAGCCGGTGCAATGACCGATGTACTATTTGAGTGAGGTACTCTCGCTTTCGAAGAAAAACTACCCCCCTTACTAGAAGCTGGTGTATGGCGTGTACATGGCCACCAATAAGTTGAAGCACTACTTCCAAGAACACTCCATCCGGGTGGTGGCGCGAGCACTTCTTTCAGAGATCATTGGCAACATTGATGCTAAATGTCGGGTGGCGAAATGGGCCATAGAGCTCGCCGCCCACAACATACAATACAAGCCAAGAACGGCGATCAAGTCTCAGGCCTTGGCAGATTTCCTTGTTGATTGGGCAGAGATGTAGTACCTACCGTCTTGCCCTGACTCCACGCACTGGAAGCTACATTTCAATGGCTCCAAGATGTATGGGCGGCTCGGAGCCGGAGTGGTCATTACCTCTCCCAAAGGAGACCGGCTAGAATACGCGTTGCAGATCCACTTCCGTGCATCCAACAACGTCGCTGAATACGAGGCGCTCGTCCATGGCCTCAAGATGGCAAAAGAGAACGGCATCCGACGCATCCTATGCTTTGGCGACTCAGATTTGGTGGTGCAGCAAGTGTCAGGCGATTGGGACGCCAGGGATGCAAACATGGCTCTATACCGCTTTTTCGTACAACAGCTGTGTTCTTGTTTTGAAGGATGCGAGTTTCACCATGTCCCCAAAATAAACAACGAGGCCACGGACACGCTCGCCCGCATCAGGTCACAAGACAGGCAATTCCGCCTAGAGTCTCCCTAGAGTACCTGCGTAACACGTCAATCACACCATCTCTAGAATCCAACTCCATCATACTAGATGCGGACACGGGGACTTCTGACTCCAAGACCTCCGCGACTGCTTCACCACACCCGGGGACTGCTTCACCGCACCCGAGGACTGCTTCACTGCACCCAGGGACTATTTCATCACACCCGGGGACTGCTTCACCGCGCCCGGGGACTACCGCGTCCAGCCTGGAGCCTGCTGGCTCCGCTACTTCACCGAGTCGGCCACCAGACGAGCCCAACCCCGCCATCCGCGCATAAGTAAACCTGCTCCCGCAAGCGGTATGCGCCATCCGGGAAACTCCAACATGGGCCAAGCCATTCATGGATTTCTTGGCTACAGGAGAGCTGCCCGAGGAGGAGGTAGAGGAAAAATAGGTGAAGCGCAGGGCCAGCACGTACACTATCATCAACAGCGAGCTCTATAAGCGCAGTGTTGGGGCATTTATCAGCGATGCATGAGCCAGGAAGAAGGAATCCGGCTGCTGATCCGCAGTCACCAGGGCAAGTGCGGCCACCACGCGTCGTCACGAGCCATAGTGACAAAGGCATTTCTCCATGGGTTCTACTGGCCCACGACGCTGGAAGATGCCGAACAAATAGTCAAAGCATGCAACGGTTGCCAGTAGTTCAGCCAACAGAAGCACACTTCATCTGCAGCACTCAAGACAATTCCCATCACTTGTCCCTTCGCCATATAGGGGCTCGATATGGTCGGTGTTGGGGATATACTTCCGGGTATCCTCACAGTTCCTCACTGACCAGGGTGGCCCACTTCGGGTTAGAGCTTTGCTTCACGGGCGGCCCAGTCAGGGAGAAGAGACGGAGTCCAGTCCGGCTACGGGAAGGCCCAGAAGACTTACCGCCATAGGCCCATAGTCTGACATGTAGTTCAAGATGTACTCTGTAACCGACTCTTAGTCTTAGCCGGATAGATCTCTCCTGTAAACCCTAGATCGTATATCTATATAAGACGTCCTAGGGAAAGCCTTTAGGGCATGCAATAATCTACAATCTCAACTCGCACAGGCGAACCCCTTGTAACCCATATTTTGGCTTTGCCGTATTACTGGATTGCTAGCAGGAGTAGGATCCATCCAAAACCGGCGGATTCGAATCTAGGTAAACTTGTGTGCTCACCGTACGCCTCACACCCCTCTATTCCGCATGCCTCGAGGACCCCCTCATGGCGTACTTGTCATCAATCCGATGATAGTTGGCGCCCATCGTGGGTCAAAGCTTTGGATCTGCGTTCCGAGCAGAATCTGCAAGTATCGGAATTGGCGAGACTATCATTGTCGGTCGCATCCTCTACGCCAGCGACATCCCTCTCATCGTTCTCAACGAGACCTAGATTCTAGATAGGGAGGCTGTGCCCACCTACACCATCATGTCTTTTGGTGAGATCAATGTTTATATTGGTTTTGCCGAACCTGTCCCACCCACCCCAGCGGTGATGATAGAGACAAAAGAAATTTCTGGGTCCCCTTTGTCCGTGGAGGCGGCAGAGTTCTGGATCTCAGAAAATCCTAATCCCACCCAACCCGTACAAATTGCAGAGATAGTGGAGAAAGCTGAACCTAAGGCAGATCTCACAAGATAAGTCGGATCTTGAGCTGATCTCCTTAGCAAGGTGGAATCCCAGATCGACCCACCTGTGGAGGTCGAAATCCAGAAGGAGCAGGAAAACAATCTTGATTCTGGCTCTACTAATACCGAAACTAATAGACCTCTCCAGAAGTACACGTTGAGGCGCATGATGATGTAAGACGCAAGCATGGATGAAATTATCGAGACCATCAGGTGTTTCGAGGAAGCCGATCACGGAAGCCGCAACTATCTCAGGAGGCATGCGTCACACTTCGTTGGATATGTTGGTTCTGGATCCGGCTCCGCCGATGCTGGGGACAACACCGACTCTGTAATGGGGCCGATCGGAACAAATCCGACGTACCCGCATCCTCGATGAACTCGGCGGATTTCCGATAGTTCTCCACGGAATACGAAGAGGAGTACAACTCCAAAGCTGTAGAAGAAGGGGAGGTCATGGATGAAGGATCCAGGGAAAACTCCCCCAAAGCGCAGGATGGTATGGATATCGGAGATAATCCTGAGGTCCAGATGTTCGAAAGTACCGATCAGAGCTTGACTCCGGGAAACGGTCCCAAAGCTGTTTGTGCTATCGGAGCTGCCAAGAAGGCAAAGAAGAAGAACAAGACCCCGGCAAAAGACCTTCTAGCAGAGGAAGTGATTGCCGAGGAATACGAGCAAGACTCGGATGGAGCACTTATCCCAGACGAGCCCAAAGAAGAGTCGGTGGATGGACACGTGATCACCGAAGGTGCGCGTAAACTCATCAATGCTGCATTAACCACACCTATTCCTACAGCTGCAGAACTTATTGCTGAAGAGCGAGACGAAAGGGCCCAAGCCCTAGAAGCACGCCGCCAAGTACTCCTTGATGAAGCCAAAAACCATGAGGAGGAAAAGAAGCGTATGGCAACTACGGAGAAGTACAACTCTAGGAAACATCAGAAGACCAGGAAACGTCATACTAATGACGACCAATTCCCGCAGATTCACAAAGTCCTCTTTGGAGGAGAACATGGGATGCCTCGTCGCGAAAGCAACGGAGATTGGGTGTATCCAACACCAGTGCAAAACACTGTTGCAGCTCGAGAAATCCTATCTGCTAATCCAGGCCAAGAATATATCCGATTGGGCATTAAACTACTCAACAAGGGTCTAGAGCAGCAAAAGGCCGCCCTGTCTGGAAGCCAAAAAATGGTCTCCCAATCTGACCAATGTCGCACAGACCTGGCCTGGAATGATGTAAGACCCAACATGTTTCGGAGCATCATCACCGCTCTGACCATCGAGAAGACAACTTCTCAAGAACCGGATCTTCAGGACAGCACTACAAAACTGCACGTGACTGGCGCAATGTTACTCCAGCTACGGAGCAAGAGGCAATTGATGCACTGACTGCGAAGAATCCTCCCCGGCGAGAGTCGAACGATCGCAGGGAAGAAGACAAAGAGAAACGTCGGGAGGAGGACCATGAAAGAATGCCACCTCATAGACATGTAAGCCGTCCGACTGAGCCCCACCGTGGTGGGAGTGATGGACGAAGGAACGACGGACACCATGCTGAGACAAGCCGGCAGGGGGCTCGTCGTAATGAAGATCCGGCTCCCCGGAACCGGAATAATGACGCTCTGGATAGAGGCCGGCGATCAGTCAGAAACAACCCAGCTCCCCCACCCTATCCACCAGGCAGCCATCACAACGGCTCCCAAGGAGGCCAAGGAGGGCGTCGTGGTGGAGGAGGTGGTGGAAGAATGATGACATATACGTAGGCCCAAAATGCTTCGGACCACGCATAATAGCAACAAAATTCTTGGAAGGATTTGCTATCTCAAGACACATTCAGGCTTACGACGGTATGGCTCAGCCAGATACTTGTCTCTAAGATTTTTTCCAAGCTTGCTGTATCGCCAAAGATTTTTTCCAGAACTGGTATGACATGCAAAGTGCGTTCTTTCGGAATTTCTAAGGCACATACCGAAGGCCATGTACGGTAGGCGACCTACAGCATTGCACCCAGAAAGTAGGAGAAACTTGCCGAGACTATCTCGGAGGATGGATCGACACCAAGAACTCCTGTGAAGGAGTAAATGTCAAAACTACGATTGAAGCTTTCATTGCAGGACTCCCAATTGGTTTACTACTTCATCGCTTGAGGTGTGACAAGGTCACTGATTTGGGAGGGATGATAGAAAAAAGAGGAAGTATGCAGATGCTGACGATGATGCAGAGCGACTACTGAACGCCCTAGCTGTGCCACAGTCGGGAAAACAACCAAAGCAGCAAGCTCAGAAGCACAAGAACACCTCGGAAGAAAAGCCCAACGCGGAAACGGCAGTGGTTACTGCTACTTTCGAGTCTGGAGGACAACGAGGACGCGGCGGTGGCCACGGACGCGGTCGTGGGACGTCAAGAGTTCAAGGTAGAGGAGATCAGCAACGTAGCAAAACCTACTCTTGGGCCGACATTGCCAATAACCCATGTGTGCATCACCTAGATGCCAATGGGGGCTCGTCTCACATAAACTCCGAGTGTCATTTTAATGACGATATTAAAAGAGATGATACCGCTGGCTACAGGGCTAAGCGGAAGAAGGGAAATAAGAATCCCCAAAAGGACAAAGAGACCAAGGAAGATTCCGACATGGAGGAAGCTGATGCTTCAAATCCCAAGCCGAAAGGGAAGAAAAAATTTTCGACCAAGAAAGACACTTACGTCACCTTCCTCGGATGTCAACCAGCAAAGGTCAAGAAAGCAGTTCTACATGAGCTCAATGCAATAGTTCTGGTTGTCCCTCAATTCCTGGACTGGTCGGAAGTGGCAATCACCTTTGACCGCGCTGATCATCCGCCTAAGTTGCACATGCAAGGAAAGTATGACTTAGTCGTCAATCCACTTATTGACACCTATGGTTTCTCCAAGACTCTCATGGACGGTGCCAGCAGCATTAATATTTTGTATGTCGACATGCTACGCCGGATGAAGATCTCGGAGACCCAGCTGAATTACAGTTTTGTGATCTTTCATGGAGTTGTCCTAGGAAGACAAGCAAATTCCCTCGGAGAGATCACTTTGGATGTTACCTTTGGAACATCAAAGAACTACCGGACGTAACTACTTTCCTTCGAAGTGGTCCCGTTCAACAGCGCATACCACGCTATATTTGGACGTCCGGCTTATTGGGATTTTATGGCTCATCCGTGTTACATTTACAATACGATGAAAGTTCCAGGTCCCAACGGCGTGATCCCGATCAGGGGAGACCCGAAGAAACCGTGAGAGTGCGAGGACGGAAATGCCGCCTTTGCTGTAGTTGTGCTGCACGCCCAGGAGTACCAGGAGATCAAGAAGACCATAGATCCGTCCGAGATGCCCGCAAAGAAGAAGGAGGTGACAAAGCCGAATCCGGAGTTCAAGGCATCGGAAGAGATGAAGAAGACGTCGTTGAAGGATGATGACCCCTCCAATGTGACCCAGATAGGCGTTGGCCTAGATAGCACATAGGAAAGCGCGCTCATCAAGTTCCTCCAAGCAAGTCAAGACATCTTCGCATGGCAGCCATCTGACATGACCGGAGTACCTAGGGAACTTGCCGAGCACTCTCTAAATGTAAACCCGAACATTAAACCCGTCAAACATACCCTACGATGTTTTGGCGATGTAAAGCGTAAGGCAATAGCTAAGGAACTAGCCCAGCTCGAGTTAGTCGGATTCATAGAAGAGGTCATCTATACTGATTGGTCGGCCAACCCTGTAATGGTCCCTAAAAAGGACACCACTGATTTAAGGATGTGTGTTGATTATACTGCCTTGAATAAGGCTTGTCCCAAAGATCCGTTCACTCTACCTAGAATTGATCAAGTTATCGATTTTATGGCAGGCTCGAAACTCCTATGTTTTCTCGACGCATATTCCGGTTATCTCCAAATTTGGATGAAGGAATCGAATAAAATCAAAACTTCATTCATAACCCCCTTCAGAACCTTCTGTTTTGTTACGATGCCCTTTGGGCTGAAGAAGGCCGAAGCTACGTACCAGCACACTATGCAGTGTTGCCTCCATGATCAAATCGGACGCAATGTACATGCATATGTGGATAATATTGCAGTGATGTCCAAAAAGAAGGAAACATTAATTTCTGACTTAGAGGAAATGTTCGCTAATCTACGAAAATACAACATAATGCTTAATCCGAAGAAGTGTTTCTTTGGAATCCCAGCCGGAAAATTGTTAGGTTTCATCGTGTCTCAGAGAGGTATAGAGGTGAACCGAGACAATATTAAGGCTATACTCAATATTTCCAGGCCAACTTGCCTGAAGGACGTTCAAAGACTCACTGGTTGCATTGCTGCAGTCAGTCGATTTGTAAGCCGACTTGGAGAAAGAGCTGCACCACTTTACAAGCTCCTGAAAAAGACCAAAAAATTCGTTTGGACCCATGAAGCTAAAGCTGCACTACAAGACTTTAAAGAAGTACTCTCGTCTGCTCCTATCCTTGTAGCACCAGAACTAAGGGAACCAATGTTGCTCTATCTCGCTGCGACAAACTGGTCATCAATGTCATCATGGTGGTGGAGAGACCAGAGGAAAATCAGGAACACCTGGTGCAGCATCCGACTTACTATCTCAGCAAGGTCCTAACTGAATCAAAACAGTGGTATCCACACTATCAAAAGCTGGCTTACAGTGTGTTCTTTGCATCCCGTAAGTTACGACACTACTTTCAGGAACATGCAATTAGCATGGTGAGCACAGCTCCCATGAGAGATATAATCAACAACAGCGAGGCTACAAGACGCATTGCAAAATGGGGCATAGAGCTTTCAGCTTTCGATATTGAGTATAAACCTCGGACAACAATCAAATCCCAAATCCTTGCTGACTTTGTTGCTGATTCGACAGAGACAAAAGACAATATGATCCTCCCTGAGTTGGAATATTGGACCCTATATTTTGACGGGTCTAAGGCTCGCGGGGGCCGGAGGGCTGGCGTGGTGCTGAAATCACCCCAAGGAGATAAACTTCTATGCGTGCTACAAATATATTTGACAGTGACAAAAAACATTGCTGAGTATGAAGCATTGTTGCATGGAATACGGATTGCTAAGGATATCGGCATCCGACGTTTGATGTGTTATGGAGATTCGGATCTTGTTGCTCAGAAAGTGTCAGATATTTGTAATGCAAATAATCATATGGCAGTATATAAAGCTGTCGTGGATGATCTATCTAAATCGTTCGAAGGGTTTGAGGTTCAACACATCCCTCAAGCAGGAAATGAGGAAGCAGATGCATTATCTCGTATAGGCTCTACACGGAAAGAGGTCCCGGATGGCGCTTTTTTATAGCACCTCAAAGTTCCCTCAATAAAAGGAGTGGACGAGGAATATCCGACCAAATTCGACTCACCTCTAATAGCAGTTCTTGCTATAATTCCCAGCTGGAATCAACCCTACCTTGACTATTTGGTAGATGGCAAATTACGCGAAGACGAAGTTCTGAGCCGGCAGATCATCCGGCGAGCAAAAGCCTATACTGTAGTTAGTGGTGAGCTCTATAAGCGGAGTGTGTCTGGGGTCTTTCAGCATTGCGTATCTCTAGAAGGAGTGGAAATCTTAAGAGAAATCCACGAAGGCGAGTGTGGTCACCATGCTGCAACCAAATCTCTAGTGGTAAAAGGTTTTTGACACGGTTTTTTCTGGCTTACAGCCAAGGCAGATACCGAACGGCTGCTCAAGACATGCAAGGGCTGTCAAAAATACGCCAAACAAGCTCATGTTCCAGCTGATCAGTTGCGAACAATACCTATAACATGGCTTTTTGCGGTCTAGGGGCTTGACATGGTAGGACCGTTCAAACGGGCTCCAAGTGGATTTAATCACCTCTTAGTGATGGTGGATAAATTCACCAAATGGATTGAGGCTAAACCCGTCACTAGTTGTGATGGAGCAATAGCCAAAATATTTGTCGAGGATGTTATAATCTGGTATGGTTATCCGCATAGTATTATCACGGACAACGGGAGTAACTTCTCTTTGGGAGAACTTGCCAAATTCTACAACAAACAAAATATCTGGCTTGATATTGCGTCAGTCACACATCCGCAGGGTAATGGACAAGTCAAAAGAGCAAATGGTTTAATCCTACAAGGCCTAAAACCGAGACTCAAAGCACCACTACGACGTGCAGCGGGGGCTTGGGCAGAGGAATTACCTTCTGTAATATGGAGTTTGCGAAGAACTCCGAACAGGTCAACTGGATACACACCTTTCTTCTTGGTCTATGGCGCATAAGCAGTTCTTCCTAGTGATTTGATTCACACTTCTACTAGAGTGGCCGCGTATATCGAAGAGGATGCCGAGATTTCTCGACAAAATGATCTCGACCTATTTGAAGAAGTTTGCATCGTTGTTGAAATGAGATCAACAACCTATCAGCAGAAGTTACGAAAGTATCATAGCCAGAGGTCAGAAACCGATCTTTCAATAAAGGTGATTTGGTTCTCATTCTTGTGCGACAAAGAAAGCACAAACTTTCCCCATTATGGGAGGGGCCATTTTTAGTTCGTCGAGTATTGCACAATGGTTCATACTACCTAACTGATATGCGGCCAGTCAAAGAAAGACCTGCTAATAAGAAGAGATAGAGAGCTGGAGGCAGTACAAATCCGGATGAGTTAGACAGACCATGGAATATTGCTCAGCTACGTCCGTTTTATTCTTAGTTTATCCTTCTTTGTAATCATATATGTGTACATGTTCTATGAGAAATAAAAGTTTTGGTTGCCTCAAGTTTTTTTTGAGAAGTTTTTACCATCTTATTTCCGAATGATCATGTCACACGTCGAAATCCCAGAATACTTTAAAGTACTTTATGCTCATGTTTGTTCTGGTTTAGATTCCCGATTCTAAAATTTCTACCTTCGGGTATAAATCTAAATTTTCTAGTCTCTACTTTGGTTATTTGTCTGATTACCGAATGCGGGTATTTTCCGAGTAGTAAATTATTGGTACTAGAAGCCGGCTTTGTTTCCGAGTTTAAACTGGTTTAGCAATTGAGCTCCGTTGCTCAGCAAAGTTTCCGTGTTGAAAGTTTAGCCGGCTCATGAAAGGGATGAGGAGGAAAGCCAGATAAACGATAAGTGTAGACAAAAAATAGAAGTTCTTATGCAAACATTTCGGGCACACAAAAACTTAAGTCAAAAATGTTGAATAGATAAAAACTTAGCACTACCAAAAGTATTATACTACTTATTTACAGATCCATAATGTTTTCAGAATGACACAATTGTTCTTTCTGATGATCTATGATGCATGGGAAGAGGTAGGAGCTGCCGGCTCGCTAGATACATCACCTTGATAACATTAAGTGATGTCCAAATCGGATATGGTTTGATCATCGCCGGAAACTTCTGCTGTTTCTTCTATAGGCGGAGGAGGCGTGTCCACGCGGGTGAAGAACGGAGTGTCGTAGCTGGTCAAGTCAGCTACGTGACACCCGTATTCGGCACAGGAGTCCATGATGGCCTTGATATCTTGCTCATGTCGTCTTGGTCCACAGTAGAATATCCTATGGTCACTTGCCAAATCTCCATGCTTCCATGGTGGCTCATGTCCATTGTGAGAGCGTTCTGCACTGCGGATCGCGCGTAGGACATGTTCTAGTCCTGGACAAGATGCGGCATCTCTTTTGCCTTGTCCCGCACCTGAAAGTCAGACATGCTATGTATATCCGGAACCTTGAGAGCTTCGCCAATATCCTCGAAGGATTGGCGAAAGTCATGAAGAAACTCACCGACTTGGGTAAGCCGGTGGGTGAGAGGCTCGGCAGAGGCGGAGTCCCTCCAGTTCAGAGGACCTACGCATATAATGCAAAATGGTTAAATAAATCCGACATCGAAAGTGTCAAAGAATGTAGACAATTCAGAAAGATGGAAACATACCAAAGATGACATCATCGACTTTGGTTTTCTCCTCACAAAGGCTCTGGAGTTCAGCCCGGAGTGCTTCAGAAATGTCCCTCTCTCTGAACAAGTCATTGGTAAGATCCGAGATTTTCTTCTCGTGGAGTGCAATCTTGCGATCACGCTCCATGGTGGCCATGGAGGAGGATTCAAGAACTTGAGCAATGCTCTTCTCATGATCCGCCTTGAGCTAGTCTAGCTCTCGGCGGAGATCTTTGTTTTCCACCACCAAAGTCTTCAGATTCTCGGCCTCTTCAATCATAGCACAGGACACCAGTGTTGCAAGTCTAAAAGAACAACAGTTCAACAAAAATATTCGACTATGAAAATGCAAGACAAGGTTTGTGTCTCGGAATGTTTACCTCCAGCCTCATCCTTGGTAACTTTTAGTTCAACATTTTCAAGTTGGAGAGCTTCGATCTCTCTCCGCTTGTTGCAGATATTCTTCAACAACTCCTGGTTATATGAATTAACTTTCTGTTAGTCAGAATACCCAGATTCAGAAGTCTACTAAAGAATCGGGCTAATATTCTAGCTAATATCAGCACGAGCCTTGGGGGCTACACTAGTTCACTCTTTGGCATCCTAAGTAAGCATAAACCTGGATTGTCTATCCAACTTCATGCTTGGGGGCTAGAGGATATGATATAAAGTACCATAAAGAAAAATGTGAGTTGGAATTCCGACTTACATGATATTCATGTGTGAGCTTGCTCAGGCACATGTTCACTTCAGTGGTAACCTTCTCGACGAGGGTGAGTGGAATAACTGGAGGTGGTGGAAGCACACCAACTCTTAACCCCTCGTCGCGAAGGCGGACTTGTTCAAGAAGTTGGGAGTACTTGACGTCCTCCGCTTCTTGTGCTTCTTCTTCGGTAGAAATGGTTCGGCTTTCAAGGCATTCCTTGGCCAACTGTTGGATCTCCTCTGTAGATTTCTGAGATAAGCCAAATTTGGCAAGTCCCAGATTGCTGAGAAGGTTATCAGTGAAAATTTCTGCCGAGGGATCATTACACGAAGAGGATTCACCCTTATCAAAACCTGAGTCACCCATGGTGACGTCAGTCTGTGACTCGAGGATTGCTGGCTCTGTTGAGGGAGCCAGATCTTCTGCAACGATCAGAGATGGAGTAATCTCCGGCGCTGCGGAAGGCTGAGAGGCAGGAGTCGGAGGAGCCATGGTAGGAGAAGCCAAAGTTAGCTTCGTCTGACGCAGGGGCTTAGAAGTAGTTCCTTTGCCCTTGCCCTTGATAAGCTGTTTAGCTCTGAGAAAGTAATAGAACGAAGAACATTACATCTCGGACGAAATCACTTGTAAAAGTACAAAGTTGCAAGTAGTAAGGAAAGTTACCTCTTCACAACTGGCACTTCCTTTGTGCCGATAGCCACTGTTGGAGCTTTGTGCTTTATAGGCACAATGTCTGGCAGTGGGACCAATTCCTCCTCCTGAGAAAACTCAGGAGGATATCCCTCGATAGGAGAAAATTTTGACTCGGGGAGGTCGGCAAGCTGAAAACAAGATAGTATGTCAGCGTTGCGAAATTTCGACCCATATTCCGGCTCTGCCGTATTACTGGATTGATAGCAGGAGTAGGATCCGTCCAAAGCCAGTGGATTCGAACCTGGGTAAACATGTGTGCTCACCGTCCCGGAACACCGTACGCCTCACACCCTCTCTTCCGCATGCCTCGAGGACTTCCTCATGGTGTACTTGTCATCAATCCGACGATAGTCGACCCTTTCAAAACATCCCGATCTAGCATGACGCACTTGCTGGTGGCGGTGGACAAATTCACCAAGTGGATCGAGGCAAAACTGATAAAGACACTAGATGGGTCAACAATGGTCAAATTCTTCACGGACATAATCACATGCTTCGGCTATCCCAACAGCATCATAACAGACAACGACACGAATTTCACCAAAGGGGCTTTCGCACGCTTTTGCGGAGATAAGGGCATTCGCCTGGACCTTGCATATGTGGCACACCCCTAGTCCAACGGGTAATGCGGTCAAGTAAATGGTCTAGTCCTAGCTAGAATCAAGCCACGACTGATCGAATCACTGATGCGATCCCCCTGCTGCTGGATAGATGAGCTATTGGCTGTGCTTTGGAGCCTACGCACCACACCAAACCGGTCCACTGGCTACACCCCATTCTTCCTTGTATATGGGGCGGAGGCGGTCTTGCCCACAGACATCGAGTTCGACGCACCCTGCAAGCTACTTTACACAGAGCAGCAAGCCAAGGAAGCACGTGAGGACAACTTTGACCTCCTCAAAGAAGCACGCGAGCTAGCCTTGTCCAGATCCGCCATCTACCAGCAAAACTTGCGCTGTTACCACACTAGACGGATCCAGAACGTCTCGTTCCGCGAAGGTGACTTGGTACGAAGGCTGGCACAGGACACCAAGGGGATGCACCAATTATCTCCACCTTGGGAGGACCCATTCAACATCAGCTGGGCACTGCAGAACTACTCATACTACCTCATCGACGCCCACTAGCTGGAAAAGAATAGGATGGACCGTTCAGGCGAAGAAACAGAGCACCCATGGAGCACGAACCTACTACGCTCCTTTTATACTTGAACAAGAAGTGTATGTATCTTACCTTTATGTAATGAACAAGCATGGGAGCCTCGATGCAGTGTCGGGGACTCCACAATAAATTAGCAAGTCATGCTGCACAATTTGGCTTTTCTGGCTGCATTATTATAACCCCAGAGCCTGCGATCTCCACCGGGGACTCGACGGTTGGCCCAGACGGCCGCGCAATCCACGCAGCAAAGTACTGTACATGGCTCCTAGAGCCTCCTCTTCGGTTCAGGCTATAGACTGCAAGCCGTCTGATAGATCTGGCAAGAGCAGAGCGCTCGGCGACCCTTACACGAAAAGGCCACGAGGAAAACAAAGACGTCTGGACGTCCTGGTTGCACTCGCTTGCCCAAGGACAATGACCCAAACCTGAAGTATCGTGCAGTGCGCCTACTAGCTACCCCTTCGACCCTGGCTCGTGGCCAGGAAGGGCACAACATCAAATTGGCCAATGCTCACTGAGAAAAGGGCAAACTTATCGGCTTCGCGCGAACAGCACAATTTCAAGACTAGTGAACCTCAGATTACAATTCCATTTGCATTTGTTCTACCAGGCAAACAACTTGTTTGTTTTCATGTTTGCATGAGCCAAAATTCCATGACGAACAACCGAGCCGGAGGCTAGTAGCTTCCAAGGTGGCAGACGAACAGGTCAAGGAGCTTCGACCGGGCTGTATCCTCCAATCGGCTTCAACCTCGGGGACTACACCCTATGGCTGAGCTCACGCGCCCCCACACAGAAACCTGCAAACATACAACAACATAAAGAAGCTTCGACCCGGCTGTATTCTCCAACCGGCCCGAACCTCGGGGACAACACCTTGTGGGTGCGCTCGCGCGCCCCCACACAGTCACAAGCATGCAACAAATGCAAAATAGAAAGTGCAGATAAAAAGCATGAGAAAATATCCAAAGGGAGGCGATGCTCCCACCAGAGTTCAGTACAGAACAAAAACAGCTATTCAACAACACAAAATAACAAGTTTTTGACCTACAATTACTCCTGGCATACCGGGATCAAGCTTGCTGACTGGCAGAAGGGCTGGAGGCATCGGCTGGGGCTTGGGTGCTAGAGGCGACGTCGGCCGAGGCGGTCCCTGGCGCAGCCGGGGCTTCAGCGCGCACCGTATCTGGGATGAAATGGTACGGCTCTGTGCCAACCGGGTCACTAAAATCCTGGTCCACCTGGACGAAGCTCCCAATATTAACGCCACAAGAGCGAATATCAGGAACCTCGGAGCGAAGCTGCTCAGAGCTTGTCCCTCGATGAAATCCGCGAGAGAGGCACAACAGATCGACCTCCGGGTACCAGGACTTCAGCAGGGACAGCACCATCTCCGCACCGCCATGGGCCGCCCACTCCGGAGCCACGTCCATGAGGTCAGGAGCGCCCAAAAGCCTCTCGGCCAGAGCGTCCATGGTGGCTGGCTAGACGGTGGCAGGCCAGACATAGTCATGGACCTCGAGGGCAGCGTTGCACAGCCGCTTCGCCTCCTCGCTGACACTCGCCACCAACTCTCTCGGATGGAGATCGCGCTCGGGATTCGTCATTGGGATGCGCTCTAGCGCCATGTCAGTCGCCTCAAGATACTAAGCTGCACCCAGGAAAAGAGAAAATGATCAATGCTGGTCTGGTTTGGGAACACTTACTAACAACCATCTCAACGATCTGGCAAAGCTCCCCCAGGGCCACCATCTCCTTGGCCCGGGAAGCCTTGAGAGCAGCCTCCTGAGTGGCATAGAGCGTCTCTAGGTTCTTTAGCGCCTCGGTCCGGGTGTCCGCCACCTTCCTGGCTTGGCCAGCCTTGACCTCCATCTACTGCTGATGCGCAGCCAGCTGGGCAATCTGGTCCTGGCGAGCTTTGTTAGACTCCTCCAGCCGGGCAACCTCCCCCTTCAGCCTGGCCACCTCGCGATCCTGGTCTGCCAATAGAGTGGCAGGAGGGTACCCAATGGTCAACAAGAAGCGAGTCACCCAATCTGGAGGACACGGGAGAGCAAGCAATCTTATGGCCCAAATCCTACGAAGCCTTGGCAGTGTCGGCAAGAGCCCTCTATGTAAGAGACTGAAGTAAGAACCAAAGGAACCGGCTGCGCCGCAAGGCACCGGAACACAACAAAATTGGCAAAGGGACACATACCTCGAACGAGGCCCCCAATGCCTTGGCCTGGCCAAGCCCCTGCTCCAGCACCTCAACCAGTTAGCGGGCCTAGCTGCCTGCCAGGGGCACCACCTCCGAGAGCTGTGCCAGGGCGGAGTCCAGTGGCGTCGCAGCCCCAGCCGGCGTCCAGTGATGTCTACGCACTTCTATTCTTGTAGATAGTTGTTGGGCCTCCAAGTGGAAAGGTTTGTAGAACAGCAGCAAGTTTTCCCTTAAGTGGATCACCCAAGGTTTATCGAACTCAGGGAGGAAGTGCTCAAAGGTATTCCCTCTCAAGCAACCTTGGAATCATGATACAAGAAGTCTCTTGTGTCCCCAACACACCCAATACACTTGTTAGGTATATAGGTGCACTAGTTTGGCGAAGAGATAGTGAAATACAAGTGGTATGGATAAAAGACAACGGTGCTAGAAAAGAGCTTGACGACGTGGAAAAGACTAAAGGAAAACTGAAATAAAGATGGAAGCTAGCAAACATGTCATAGATCTAATTGCAAACGGTGTTTCAATGCTTAGAAACAAGGCCTAGGGATCATACTTTCACTAGTGAACACTCTCATATAAATATCTTTTCTTTATGATACTACTCTTAACTACTCTCCGGTTGGACACTCTAATCGATGGTAGGGCTATAACATCACACCTCAAAGTAAGACTTTCCCATCTAGAAAACCCCACACTGTCACCTTGAGCACTAGATGGTTCCAACAAACACCACAATTTCATAAAGACATCGAACTCCAAATATAACTCATAACAAGTATTTGTAATCTCTAGCCTAAGTGCCACCATGGTGTGCACGCTATCACTTTCACACACACGGGGAGAGCAGAGATCTATTAAAGCACTTGAGTAGCAAGGTAGATTTATAGATTACAAGCTCATGATCTCAATAAGATCATGCATAGAGAGAGAGAGATGAACACATAGCTACCGGTAGAACCCTTAGCCTCGAGAGAGAACTACTCCCTCCTCATCATGGGAATCAACAATGGTGCTGGAGATTGCAGTGGAGATCGATGGAGATAGCTCCGGGGGCACTTCCCCATCCCGGCAGGGTGTCGGAACAGAGACTTCCTGTCCCCGAATCTCCCCTTTGGTGGCGGCGACGCAGCAGAACTTTTCGTGGATTTCTAATTGACTATCTAGGGTTTTTGCCTCGGGGGAGATATATAGGCGAAAGAGGCAAGGTCGGTGGCCGGCTAGCGGTCTGACACCATGCCCTGGCACGGCCAAGGGGGACCCGTGCCTAGGGGTGGTGTGGCCACCCTGTGGCCCCTATCCGACTCTCCTTCTGGCTCCGTGTGTCTTCTGGGAAAATAATAACTTTGGTTTCTGTCCCGTCCAATTCCGAGAATATTAATTTTCTGACTTTCCTAGAACCAAAACCAGCAGAAAACAGGAAACTAGCACTATGGCTCTTGTTAATAGGGTAGTCCAACAAATCATATGAAAAGTACTCCAAAGTGTGGACAAAACACAAGAAAGTATATAAAACCAAGCATGGAACATCAAAAATTATAGATACATTTGCAATGTAGCAACATCCCCAAGCTTAACTCCTGCTCGTCCTCGAGTAGGTAAGTGATAAAAAGAAAGAATAATTTTTTAGGTGACATGCACCATCACAAACTTGATCAAAGTATTTTGTAAAACATTGATAGCTGGGATCATAGTACTTCAACATAGCATGAAAGATGAACTTCCAACAATAATACATAGTAACTATGCATACAACATGAAAGGATACAAACAAAAGATTCATGAATAACAATGTTTTGCAAGACGTTTGTTTGTTTCACATAAAGAAAACATAGCATAATGGCATTCAGATTGTCCCTCATAGAGTAGCAAAACATAAATGCATAGGACACCTTCAAAGTTCATAAGAGTGACTAGATACAAATAGTTTAAAACAAGCAATATCAAGGTATGCATCAATCAACAAGTTTTGGGACAATGCACATAGAACTAAGAATGGCTAGTATGCTCTCAAAGTAGGTGCATAAAGGTAGAAGGTGGAGACTCAATCATAAAAGTAAAAGAAAGGCCTACGTAGAAGGAAGCAGAGATTCCAGTTTCATAAAGAGATTCCAAAAATTATGGTACTTATAGCTTTCATCTCTCATTGTCCCTATCATAAGCATCTTGAAGTGATTAAGGTTAAAGTGAAAAAACTATGGTGTACATGCTTGACGAAGTATAAGTTACAAATCTCATGTCCCTTGACTACGAGGGCCGCTCCTCATGCTACTCAAGTTTAGTCACCGGTAAGTTCTTGTCATTGTAAGTACATGTCTATCATAGAGAACCGCCAACGGGGTACCCCTTGCCCGATGATATGGAAGAATCCCCATATCAAAATGACAAGGAAACCAGACAACGAGCATCTCAGCAATCTTCTTATTTACCATGGGAATATGGTGCTTTTTTCTCTCTTTCCTCTTTTCATAATATTTTTTTTCTTTTTCTCTTTTTTTCTCAATATAGGACTCTTTTTTTATAAGAAGAATGCTTCATAGACAACTCATTATGATTATGCTACAGGTTTCCACCATGACAACATGGATTAGACCAGCGACCCAAGCGTTTCTCTAACACATATACATAACTCCATGGACTTACAAGCTCCCTTTTCATTTCACACCGACGACATCCGTAGACAAAAGAGCATGATATCAACTAGGTACAAAGTACAAGTGCAATGTTGAAAGCGTTCCCCGTGACAACATGGTTCTGCTAATTCCCAATAAATAAGTGCAAGCATATACAACATAGACGACACAATGGTTCAAGTTTATTAAGGGCAAGAAAAGTAAAGTGTGCCATCAAGTTCGTAAGATCTTTAATCACTAGTTTTCTCATAACAAGTTTAATTTGGAAGGTAAACAAAAGCATGAATATACTTGGAATAGCATATGCTAGTAGGTAGGTATGGTGGACTCTTTGGAATAACTTGGTTTAAGGAGTTGGATGCATGAGTGAAACACATACTTGGTTACGGAGGCTAGCAAAAGACTGGGAACGACAAACTAAGAGAGCAATAATGGCCATAATCATGTAGAGCGACAAAACATTATTGATCAAACCAGAAAGTGATACTACAAGTTGAAAACTAAAGGATCATAAAGGCTATGGTGACTTGGGGTAGACATAATATGGTGTGAGCATGCGCCAAGTCAACCCAAATAAAACATCAAAGGAGAAAACCACAATACTATGCCTTAATATGCTAAAACAACGCATGATTCATCCAAGGCACATTAAGCAATTTCAATTGTTTATAACAAGTCATGCTACAGCAAAGAATACTAAGCATAAAGGCAAAACAATATCAAGCATGTCATGACAAAGCATAGGCCACAGTCAAAAACAAGCTCTTTTTACCACTTAAGCATGAACTTTCCTACTCTTTTCCAAACCAAACCAAACTATTTGAAAACCAATGTATGAAAGTGGGAGTCCAACCAATTTATTCAGCAAACTAAGAAAACCAAGCAAACAAAAAACCAAAAAAAAAAAAAACGCTCCAAGAACAACACAACTGTGCATGAACCAATAAAAATGAAGCGTTTCGAAGAAACCTGAGATTTTTATTGATGAAGAAGGGGATGCCTTGGGGATCCCCAAGCTTTGACTCTTATACTTCTTGGATATTTCTTGGGGTGACATGCGTGGCATTCCCAAGCTTGAGCTTTAGTCCATCCTTCATCTCCTTACTCATTCATTCCATACACGTGAAATTTTTCTTCATACAAAACTTCACACAATTTTTATTAGCAACATTAGTGCACTCAAGATAATAAGTCTTAAGGTTTAGTTCTAACACCAATAAAACATTCATTAGAACACTATATACTGTAGCACTTCCCTTAAAAAGCTCAATTTCCCAAAAAACTCAAAAAGGAGTCAACAAGAAGCAAATGCAAAAAATGGCAGAAATCTGTGAAAACAGACTAGCAGGTAAAGAAGGAATTTTTAGGAGACCTTCTGTTGCTCAAATCAAAAAGTGTTGGACTAACAAAAGTTAGATAACAACCTGGGACAGAAGCACAAAAATTAACGCCTCAAAAGGACATACACAGATTTTACACAAAATTTTACGGTGAAGAACGGAAATCTGTTTTGGGACAGCAACTTAACCAAGCATTACTTCTCTCTCATTAGAGGTTACTCTTGGCACAAAAAGAAAATAAAAAGGATAAGGAGCAGTTATTACAGAGGTAATAACTTCCAAGACTCATCTAAAACTTTTGGGTTATCTCCCAGTAAGTACTTTTCTTTAACGCCTTTAAGTTAGGCTTGATAGTTTGAGAAGATGCTCACATAATAAATATGAATTGAAGTAAAAGAGAGCATCAAGAAGAAAATTCAAAGCACATTTAAGTCTAACCCACTTCCTATGCATAGGAATCTTGTAAAGAAACAAGTCATGAAAGCACAAAGCAATAAACATAGTAAAGCAAAACAAGTGAAACTTCAAGGATTTCAACATAAAGAGGGCTAACTTAATATTATTGATATGCATAAAACCATGTTTCCCTCTCTCATAATAACTTTTAGTAGCATCATGAATAAAAATAACAATATAACTATCACATAAAACATTATTATCATGAGCCATATGCATATAATAATTATTACTCTCCACATAAGCATAGTCATTCTTATTAATTGTCGTGGGAGCAAATTCAAAAAAATAGCTATCATTATTATTCTCATCACCATAATCATCAAATATAGGAGGCATAATGTAATCATAATTAATTTTCTCCTCAATAGTAGGTGGACTGAAAATATCAGAATCATCATTGTAATCATCATATATTGGAGATATAATATCATCAAAGCAAATTTTCTCCTCTAAAGATGGGGGACTAAAAAGATCATTTTCATAAAAACTAGCTTCCCAAAGCTTAGAATTTTCCATAGCATTAGCAATAATGGTGTCCACAGAATTCATACTAACAACATTGCTATTAGCATGCAAATAAAGTTCCATATGTTTTTTAATTTTCTCTTCAAACACTTCGTGTCCTAACTTAAGATAAATACTATAAAGCTCTCTAACTTTTTTGTTGTTTTCCATTAAGCCTAACTAGTGAAAATAAGAAACAAAAAGACAAAATTGCAGAATCCAAAGGAAATAACTTCGAGCACTCACACCGGAGGATGTGAGTACCTTTTACCTTACCTCCCCGGCAACGGCGCCAGAAATTAGCTTGATGTCTACGCACTTCTATTATTGTAGACAGTTGTTGGGCTTCCAAGTGTAGAGGTTTGTAGAACAGAAGAAAGTTTTCCCTTAAGTGGATCACCCAAGGTTTATCGAACTCAGGGAGGAAGTGGTCAAAGGTATTCCCTCTCAAGCAACCTTGCAATCAAGATACAAGAAGTCCCTTGTGCCCCTAACACACCCAATACACCCTTCATGTGTATAGGTGCAGTAGTTCGGCAAAGAGATAGTGAAATACAAGTGGTATGGATAAAAGACAACGGTGGTAGAAAAGAGCTTGACAGCGTGGAAAAGACTAAAGGCAAACTGAAATAAAGATGGAAGCAAGAAAACATGTAATAGATCTAATTGCAAACGGTGTTTCAATGCTTAGAAACAAGGCCTAGGGATCATACTTTCACTAGTGAACAATCTCATATAAATATATTTTCTTTATGATACTACTCTTAACTACTCTCCGGTTGGACACTCTAATCGATGGTAGTGTTATAACAGCACACCTTAAAGTAAGCTTTTCCCATCTAGAAAACCCCACACTATCACCTTGAGCACTAGATGGTTCCAACAAACACCACAATTTCATAAAGACATCCAACTCCAAATATAATTCATAACAAGTATTTGTAATCTCTAGCCTAAGTGCCACCATGGTGTGCACGCTGTCACTTTCACACACATGGGGAGAGCAGAGATCTATTAAAGCACTTGAGTAGAAAGGTAGATCTATAGATTACAAGATCATGATCTCAATAAGATCATGCATAGAGAGAGAGAGAGAGATGAACACATAGCTACCGGTAGAACCCTTAGCATCGAGAGAGAACTAATCCCTCCTCATCATGGGAATCATCAATGCTGATGGAGCTGGCGGTGGAGATCGATGGAGATGGCTCCGACGGCACTTCCCTGTCCCAGTAGGGTGCCGAAACAGAGACTTTCTGTCCCCCGAATCTCCCCATCGGTGGCGACGGCGCAGCGGAACTTTTCGTGGATTTCTGATTGCCTATCTAGGGTTTTTGCCTCGGGGGAGATATATAGGTGAAAGAGGCAAGGCCGGTGGCCGGCCAGGGGGCCCACACCATGCCCTAGCACGGCCAACGGGGACCCGCGCCTAGGGGTGGTGTGGACACCCTGTGGCCCCTCTCCGACTCTCCTTTTGGCTCCGTGAGTCTTCTGGGAAAATAATACTTTGGCTTTTGTCCCGTCCAATTCCGAGAATATTCATTTTCTGACTTTCCTGGAACCAAAAACAGCAGAAAACAGGCAACTGGCACTGTGCCTCTTGTTAATAGGTTAGTCCAAGAAATCATATGAAAAGTACTCCAAAGTTTGGACAAAACACGAGAAAGTAGATAAAACCAAGCATGGAACAACAAAAATTATAGATACATTTGCAATGTATCAACATCCCCAAGCTTAACTCCTGCTTGTCCTCGAGTAGGTAAGTGATAAAAAGAAAGAATAATTTTGGAGGTGACATGCACCATCATAATCTTGATCAAAGTATCTTGTAAAACATTGATAGCTGGGATCATAGTACTTCAACATAGCATGAAAGATGAAGTTCTAACAATAAGACATAGTAACTATGCATACAACATGAAAGGATACAAACAAAATATTCATTAATAACAATGCTTTGCAAGACGTGTGTTTGTTTCACATAAAGAAAACATAGCATAATGGCATTCATCTTGTCCCTCATAGAGTAGCAAGACATAAATGCATAGGACACCTCAAAGTTCATAAGAGTGGCTAGATACAAATAGTTTAAAACAAGCAATATCAAGGTATGAATCAATCAACAAGTTTTGGGACAATGCACGTAGAATTAAGAATGGCCACTATGCTCTCAAAGTAGGTGCATAAAGGTAGAAGGTGGAGACTCAATCATAAAACTAAAAGAAAGGCCTTCATAGAAGGAAGCAGAGATTCAAATTTCATAAAGAGATTCCAAAAATTATGGTACTTATATATTTCAGCTCTCATTGCCCCTATCATAAGAATCTTGAAGTGATTAAGGTTAAAGTAAACAAACTATGGCGTACATGCTTGATGAAGTATACATTAGATATCTCATGTCCCTTGGATATGAGGGCCGCTCCTCATGCTACTCAAGTTTAGTCACCGGTAAGTTCTTGTCATCGTAAGTACATGTGTATCAAAGAGAACCGCTAACGGGGTACCCCTTGCCCGATGATATGGAAGAATCCCCATATCAAAATGACAAGGCAAGCAGACAACAAGCATCTCAGGAATCTTCTTATTTACCATGGGAATATGGTGCTTTTTTTCTCTCTTTCCTCTTTTCATAATCTTTTTTTTCTCTTTTTTATCTCAATATAGGACTCTTTTTTTATAAGAAGAATGCTTCATAGACAGCTCATTATGGTTACGCTACAGGTTTCCACCATGATAGCATGGATTAGGCCAGCGGCCCAGGCGTTTCTCTAACACATATACATAACTCCATGGACTTACAAGCTCCCCTTTCATTTCACACCGACGACATCCGTAGACAAAAGAGCATGATAGCACCTAGGTACAAAGTACAAGTGCAATGTTCAAAGCGTTCCCCATGACAGCATGGTTCTTCTAATTCCCAACAAATAAGTGCAAGTATATACAACATAGACGACACAATGGTTCAAGTTTATTAAGGGCAAGAAAATTAAAGTTTGCCATCAAGTTCGGGAGAGCATTAATCACTATTTTTCTCATAACAACTTTAATTTGGAAGGTAAACAAAAGCATGAATATACTTGGAATATCATATGCTAGTAGGTAGGTATGGTGGAATCTTTGTAATAACTTGGTTTAAGGAGTTGGATACATGAGTGAAACTCATACTTGGTTATGGAGGCTAGCAAAAGACTGGGAGCGACAAACTAAGAGAGCAATAATGGCCATAATCAAGTAGAGCGAAAAAACATCATTGATCAAAGCAGAAAGTGATACTACAAGTTGAAAACTAAAGGATCATAAAGGCTATGGTGACTTGGTATAGTCATAACATGGTGTGAGCTTGTGCCAAGTCAACCCAAATAAAACATCAAAGGAGAATACCACAATACTATGCCTTAATATGGTAAAACAACGCATGATTCATCCAAGGCACATTAAGCAATTTCAATTGTTTATAACAAGTCATGCTACATCAAAGAATAGTAAGCATAAAGCCAAAACAATATAAAGCATGGCATGACAAAGCATAGGCCACAGTCAAAAACAAGCTCTTTTTACTACTTAAGCATGAACTTTCCTACTCTTTTCCAAACCAAACCAAACTATTTGAAAACCAATGTATGAAAGAGGGGGTCCAACCAATTTATTCAGAAAACTAAGAAAACCAAGCAAACGAAAAACCAAAACAAAAACGAAAAAGAAGACGCTCCAAGAACAACACAACTGTGCATGAAACAATAAAAATGAAGCGTTTGGAAGAAACCTGATATTTTTCTTGATGAAGAAGGGAATGCCTTGGGCATCCCCAAGATTTGACTCTTGTACTTCTTGGATATTTCTTGGGGTAACACGTGTAGCATCCCCAATCTTGTGCGTTAGTCCATCCTTCATCTCATTACTCATTCTTTCCATACACCTGAAATTTTTCTTCATAAAAAACTTCACACAATCTCTATTAGCAACATTAGTGCACTCAAGATAATAAGTATTAAGGTTCAGTTCTAACACCAATAAACTTCCATTAGAACACTAGATACTGTAGCACTTCCCTCAAAAAGCTCAATTCCCCAAAAGAACTCAAAAAGGAGTCAACAAGAAGCAAATGCAAAAAATGGCAGAAATATGTCAAAACATACCAGCAGGTAAAGATGAATTTTTAGAAGACCTTCTATTGCTCAAATCAAACAGTGTTGAACTAATGAAAGTTAGATAACAACCTGGGACAGAAGCATAAAAATTAACGCCTCAAAAGGACGTACAGAGATTTTACACAAATTTTTACGGTGAAGAACGGAAATCTGTTTTGGGACAGCAACTTTCCCAAGCATTACTTCTCTCTCATTAGAGGTTACTATTGGCATAGAAAGCAAATAAAAAGGATAATGAGCAGTTATTACAGAGGTAATAACTTCTAAGACTCATCTAAGACTTTTGGTTATCTCCCAATAAGTACTTTTATTTAACGCCTTTAAGTTAGGCTTGATAGTTTGAGAAGATGCTCACATAATAAATATGAATTGAAATAAAATAGAGCATCAAGAAGAAAATTCAAAGCACATTTAAATCTAACCCACTTCCTATGCATAGGAATCTTGTAAATAAACAAGTCATGAAAGCACAAAGCAATAAGCATAGTAAAGCAAAACAAGTGAAACTTCAAGGATTTCAACATAAAGAGGGCAAACTTAATATTATTGAGATGCATAAAACCATGTTTCCCTCTCTCATAATAACTTTCAGTAGCATCATGAATAAAAATAACAATATAACTATCACATAAAACATTCTTATCATGAGCCACATGCATATAATAATTATTACTCTCCACATAAGCATAGTCATTCTTATTAATTATGGTGGGAGCAAATTCAACAAAATAGCTATCATTATTATTCTCATCACCATAATCATCAAATATAGGAGGCATATTGTAATCATAATTAATTTTCTCCTCAATAGTAGGTGGACTGAAAATATCATATTCATCATTCTAATCATCATATATTGGAGGTATAGTATCATCAAAGAAAATTTTCTCCTCTAAAGATGGGGGACTAAAAAGATCATTTTCATAAAAACTAGCTTCCCCAAGCTTAGACTTTTCCATAGCATTAGCATTAATGGTGTCCATAGAATTCATACTAACAACATTGCTATTAGCATGCAAATAAAGTTCCATAGGTTTTTTAATTTTCTCTTCAAACACTTCATGTCCTAACTTAAGATAAGTACTATAAAGCTCTCTAATTTTTTGTTGTTTTCTATTAAGCCTAACTAGTGAAAACAAGAAACAAAAAGACAAAATTTTAGAATCTAAAGCAAATAACTTCGAGCACTCACACCGGAGGATGTGAGTACTGTTTACCTTAACTCCCCAGCAACGGCGCCAGAAAATAGCTTGATGTCTACGCAGTTCTATTTTTGTAGACAGTTGTTGGGCCTCCAAGTGTAGAGGTTTGTAGAACAACAACAAGTTTTCCCTTAAGTGGATCACCCAAGGTTTATCGAACTCCGGGAGGAAGTGGTCAAAGGTATTCCCTCTCAAGCAACCCTGCAATCAAGATACAAGAAGTCTATTTTGTCCCCGACACACCCAATACACTTGTCTGGTGTATAGGTGCACTTGTTCGGCGAAGAGATAGTGAAATACAAGTGGTATGGATAAAAGACAACGGTGGTAGAAAAGAGCTTGACGGCATGGAAAAGACTAAAGGCAAACTGAAATAAAGATGGAAGCAAGCAAACATGTAACGGATCTAGTTCAAAACGGTGTTTCAATGCTTAGAAACAAGGCCTAGGGATCATACTTTCACTAGTGAACACTCTCATATAAATATCTTTTCTTTATGATAGTACTCTTAACTACTCTCCGGTTGGACACTCTAATCGATGGTAGGGCTATAACAACACACCTCAAAGTAAGCATTTCCCATCTAGAAAATCCCACACTGTCACCTTGAGCACTAGATGGTTCCGACAAACACCACAATTTCATAAAGACATCCAACTCCAAATATAACTCATAAGAAGTATTTGTAATCTCTAGCCTAACTGCCACCATGGTGTGCACGCTGTCACTTTCACAAACATGGGGAGAGCAGAGATCTATTGAAGCACTTGAGTAGCAAGGTAGATCTATAGATTACAAGCTCATGATCTCAATAAGATCATGCATAGAGAGAGAGAGATGAACACATAGCTACCGGTAGAACCCTTAGCCTCGAGAGAGAACTACTCCCTCCTCATCATGGGAATCAGCAATGGTGATGGAGATGGCGGTGGAGATCGATGGAGATGGCTCCGGGGGCACTTCCCCGTCCCGGCAGGGTGCCGGAACAGAGACTTTCTTTCCCCCGAATCTCCCCTTCGGTGGCGGCGGCGGAGCGGAACTTTTCGTGGATTTCTGATTGACTATCTAGGGTTTTTGCCTCGGGGGAGATATATAGGAGAAAGAGGCAAGGTCGGTGGCTAGCCAGGGGGCCCACACCATGCCCTGGCGTGGCCAAGGGGGACCCGCACCTAGGGGTGGTGTGGACACCCTGTGGCCCCTCTCCGACTCTCCTTCTGGCTTCGTGAGTCTTTCGGGAAAATAATAACTTTGGCTTTTGTCCCGTCCAATTCCGAGAATATTCATTTTCTGATTTTCCTGGAACCAAAAACAGCAGAAAACAGGCAACTGTCACTGTGGCTCTTGGTAATAGGTTAGTCCAAGAAGTCATATGAAAAGTACTCCAAAGTGTGGACAAAACACATGAAAGTAGATAAAACCAAGCATGGAACATCAAAAATTATAGATACATTTGCAATGTATCATCTAGTCGGTGACCGGGAGGTCATCATCGCTCCCTGCGCCCGCGGAGTGCCCACCCTCCGGCTGGGCAGGGACCTCTGGCGATGGCGCCTCCAGTGGCTCCTCCACCCGGTAGGGGCCAGAGCCAGCCCCCGTCATGAGGCTACAGGGAGGAGAGGGCCCACCACTACACCTAGGCAGGAGAGCCTCGGTGAGCTAGGAGACGGCGCCGGCCTAGTGCGGCGTCACGGGCGCAGCCGGTGGCGCCACCTCTGCTACATCCACATTAGCCCCAGCAGGCGCAGCCTCGGGGATCACAGCCGGCGTACCAGAGCCCCCAGCCCCGGCAGGTGGAGGGGCGGACACGGTGGCAATGGTTACAGAGCCGGGGAAGGCCATCGTCTCACTGCAGGGAAGATAAGTGCAAAATAAGCAAATGCAAGCCCACCAATGCAAGCAAGGGGTACAAGAGCACGTACCCGGTGACGCTCAGCATGACGGCCGCGGCTCTGGGACAGCGGATTTTCTTGGAGGCACCCCTAGCCGGCGCGGTGCTGGTCGACGTGGCTCGTTTCCCCTAGCCCTGGGCGCGGCGGCTTCAGCTAGATCCACATCCTCGCCGTGCGCGGCTGCTCCAAAACACAAGAGGAATATCAAGTTTACGGATAAAATGCAGTGGAAGCAAGGCATGCAAGGACAAGGAAAAACTTCTCACCGGGCGGGAACTAGCAACCCTCTCAGCCCATATGGGGAACTGCTCCGGCTCTGTCTGCAGGTACTTCGCAGGCTTGTAGTCTACAGAGAAGTTGGGGAGCTCAGCATCCCCCATGCAGTCCTCCACTAGCTACACCGTAAAAAGCTACTCAACAGGGGAAGATAAGAGGCATGAAGCAAGAATCCCTCAGGAAAAATTCACCCAAAAAAGGGGAAGAAAGGCCTACCTTGGGTGGAAGCCGGCCGTGATGGTACGGCTGGCAGGAGAACTCCCAGTCCTCCGCCAGCGCCTCCTTCGAGATGGTGGTGAGCCACTCGCAGAGGGCTACGTACGGCACGTCCACCTGGGAGACCTGGGTGGGATCCAGATGGCTGGAGAGGTGGCACACCTTGTGCGACCGTTGCTGCAGTGGGAGCACGCGACTCGCCATCCAGGATAGCAGAATATCCCGGGTGGTGAGCCGCTCCTTCTCCACCAGCACCGCCAGCCGGGCGGCCATCCGGTCAATGTCCCCTTGGGCGCCCAAGTGCTGGACGCTCGAGGCTTTCCGCGTGGAGGGAACGTTCGAGAAGATTGGAATTTCGATCCAATATACCTCGGTGGCGTTGCGCATGTAGTAGTACGAGGACTGCCACAGTTGACGGTGTCCGGGAGCTCCAGCCACGGCATCACCGCCGACGGCCAAGGGTAGATAGCACAGCAGCCCGTCTCTGCCAGCGGACCGCCCTTCCCCACCTTTTGAACCTTGAAGTAGAAAAACATCAAGAAATTCTCTGCACTAGGGTGGATGCGAGGTAAGCCTCGCACCAGGCCGCGTGATGCGCCAGCATAGCCACGGTGTTGGTGCCAAGGTGGTGGAGCTGGAGGTCGAAGGAGACGAGCATCTCCAGCATGAATCTGCTCAGCGAGAGCCCGAGGCCGCGAGCGAAGTGGGCGAGGAAGACGACGGCCTCACCGGGCTGAGGGTTTGACACCCGCTCGTCTTCTGGTGCGACGCGGTGCTTCACCAAGCGTTCTGGTGGAAGGAACTTCCCCCAACGGTACTTCCGCACTAGCTCCTCAGTGATATAGGAGCCGCGCCACCCGCCGGCGCTCTCCGGCAACATCTTGTCGAGGAAGGTGGCCATGTTGGAACCGCGCGGGCCTGACATCACGGAAGAAGAAGAACGACACCGGCAACCAAGCGGCCGTGGCGCAGGCAAGTAGAAGAAGGCTAGGGCGCAAAGGAGACCAGAGGCAGCGGGCGCAGGAAGACAAAGTGAGGAAGCCCACTCTGTTGCGTCCCTATTTATCGGGGCAAAAGAAATACGCAAGTTGCCCTTCCTCCCCACCACGTGGCAAGCAACTTCCCCACTTCCACACGACGGTTCGGGGCAGATCACGTGCACCAATGCAACATACACATAAGATCCCACAGGAGTTACTGCGGGAGGCAAAACACGCCCATGATAACCAATAAACCGCAATGATGAATATGTGCGCGCAGTTACCAAAAACTACCGCGGCAGACCAAGAGGTCAAACTGACACGACGCACACCAGAAGTGGTAGGCGTGGCTGACGCGAGCAATGACGATAGCAAACTGGCGATGCCTCTCTTGGTCGGGTGCGGCAGCCAGTCCATGAGATCACCACTCACACCCTGTGGGTGGGGCCATCGACTCGTAGCCGGTAAACCCTAGCCAGGAAACAACGAAGAATCTCAATACGGTAGAAGACAAGAACTACAAGACAAAATAAAACGACAAAGTCTCTACATCATCAATCATTTCAAACTTGACCAAATGAGCGCATAATAACTTCTCCATAGGGCGAAGTCCTAACGTGCTCGGGACTAGTGTCGGGGGGATGACCCGCGGATAGGCCAAGGCGGGACCAACAGGCCGGCTCCAAAGTCTAGCCGTCTGGACCCAAGACAAGGAATCATAGCTGGGTGCAACCCTCCACCCGGTCCCCGTCCAAGTTTCCCCGGCTGGCTCATTTAGCCGGGTAGCCAAAAGAACCGGCTGGGAGGCCGCTCCTAGCTAGCCGCCTCGGATCCGCTGGCCATGGTACAATGGGAGTAACGTTCCTTGCTAAGCGCACCTCTGACCGAACAGGCTGGCTAACCTAGCCAGCACTACCGGACAACTGTGCCAAAGCTGGAGGCTGACGAGGAAAGCAAGGGATGATGAGTAAAGCTTCGGCTGACAGATAATGAGCCGGCTGACGGATAAAGCAAGGGCACTGGACACTGTAGCGGTGTCCTCCCCTGTACTAGAGGCTTCACTGGACTCGGGCCTACCGTTTGGGCCAGTCCAGCCATTCCATTTTGTAAATACCAAATCCAAACATTAAACCCTAGAACCCATCTTGTAAGCTACCTCCTCAACCAGTATATAAGGAGAGGTAGTGGTAGGGATCTAGGGGGACACAATTACAAGTTACAAGTTATCTAGATTGGCCAAGTTGAGTAGTTCCTCTTCTTCTTCTACCAAGGAGTAGCCAGTTAAACAGCTCCAGGAGCATCTGTACTGGGCGTTCGCCCCTTGATAGTAGATCCTTGCAGGAGTAGGAGTTTTATCTCGCTAAGAGGGGTCCGAACCTGGGTACATTGCTAAGTTTGCACTATCTGTGCCAAACCAATTGCGAGTAGCCACCGATAGCATCCTGATTGTCCCCTCTCATGCTATCCCCGATGGTACTGTCGTGTTCCACACCATGAAAACACACATGCAATGAACTCTAGTGGATCCATGTGGTTTTATGAAACGAACACACATGCACTAAACTCTAGTGGATCCACGTGGTTTATGAAAAGAACACAGATCCAATCAACTCTAGTGGATCCATGTGTTCTGTGAAAGAAACACACATCCAATGAACTCTATTATATCCATGGTTTAGGAAAAGAACAAACACGCACTGCAATCTAGTGGATCCATGTGTTTTATGAAAAGAACACAAATGTAATGAACTCTAGTGGATCCATGTGGTTTATCAAAAGAACACACATCCAAGGAACTCCAGTGGATCGATGTGGTTTAAGAAAAGAACAAACATGCAATAACTCTAGTGGATCCATGTGGTTTACCAAAACAACACACATCCAATGAACTCTAGTGGATCCATGTGGTTTACGAAAAGAACACAGATGCAATGAACTCTAGTGCATCCATGTGGTGTATGAGAAGAACACACATGTTGGAGTGGCATAGTTGCATGTATTCATTTACAAAACCACAATGATGCACACTAATACACACACATCCAATTAACTCTGGTGTATCCGTGTGGTTTAGGAATAGAATAAGCATGCAATAAACTCTAGTGGATCCATGTGGCTTATGAAAAGAACTCACATGCAATGAACACTAGTGGATCCATGTAGTTTATGAAAAGAACACACATCCAATCAACTATAGTGGATCAATGTGGTTTAGGAAAATGACACACATGCAATGAACTCTAGCGGATCCATGTGGTTTATGAAAAGGACACACATGCAATGAACTCTAGTGGATCCATGTGGTTTATGAAAAGAACACAAATCCAATCAACTCTCGTGGATCCATGTGTTCTGTGAAAGAAACACATATCCAATGAACTCTATTGTATCCATGTGGTTGAGGAAAAGAACAAACAGGCACTGAAATCTATTGGATCCATGTGGTTTATGAAAAGAACACACATGTAATGAACTCTAGTGGATCCATGTGGTTTATCAAAAGAACACACATCCAATGAACTCTAGTGGATAGATGTGGTTTAGGAAAATAACAAACATGCAATGAACTCTAGTGGATCCATGTGGTTTATCAAAAGAACACACATCCAATGAACTCTAGTGGATCCATGTGGTTGATGAAAAGAACACACATGCAATGAATTCTAGTGGATCCATGTGGTTTATGAGAAGAACACACATCTTGGAGTGGCATCGTTGCATGTCTTCATTTCCAAAACCACAATGATGCACACTAATACACACACATCCAATGAACTCAAGTGTATCCATGTGGTTTAGGAATAGAATAAACATGCAATAAAATCTAGTGGATCCATGTGGTTTATGAAAAGTACTCACTTCACTGAACTCTAGTGGATCCATGTAGTTTATGAAAAGAACACACATCCAGTGAACTATAGTGGATCAATGTGGTTTAGGAAAAGGACAATCATGCAATGAACTCTAGCAGATCCATATGGTTTATGAAAAGGGCACACATGCAATGAACTCTAGTGAATCCATGTGGTTTATGAAAAGAACACCCATGTAATGACATCTAGTGGATCCATGGGGTTTATGAAAAGAACACACATGCAATGAACTCTAGTGGATCCATGTGGTTTAGGAAAAGAACACACATGCAATGACATATAGTGGATCCATGTGGTTTATGAAAAGAACACACATGCAATGAACTTCACCGAATCCATGTGGTTTATGAAAAGAGCACACATCCAATGACATCTAGTGGATCCATGTGGTTTGTGAGAAGAACACAAATGCAATGTCATGTAGTGGATCTATGTGGTTTATGAGAAGAACACACATGATGTAGTGGCATCATTTCATTTGTTCTTTTACAAAACCACAATGATGCACATTGATACACACACATCCAATGACTCTAGTGGATCCATGTGGTTTATTAAAATAACACGCATGAAATGAACTCAAGTGGATCCATGTGGTTTATGAAAAGAACACACATGCAATGAACTCTAGTGGATCCATGTGGTTTATGAAAAGAACACACATGCAATGAACTCTAGTGGATCCATGTGGTTTATGAAAAGAACACACATGCAATGAACTCTAGTGGATCCATGTGGTTTAGGGAAAGAACACACATGCTGGAGTGGCATCATTGCATGTGTTATTTTCCTAAACCACAATGATTCACACTAATACACACAGACATCCATGTGGGTGTGGTGATGCAGCATCTTTCAAGATGGTGATACAATGCATGTTGTGGTTGAATCCCAGCATGCTACTAGGGTTCCTTGACATGGTTGGATAGCACATTCTAGAGTGGCATCATTGCACGTTTTCTTTTCCTAAAACCACAATGATGTACAATGATAAACAGACACATCCAATGAACTCTAATAGATGCATGTGGTTTATTAAAAGAACACACATCCAATGAACTTTAGTGGATCCAAGTTGTTTAGGAAAAGAACACACATGCAATGACTCTAGTGGATCCATGTGGTTTATGAAAAAAACACACATGCAATGAACTCTAGTGGATCCAAGTGGTTTATGAAAATAACACACATGTAATGAACTCTAGTGGATCCATGTGGTTTAGGAAAAGGACACACATGAAATTAACTCTAGTGGATCCATGTGGTTTATGAAAAGGACTAACATGCAATGAACTCTAGTGGATCCATGTGATTTATCAAAATAATACACATGCAATGAACTCTAGTGGATCCATGTGGTTTATGAAAAGAAAACGCATCCAATGAACTCTAGTTGATCCTTATGGTCTAGGAAAAGAACATACATGCAATGAACTCTAGTGGATCCATGTGGTTTATGAAAAGAACACACATCCAATGACATATAGTGGATCCATGTGGTTTATGAAAAGAACGCACATGCAATGACATCTAATGGATCCATCTGGTTTACAAGAAGAACACACATGGTGTAATGGCATCATTGCAGGTGTTCTTTTCCTAAAACAAAAAAGATGCACACTGATCACACACACACACATCCAATGACTCTAGTGGATCCATGTGGTTTATGAAAATAACACACATGCAATGACATCTTTTGGATCCATATGGTTTAGGAAAACAACACACATGCAATGACATCTAGTGGATCCATATGGTTTATGGAAAGAACACACATGCAATGAACTCTAGTGGCTCCATGTGGTATATGAAAAGAACACACTTGTAATAAACTCTAGTGGATCCATGTGGTTTATGAAAAGAACACATATACAATGAAATCTAGTGGATCCATGTGGTTTAGGAAAAGGGCACACATGCAATGAACTCTAGTGGATCCATGTGGTTTATGAAAAGAACACACATGCAATGAACTCTAGTTGATCCATGTGGTTTTTCAAAAGAACACACATGCAATGAACTCTAGTGGATCCATGTGGTATGTCAAAAGAACACACATCGAATGAACTCTAGTGGACCCATGTGGTTTATGAAAAGAACACACATCCAATGAATTCTAGTGGATCCATGTGGGTTATGAAAAGGACATACATGCAATGAACTCTAGTGGATCTATGTGGTTTAGGAAAAGAACACACATGCAATGAACTCTAGTGGATCCATGTGGTTTATGAAAATAACACATCCAATGAACTCTAGTGAATCCATGTGGTTTATGAAAATACCACATCCAATGAACTCTAGTGGATCCATGTGGTTTATGAAAGAACACACATGCAATTAACTCTAGTGGATCCATGAATTTTGTGAAAATAACACACATCCAATGAACTATAGTGGATCAATGTGGTTTAGTAAAAGGACAGACATGCAATGAACTCTAGTGGATCCATGTGGTTTATGAAAACGACACACATGCAATGAACTCTAGTGGATCCATGTGGTTTAGGAAAAGGACACACATGCAATGAACTCTAGTGGATCCACGTGGTTTATGAAAAGAACCCACATGCAATGAACTCTAGTGGATCCATGAGGTTTAGGAAAAGAACACACATGCAATGACATATAGTGGATCCATGGGGTTTATGAAAAGAACACACATCCAATTAACTCTGGTGGATCCATGTGGTTTATGAAAAGAGCACACATGCAATCACATCTGGTGGATCCATGTGGTTTGTGAGAAGAACATAAATGCAATGAAATCTAGTGGATCCATGTGGTTTATGAGAAGAACACACATGATTTAGTGGCATCATTTTATGTGTTCTTTTCCAAAACCACAATGATGCACACTGATACACACATATCCAATGACTCTAGTGGATCCATGTGGTTTATTAAAATAACACACATGAAGTGAACTCAAGTGGATCCATGTGGTTTATTAAAAGAACACGCATGCAATGAAGTCTATTGGATCCATGTGGTTTATGAAAAGAACACACATGCAATGAACTCTAATGGGTCCATGTGGTTTGTGAAAAAAAACACATCCAATGAACTCTAGTGGATCCATGTGGTTTAGGAAAAGAACACACATGTTGGAGTGGCATCATTGCATGTGTTATTTTCCTAAACCACAATGATTCACACTAATACACACAAACATCCATGTGGGTGTGGTGATGCAGCATCTTTCAAACTGGTGATATAATGCATGCTGTGGTTGAATCCCAGCATGCTGCTATGGTTCCTTGACATGGTTGGACAGCACATGGTAGAGTGGCATCATTGCACGTCTTCATTTCCTAAAACCACAATGATGCACAATGATACACACACACATCCAATGAAATCAAGTGGATCCATGTGGTTTATTAAAAGAACACACATCCAATGAACTTTAGTGGATCCATGTGGTTTAGGAAAAGGTCACACATGCAATGAAATCTAGTGAATCCATGTGGTTTATGAAAAGAACACACATGCAATGAACTCTAGTGGATCCAAGTGGTTTATGAAAATAACAGACATGCAATGAACTCTAGTGGATCCATGTGGTTTAGGAAAAGGACACACATGCAATGAACTCTAGTGGATCCATGTGGTTTACGAAAAGGACACACATGCAACGAACTCTAGTGGATCCATGTGGTTTATCAAAACAAAACACATGAAATGAACTCTAGTGGATCCATGTGGATTATGAAAATAACACACATCCTATGGGTCCCTGGATTATTCATCCGAGAAATCCCCGTTATGCTTACATCCAGGTTCCCATGACCAGTGAGCCGTGGAACATAACCGACATGTATCCTTACAAGATCCAAAACATATCGAATTACAAGACTTACATAAATGCCACTATGGCTACATCATTCTTAGCAGCGGAACATCGCCAAGCGCATAGCCCAATCGTGCCTCAACCTACAGGGAACTGACTGGCAAGAACACACATGCAATGAACTTCAGCGAATCCATGTGGTTTATGAAAAGAGCACACATCCAATGACATCTAGTGGATCCATGTGGTTTGTGAGAAGAACACAAATGCAATGTCATGTAGTGGATCCATGTGGTTTATGAGAAGAACACACATGATGTAGTGGCATCATTTCATTTGTTCTTTTCCAAAACCACAATGATGCACATTGATACACACACATCCAATGACTCTAGTGGATCCATGTGGTTTATTAAAATAACACGCATGAAATGAACTCAAGTGGATCCATGTGGTTTATGAAAAGAACACACATGCAATGAACTCTAGTGGATCCATGTGGTTTATGAAAAGAACACACATGCAATGAACTCTAGTGGATCCATGTGGTTTATGAAAAGAACACACATGCAATGAACTCTAGTGGATCCATGTGGTTTAGGGAAAGAACACACATGCTGGAGTGGCATCATTGCATGTGTTATTTTCCTAAACCACAATGATTCACACTAATACACACAGACATCCATGTGGGTGTGGTGATGCAGCATCTTTCAAGATGGTGATACAATGCATGTTGTGGTTGAATCCCAGCATGCTACTAGGGTTCCTTGACATGGTTGGATAGCACATTCTAGAGTGGCATCATTGCACGTTTTCTTTTCCTAAAACCACAATGATGTACAATGATAAACAGACACATCCAATGAACTCTAATAGATGCATGTGGTTTATTAAAAGAACACACATCCAATGAACTTTAGTGGATCCAAGTTGTTTAGGAAAAGAACACACATGCAATGACTCTAGTGGATCCATGTGGTTTATGACAAAAACACACATGCAATGAACTCTAGTGGATCCAAGTGGTTTATGAAAATAACACACATGTAATGAACTCTAGTGGATCCATGTGGTTTAGGAAAAGGACACACATGAAATTAACTCTAGTGGATCCATGCGGTTTATGAAAAGGACTCACATGCAATGAACTCTAGTGGATCCATGTGATTTATCAAAAGAATACACATGCAATGAACTCTAGTGGATCCATGTGGTTTATGAAAAGAAAACGCATCCAATGAACTCTAGTTGATCCTTATGGTCTAGGAAAAGAACACACATGCAATGAACTCTAGTGGATCCATGTGGTTTATGAAAAGAACCCACATCCAATGACATATAGTGGATCCATGTGGTTTATGAAAAGAACGCATATGCAATGACATCTAATGGATCCATCTGGTTTACAAGAAGAACACACATGGTGTAATGGCATCATTGCAGGTGTTCTTTTCCTAAAACAAAAAAGATGCACACTGATCACACACACACACATCCAATGACTCTAGTGGATCCATGTGGTTTATGAAAATAACACACATGCAATGACATCTTTTGGATCCATATGGTTTAGGAAAACAACACACATGCAATGACATCTAGTGGATCCATATGGTTTATGGAAAGAACACACATGCAATGAACTCTAGTGGCTCCATGTGGTATATGAAAAGAACACACTTGTAATAAACTCTAGTGGATCCATGTGGTTTATGAAAAGAACACATATACAATGAAATCTAGTGGATCCATGTGGTTTAGGAAAAGGGCACACATGCAATGAACTCTAGTGGATCCATGTGGTTTATGAAAAGAACACACATGCAATGAACTCTAGTGGATCCATGTGGTTTTTCAAAAGAACACACATGCAATGAACTCTAGTGGATCCATGTGGTATGTCAAAAGAACACACATCGAATGAACTCTAGTGGATCCATGTGGTTTATGAAAAGAACACACATCCAATGAATTCTAGTGGATCCATGTGGGTTATGAAAAGGACATACATGCAATGAACTCTAGTGGATCTATGTGGTTTAGGAAAAGAACACACATGCAATGAACTCTAGTGGATCCATGTGGTTTATGAAAATAACACATCCAATGAACTCTAGTGAATCCATGTGGTTTATGAAAATACCACATCCAATGAACTCTAGTGGATCCATGTGGTTTATGAAAGAACACACATGCAATTAACTCTAGTGGATCCATGAATTTTGTGAAAATAACACACATTCAATGAACTATAGTGGATCAATGTGGTTTAGTAAAAGGACAGACATGCAATGAACTCTAGTGGATCCATGTGGTTTATGAAAACGACACATATGCAATGAACTCTAGTGGATCCATGTGGTTTAGGAAAAGGACACACATGCAATGAACTCTAATGGATCCATGTGGTTTATGAAAAGAACCCACATGCAATGAACTCTAGTGGATCCATGAGGTTTAGGAAAAGAACACACATGCAATGACATATAGTGGATCCATGGGGTTTATGAAAAGAACACACATCCAATTAACTCTAGTGGATCCATGTGGTTTATGAAAAGAGCACACATGCAATCACATCTGGTGGATCCATGTGGTTTGTGAGAAGAACATAAATGCAATGAAATCTAGTGGATCCATGTGGTTTATGAGAAGAACACACATGATTTAGTGGCATCATTTTATGTGTTCTTTTCCAAAACCACAATGATGCACACTGATACACACATATCCATTGACTCTAGTGGATCCATGTGGTTTATTAAAATAACACACATGAAGTGAACTCAAGTGGATCCATGTGGTTTATTAAAAGAACACGCATGCAATGAAGTCTATTGGATCCATGTGGTTTATGAAAAGAACACACATGCAATGAACTCTAGTGGGTCCATGTGGTTTGTGAAAAAAAACACATCCAATGAACTCTAGTGGATCCATGTGGTTTAGGAAAAGAACACACATGTTGGAGTGGCATCATTGCATGTGTTATTTTCCTAAACCACAATGATTCACACTAATACACACAAACATCCATGTGGGTGTGGTGATGCAGCATCTTCCAAACTGGTGATATAATGCATGCTGTGGTTGAATCCCAGCATGCTGCTATGGTTCCTTGACATGGTTGGACAGCACATGCTAGAGTGGCATCATTGCACGTCTTCATTTCCTAAAACCACAATGATGCACAATGATACACACACACATCCAATGAACTCTAGTGGATCCATGTGGTTTATTAAAAGAACACACATCCAATGAACTTTAGTGGATCCATGTGGTTTAGGAAAAGGTCACACATGCAATGAAATCTAGTGAATCCATGTGGTTTATGAAAAGAACACACATGCAATGAACTCTAGTGGATCCAAGTGGTTTATGAAAATAACAGACATGCAATGAACTCTAGTGGATCCATGTGGTTTAGGAAAAGGACACACATGCAATGAACTCTAGTGGATCCATGTGGTTTACGAAAAGGACACACATGCAATGAACTCTAGTGGATCCATGTGGTTTATCAAAACAAAAAACATGAAATGAACTCTAGTGGATCCATGTGGATTATGAAAATAACACACATCCTATGGGTCCCTGGATTATTCATCCGAGAAATCCCTGTTATGCTTACATCCAGGTTCCCATGACCAGTGAGCCATGGAACATAACCGACATGTATCCTTACAACATCCAAAACATATCGAATTACAAGACTTACATAAATGCCACTATGGCTACATCATTCTTAGCAGCGGAACATCGCCAAGCGCATAGCCCAATCGTGCCTCAACCTACAGGGAACTGACTGGGAAGACAGCCTAGCTCGCTGGACGTCATCGAAATCTTCCAAAGTCGAACCTCTGAAAGTCTGGCCAAGTAAATAGCTAGGGACAAAGCCGTGAGTACTTTTGAATGTACTCGCAAACCACCAAGATAAGTGGAACAAGGAAATGCAATTCTGGCTATGGCGAGATAGCTCTATCTGGGGTTGCTTTTGAAAAGCCTAAACTAACTTTTAAAGTTATGGCATCTCCATATCCTTGTTGAAAAGAGTTTTTGAAACCATGCTTCTGTTTTATAAATCAAGACATCTCCATATCTTTGTTGAAAAATAGTTTCGAAAACAGTTTTGTAGTAAAAACCCTTTTTAAACCTCTTCGACCACCTCAGGTCAAAACAAAGCTTTCGAACTCTGCTTCCCCCAAAACCTTCGTCCACTTCGTCCGTGTTTCCCAAACAAGCATAGTTTGGGTACTCCTAGCCAACATCTTTACAACCGTCCTTGACCGTGGACACGGCTATTCCAGTAGGTTATACTCTACAGAGTTTGTGCACTTTCCCCACAAGAATCAATACATCCGCCGGGATACAACCACAGCCCACTACCACTGTAGATGGGGGTCCAGATAATCAAACCTAACCTTTCGCTTGTCTACCCTAGCAAAGGCACGCTATTCCTTTTGGGTTTGTTCTACCCGGGAACGAGCATGTGGCTCCCAGCCATAGTCCTGCCTTTCGTACACGTGCATACCCAAGCCGCAACTTGGCGTATACCTTAAATCTGGTGACTCCACTTCCTTCCGTACTCCAAGTCCTACCGTCCACGGGAGACCCAATTGTTGCACCGGCCTCCTGCCAATTGAGGCTCACTCTTGCTGAAACAAGCAACAGGCTTCAGATCCGTGATCTGGTGGCGCCTGCCCAAAATTCCAGGGATCTGTCCCTATAAGCATGGTATAAGTTGCCTCCGCTAATGCGGACAAACTACGAGTTAAGCCCTAGCACCTAAGGTAATGTGGTTGCACGGATAAAAATTGTTCCACTAAGGCATGGAACATCCCATCACATTCTCACTTCTAATCATCCCCATTTCCTTTGCTAAAACATCCGCTTGGAACGATGCCTTCTTCCAAGGGTTTTACAAAAGAGTTTTGAAACATTTGTAGTGGGATAAATCCCAAAACAGTTTATTTTCTCAAAACTGGGGTTTTCCAACGGGGTAGGATGCTAACCATCATACTGCCGATCTAAGGGATAAAATGGTAGGTACATCGGGGTGGTGCCTTGAAGGACACGAAGTGATAACTTGGAGGAGCCAAGTTACCATCGCAGTTTTTGTAAAACCAAAACATGCAGGTAGATTATGCAATTTATAAAGAAGATATAAAATAGGTAAACGAGAGTAGGACATATATCAGAGTTCAGGAGTGGTGGCTTGCCTGTGATCAGCAATAAGTCCCTGGACTTCTTCAGATGACTAAGAATACCCAAATATATAATAATAAGAAGTTCTTTCCTTCTTGTCGTTAGACACTCACACTACCGTCGTCATCGGGTATACATGCAAGCAGACAAGTCCACAATCAAAACAAGGCATACAAGCATCAAACCATAAAGCGAACACACATAAGAATACTACTGAACTTGGGAGTTTTGGAGGTGTTGCTTATTGATAGTGGAATTTACTAAATTGCCACTTTAGTGTTTTCTCTTGGAAGATAGTTGTCAAGGCTAGATATAATGCATTTGGATTAGGGTTTTGAGGTCAGTAGGCTACCAAAGGATAACCATGATATCCTCAGATAGGTCTTGACAAGACAAAACTAACACAAGTGGTTTCACTTGTATAACAATTTCCTAGTTTTAATTATGGATGTTCTAGTGGTAATAATTCTAGTTTAAGGAATAATTCGCCAGAAGAGTTCTGGAGCTCCAAAAATTATTTCCTTGGATGGTTCAGTAGTGTTTGATATGCTGAACCACCTAGAGTTGGAATCTGGTCAAAATAATTACCAGAATGCCCTCAGGAAATTCCCAAAGGCAGTTCTGTCCGGTTTTTCTCTTTTTCAGCAGATTAATTCTACCTAAGTTATTGTGTTAGTTCCAAGGGCATGTGATAGGAATTTAGAGTAGATTTCTGTAGAAATTGGATTCACTCAGTTTGGAGTTGCCAAACTCCTGGAGTGATTTATTCCGTGAAAACACCCATTATGGAAGTATTTAATGCACTAAAATTTAATCATAGCTCAATAAATTCTGAGATGCTAGGATTTGATAGATATTGATCCTACTAGATACTAGGAATTGGAATCAGGTCAATACCGCATTGGGTTAGACCTGGGGAATGTATCTAAGACAGAAATTGATGTTTTTGTTATTTTTGCTAATGGCAGCATATTGTTCAACTTGGCATAAGACTTGTGCTGGATGATAGGTATGTCAAATACCTCTCAGTAGGTCTTTGTTTCATCTCAAATGGAGGTGTGAAACTCTCTGAGGAGATTAATTGGTGTAAAGTGTACTTGACAGCTGAATAATTACCAGTAATTAAAGAAAATTATTGTGAACTTGGGGTTGCCTCTGCATGTTTGAGAAATAATCAAGGAACAACTAGAAATTTAGATCTTGACAATTGGACTTGATTTATATTTTTAATTGGATTTAATCCTACTGATCTGTTTCTGGATCTGAAATTTTGAAGGAAAAAGAAAAAGAGGCTCTATATACTGCGCTCAGTTTCCAGAGGGAGGTGGGTCACGGAGGCGATTTCGGCCCAGCGTCGCCCGCAGGACAGCGTGCAGGGCGCAGTTCGAACCTGGCGAGCGGGTGAGAAGGGGTATCGGCCGGATCTGGTCGTTGGATCAAGTGGCGATGAACGGCCCGGGGTCGTCGGCTACGTGATATAGAGCAGCCGGCGGCGAAACCCTAGGGCGGCGCCGACGAGGTCAGGGTGCTCACTAGAGGGTCGGGGAGGGGCTGGAAGACAGCGGAGACGACGTGGTGCTTGACGGCGGTCCAGGCGATCGGCGGCAGTGGTGGTTTCCGTGACTGGAACCGGCTCGCGTGAGAACGCCCGAGGCAAGCTCGTCGGGGCTGCACCGGCGAGGTCAGAGGAGGCGGTCCTGGGCTAGAAAAGAGCCACGGTTAGGTACAAAAGGAAGAGGGGACCTCAGGGGTGTGACATGTAGAGGGAGAAGTAGAGGGGAGGGGAGGCCTTGCTCGATTTTCTTGAGGAAGCCGAAGCTACTCCTACTCCTTCGTTTGGACAGCACAGAGCTAGGGAGGGAGAGTGGAGCTGGGGGAGGTAAGTGGGAGGTGTGGGGGGGAAAATGAGGGGCAGAGGGCTGGCTGGGGAGGCATGCTGGCTTTATACCAAGAGGGAGGAGTAGGTGGTGTAATTTACCACTTTGGACAAGGGGGAGAGGGTTGCTGGCCAGGGATTGGTCCAGGGGTTGGTGGAGAGGGGTAGGAGTGGTATTTGGTCGTGGTGGATCAGAGAGGGAGGGGTGGCATTAGTGGTAATTAAATGAAGTAGATCCTTGTAAGATTGTGTTATCTCTCTCTCTTTCTATTAGTACAAGGGCAAAATGGGTAATTGTTGGGGTGGAGCTACAGTGCTTGTCGATCAGTGGTGTGTCCTGGTGCTGAGGAGGAGCATTGAAAAAGTTTTTGATGGAATTCGGAAAAGGTTGGAGTAGTGGATTTACTTGATTGGCATATTTGATCCAATTTATGGTTGTGAAGGAAGTCCAAAATCTTGCATTGGACCAGAGGAGGAATGGTACTGGTGAGTAGATGGGATAAAGGTAGACTCCTAGGATTTATTGGAGATTTTTCAGAAGAGTTTTAGTCCTCTTAAATCCAATTACTCAAAAATGACAGAAGTGATTTCTAGATGACATTTCATAAAATTGCATTAGACAAGGGTGGATTCTGATTTGGAAGGGTCCCAAAATTGAATACACACTTAGGGGAATTTTCCCAAGATTCATTGAGGCATAAAAGTAATTAAAACAATTATTATTCCAATTCAGCCATTTAAGAAAATGGGAAAAAAGAAATAATAAAGCTTCTCAAAAATATTTATTTTTGAGACGGAAAGATAGGGTATGATATGTGGAACTCACATGAGTCAAAAGTTGGGGAAGTGTTTTGGCAGAGTCAAAACTTCATTCATAACCCCTTTCGGAACCGGATGAAGGAATCTGACAAAGTCAAAACTTCATTCATAACCCCTTTCAGAACATTCTGTTTTGTTATGATGCCCTTTGGGCTGAAGAACGCATGGGATACGTACCAGCGCACGATGCAGCGTTGCCTCCATGACCAACTCGGACGCAATGTACATGCATACGTGGATGATATAACGGTCATTTCCAAAAATAAGGAAACATTGATTTCCGACTTGGAGGAGACGTTTGCCAATCTAATTAAATACAACATCATGCTTAACCCAAAGAAATGCTTCTTTGGAATACCAGCCGGAAAATTGTTAGGTTTCATCGTGCCTCAAAGAGGCATAGAGGTGAACCGAGAAAAAATTAAGGCTATACTCACATTTCCAGGCCAACTCGCCTGAAGGACATACAAAGACTAACTAGTTGCATTGCTGCAGTCAGTCGATTTGTAAGCCGGTTTGGTGAAAGAGCCACACCATTATATAAACTCCTGAAAAAGACCAAGGATTTTGTCTGGCCCGATGAAGCCGAAGCTGCACTACAAGATCTGAAAAGAGTACTCTCATCTGCTCCTATCCTTGCAGCGCTAGAACCTCAGGAACCGATGTTGCTTTAGATTACTACGACAAATAAAGTTGTGAGTATCGTCATGGTGGTGGAGAGACCAGAGGAAAATCAGGAACACCTGGTGCAACGTCCGACGTACTTTGTTAGCGAAGTCCTGACTGAATCAAAGCAGCGGTATCCGCATTACCAAAAGTTGGCTTACGGTGTTTTTCTAGAATCTCGTAAGCTACGACATTATTTTCAGGAGCATCCAATTACCATGATGAGCAAAGCTCCCATGAGAGACATAATCAACAATAGCGACGCTACAGGACGCGTCGCCAAATGGGAAATAGAGCTCTCAGCATTCAACATTGAGTATAAACCCCGGACAACAATCAAATCCCAGATCCTTGCTGACTTTGTTGCTGATTGGACAGAGACGAAGGAGAACATGAACCTCCCTGAGTCAGAATATTGGACCCTCTTTTTCGATGGGTCTAAGGCTCGAGGGGGCTCGGGGGCTGGCGTGGTGCTCATGTCACCCCAAGGAGATAAACTTTTATACATGTTGCAGATCCACTTCACAACGACAAACAACATTGCCGAGTATGAAGCACTGCTGCATGGAATCCGGATTGCTAAGGATATTGGCATCCGACGTTTGATGTGTTACAGATATTTGGATCTTGTTGCTCAGCAAGTATCGGATATTTGTAATGCAAATATACACATGGCAGCATATAAAGCTGTCATGGATGATCTATCTAAATCGTTCGAAGGGTTTGAAGTTCAACACATGCCTCGAGCAGAAAATGAGGAAGCAGACGCACTATCTCGCATAGGCACTGCGCGGAAAGATGTCCCGGATGGCGCTTTTTTAGAGCACCTCAAAGTCCCCTCGATAAAGGGAGTAGATGAGGAATATCCGACCAAATCCGACTCACCTTTAATAGCAGTTCTGGCTGTAATTCCTAGCTGGACTCAACCCTACCTCGACTTTGGTAGATGGCAAATTACCCGAAGACGAAGTGCTGAGCCGGAAGATCATCCAACGAGCAAAAGCCTATACTATTGTTAAAGGTGAGCTGCATAAACGGAGTGTTTCTGGGGTTTTTCAGCGCTGTGTATCTCCGGAAGAAGGAGTGGAAATCTTAAGGGAAATCCATGAAGGCAAGTGTGGTCACCACGTTGCAGCCAAATCTTTAGTGGCAAAAGCTTTTAGACACGGATTTTTCTGGCTAACAGCTCAGGCAGATGCCGAACGATTAGTCAAGACGTGTAAAGGCTACCAAAAGTACGCCAAGCAAGCTCATGTTTCGAGACGGTTTTTTCTGGCTTACAGCCAAGGCAGATGCCGAACGGCTGCTCAAGACATGCAAGGGCTGTAAAAAATACGCCAAACAAGCTCATGTTCCGGCTGATCAGTTGCGAACAATACCTATAACATGGACCTTTGCGGTCTAGGGGCTTGATATGGTAGGACTGTTTAAACGAGCTGCAAGTGGATTTACTCACCTCTTAGTGATGGTGGATAAATTCATCAAATGGATTGAGCTAAACCTGTCACTAGTTGTGATGGAGCAACATCCAAAAGATTTGTCGAGGATGTTATAATCCGGTATGTTTATCCACATAGCATTATCATGGACAACGGGAGTAACTTCACTATGGGAGAATTGGCTGAATTCTGCGACGAGCAAAATATCCGGCTTGACATTGCGTCAGTCGCACATCCACAGACTAATGGACAAGTCGAAAGAGCTAATGGTTTAATCTTACAAGGCCTGAAACCAAGACTCGAAGCACCACTACGACGTGCTGCGGGGGCTTGGGCAGAGGAATTACCCTCTGTAATTTGGAGTTTATGAACAACTCCGAACAGGTCAACAGGATACATACCTTTCTTCTTGGTCTATGGCGTAGAAGTAGTTCTTCCTAGTGATTTAATTCATACTTATCCTAGAGTGGCCGCGTATATTGAAGAGGATGCCGAGATTTCTCGACAAAATGATCTCGACTTAGTCGAAGAAGTTCGCGTCGTTGATGAAATGACATCTACAGCCTATCAGCAGAAGTTACGCAAGTATCATAGCCAGAGACTCCGAAACAGATCTTTCAAAAAAGGTGATTTGGTGCTCCGGCTGGTGCAACAAAGAAAGCATAAACTTTCCCCAGTATGGGAAGGGCCCTTTTTAGTTAGTCGAGTATTGCACAATGGATTGTACTACTTAACTGACATGAGGCCAGTCAAAGAAAGACCTGCTACTAAGAAGAGAAAAAGAGCTAGAGGTAGTACAAATCCGGATGAGTTAGACAGACTATGGAATATTGCTCAGCTACGTCCCTTTTATATTTAGTTTATCCTTCTTTGTAATCATATATATGTACATGTTCTTTGAGAAATAAAAGTCTTGGTTGCCTCAAGTTTTTTCTGAGAAGTTTTTACCATCTTATTTCCAAATGATCATGTTATAGTCAAAAATTCCCAGAATGCTTGAAAGTACTTTATGCTCATGTTCGTTCTGGTCTAGATTTTCGGCTCTAAAACTGCTACCTTCGGGTATAACTCTAATATTTCTAGTCTTTACTTTGGTTATTTGTCTGATTGCTGGATGCGGGTATTTTCCGAGTAGTGAATTGTTGGTACTGGAAGCCGGCTTTGTTTCCGAGTTTAAACTGGTTTAGCAAGTGAGCTTTGTTGCTCGGCAAAGTTTCCGGCTGAAGGTTTAGCCGGCTCACGAAAGGGACGAGGCGGAAAGCCAGATAAACGATTAGTAGAGACGAACAAAATCAAGTGCTTATGAATATATTTCAGGCACACACAAAAAACAAAGCCAAAAGTGCTGAATAGATAAAAAGCTCAGCACTAGCAAAAGTCAATAGTACTTAATATTTACAAAACGCATCATGTCTTTCCAGAATAATACATAGTTTTCCGATCTATGATGCAGGAGGAGATGAAGTAGCTGCAGGCTCGCTGGTTACTCCGCCTTGATATCGTTCTGAGATGTCCGGATCTGAGGTGGTCCGTTCATCGTCGGATACTTCTTCGGCTTCTTCTGGAGGAGGTGGCGGAGTAGATACGTGGGTGAAGAAGGGGATCTCGTAGCTGGTCAGATCAGCCACATGGCACCCGTATCCGGCACAGGAGTGCATGATGGCTTGAAGGTCTTGCTCCTGGCCGTCTTCATCTACCTTTTAGTACCCTCTGGTCACTTGCCATATCTCCATGTTTCCATGGTGGCTCATGACCATGGTGAGAGCATTCTGCGTAGCAGTTCGCGCGTAGGACATGTTCCAGTCCCGAACAAGCTGCGACATCTCCTTGGCCTTGTCCCGCACCTGAAAATCCGACATGCTTGGCATGTCCGGAATCCTGAGAGACTCGCCAATGTCCTTAATGGACTGGCGGAAGTCATGCAGAAGATCACCGACTTGGGTAAGCCGGTGGGTGCGGGGCTTCGAGGAGGAAGAGTCCGTCAAGTTCAGTGGACCTATACGCAAAACAAGTCAATAAAAATCCGACATTAATGAAAGTCGAACAAATGATAAGTCAGACAGATGGAACGTACCAAGAATGACGTCGTCAATCTTGGTTTTCTCCTCCCGGAGACTCTGGAGTTCAGCCCGGAGCGGTTCGGAGAGATCCTTCTCTCTGCCAAGCTCATTCTTGAGATCCGAGATAATTTTATCCTGAGCAGCGATCTTGCGATCACACTCTTCAGTGGCCATGGAGGAGGATTCAAGGACTTGAGCTATGCTCCTCTCATGATCTGCCTTGAGTTTATCCAGCTCTTGGCGAAGTCCCTTGTTCTCCACCACTAGGGTCTTGAGGTTCTCGGCCTCTTCAATCATGGAAATGGATTGTTTCACCAGCGCTGTAAGTCAAAAAAGAACAACAGTTCAGAAAAAATTCGACATTGAAAAAAGCAAAGGACAAGGTTTGAATCTCGGAATGTTTACCTTCGGCTTCATCCTTGGCGACTTTGAGTTTGGCATTTTTAAGCCGGAGAGCCTTGATCTCTCTCCGCTTATTGCAGACATTGGTAAGTAATTCCTGGTTATAGGAACATACTTTCTGTAAGTCACAATACCCAAAGTCATAGGGCTACTTAAGACTCGGGCTAATATTTTTTGCTAAATATCAGCACAAGCCTTGGGGGCTACACTAGTTAATTCTTTGGCATCCTAATGAAAGCATAAACCCAGATTTCTATATCCTTCTTCATGCTCGGGGGCTAGAGGATATGATATAACATAAGGTAAAAAACAAGAGTTCGAATTCCGACTTACATATTGCTCATGGGCGAGTTTGTCTAAACCCGCGTTCACTTCAACTGCCACCTTCTCGGCAAGAGTAAGAGGGATCATTGGGGCTGTTGGAAGCTCGCCAGCCCTAATCCTCTCGTCGCGAAGGCGGACTTGAGCAAGAAGGTCGGAGAACTTGACGTCCTCTGCTTCTTGCGCTTCCTCCTCGGGGGATAGATGGCTTTTGTCCAGGACTTGCCTAGCCAGCCGCTGGATCTCCTCTGCAGATTTCCGGGACAGGCCAAACTTGGCAAGTCCCGGATTGCTGATCGCCGAGGTTGCAGAAGGTTGAGGGGCAGGAGTTGGAGGACCACGGCAGGAGAAGCTATGGTGAGCTTCGCCTGTCGCGGGGGCTTCGCAGGAATCCCTTTCCCCTTACCCTTGATGAGAGGCTTTGCTCTGAGAATGTAGTAAAGTTGAAAACATTACATATATCAGAAAGATATTCGAGAAAGGTACAAAGGCGGAAATTGTGAATGAAAGTTATCTCTTCACAACAGGCACTTCATTTGTGCCAATAGCCACTGTCAGAATTTTGCGCTTCTTGAGCGCAAGGTCCGGTAATGGGACCACTTCAGTCTCCTGAGAAAACTCAGGAGGATATCCTTCGAGTGGAGCAAGCTTCGACTCGGGGAGGTTAGCAAGCTGAAAACAAGAGAGCATATCAGCATTGGAGTATATAACTTAAAGATTGAAACACATAAAAGGTGTATTGATGGAAGCTTACTGGCACCACGGGGTTTTCCGCTGTGTACATATCCAGAGAAATCTCCGGAATCCTCCTCTTGATCCGCTCCTTGATCAGCCACTTGATCTGGCTGATGTAGCCTTGAGTGGTGTAGGACTTGGGGCTGATGCAGAGGGAGTCTTTCTTGGAAGACGTGATGGAGTGCATCAGTCTATCCCAGTGGTACTGAAGTGGCTGGATCCGACGTGAGACCCAGCACTGGACCAAGTCGGATCCCTTCAGACCCATGTTCTTGATCAAATATTCGATCTGCCTCTTAGCAAGGATCAGATGGTCGGTGAGAGCCGGAGCAGCTTCGTCCCAGGAAGGATGGGCCATGGCGGCTCCGTCAACAAAAGCTGACAAAGCAGTAGCTTTGCCGGGAGCCGGAATATCCCTATGGTAGAAAAAAGTGGCTGGCCATTGTTTGACTGAGTCACTGGCAGAAACTTTGGGATATGCCCGGTCTCGTCTAAGAGAAAAGCTAATGGTGCCGGTGATGTAAGGAACGCCGGCAGTGATGGAATTTCTCCGGACATGGAAATAGTACCGGAAGAGAAGCAAACTCGGCCTAATGCCGAGAAAGCCCTCGCAAAGCGATGCAAACGCACTCATCTCTAAGAGAGAGTTGGGAGGAAGATTGTGGAATTGAAGTCCGTAATGATCTATAACCTCAGAGAAAAACTCCGAGGGAGGAAAAGACAAACCTCGGTCGAGATGGGTGCCGAAGTGGACCCGCTCGCCGTCTTGCGGGTTGGGGACGGTTTCGCCGGAGCCGCTCCGCCAGTCGCCAGCGGCGAGAAGCCCCTCCTTCTCCATGTTCCTGAGGCCGTCCTCGTCAAGGGCGCAGGGGATCCAGATTCCCCGAAAGCTTTCCTTCTCTGCTGCTGCTTCCACCGTCGCCGCCGCCGCTGCTGCCGCCAAACCGGAGGAAGAAGACGATGAAGCCATTTCTCCGGTGAGAAGATGACCTGAAAGTGGCGGCGCTGGGAGTTTCTGTGGGGGGGGAAGGACGAGAGAGCTCTGAGCACGCAGGAGGATTGGGAGGAAAGGAAACGGAAGAGACTGGTGGAAAGGAGAAGGAGAAATCCAAACCCCTTATATCCACCTAACTGCGCCAAGATTCGTTCAAATGCTATAGTGTAACCACCACGCGTCGTGGAAAGAACTGGGAAGGAGCCACGCGATGATTGCGTCTCCTCGATCTCCACGCTTGCATTGAAACGAGGCCTCCGTTCTGCGAACCGGGGACCCACCAACGGTCGTGTTGACGGCACGCCTGTCAGATGACGTGACTTGACCATGCTTGTGTCAGGTGGCGTAGAAACCAAGTTCCGGCTTAGTTTAAAATCGAGCCGGAAAATCCGAGTAACTAATTGATAGGTCCGACTTATTTTTAAGACCCGGATCGTATTTTTTGTGAAGTTTCAGGAACCCTTCAAGATTCTGCAAGCCGAAGATCAAGCTAGACGATGATAAAATCCGACTTTGGATCTTGGAGGCCTCCGGGGGCTACTGTTGGGGATATACTTTCTAGGTATCATCACAGTTCTTCACTGACCAGGGTGGCCTACTTCGGGTTAGAGCTTTGCTTCACGGGCGGCCCAGTCAGGAGACAAAACGGAGTCCAATCCGGCTACGGGAAGGCCTAGAAGACTTACCGACTTAGGCCTATAGTGTTACTTGTAGTTCAAGATGTACTCTGTAACCAACTCTTAGTCGTAGCCGGATTGATCTCTCCTGTAAACCCTAGGACAGATATCTATATAAGCCGTCCTAGGGAGAGCCTTTAGGGCACAACGCAATACTCTACAATCTCAACTCACACAGGCGATACCCTTGTAGCCCATATTCCGACTCTGCCGTATTACTGGATTGGTAGCAGGAGTAGGATCCGTCCAAAGCCGGCGGATTCGAACCTAGGTAAACTTGTGTGCTCACCGTCCCGGAACACCGTACGTCTCACACCCCTCTCTTCCGCACGCCTCGAGGACCCCCTCATGGCGTACTTGTTATCAATCCGACGACACTGTCCTTTGGGGAGAGAGTTTTGGAGATTTTGACTATTAAAGGAATTAAATAGATTTGGAGCCATAATAATTATGGATAAAATTTGAGAAATCTTAAGGGTCAAAGTAGATGATGTGTACAAGGTGTGGCAAGCATTTTCCACCTTGGGGAATGAAAATCCATCTTGAATAAGATGGAAAACAAGGAGTTGATGATCTAGGGTGATGTTGTTTTTATACTACCAAAACATGTTTGCATCTTGGAGCTCAGAGCTCACCTTGGTGCAAGGGATAGATGGGTGGGTAGAACAAGTCTTATATATGAACATGGAAGAAATATTTTGAATTAACTACATTTGAGGTGATCTAGAAATGACGGCAAACTTTGTTGAAAATAAGGCTGCCATGCAGAAAGAGTCATGAAGCCTTCTAAACCAAGTCGGTTCAAACAACACAAAGATTCACTTGGAACAAGTGAAGTAGGTTTTGATAAAAATTAAGGAGTAGATCACCACCATGCAGAGGGTGGGTCCATAGGAGGTTGGATGAGGGTGTGAGCTTCTACCAAAGTAGGCATGATTGCTAGTTTTGTAGGAAATGTTATTTTCTTGTCTGCAAAAACCATCATGGACAAGTGGGTTGGAGGAGGATCTAAACAGGGGAAATTGTGGGCCTTGGTAGTCCTTAGGATGGTTAACAAGATGGTTTAAGTGCATTCCCAAAAATGCATTCAAAAATGTGGAGTTGAAACTATTTCCAGACTTATGAGGATTTGACTAGAGTATGAAAGGGAAGGTTCTTGGAGGAGTCGCAAAGTATCAGAGCATCAATGTCAAGACCCGAACCTGTTAAGGTACATATCCCTGTGTTTATAGTGCTAGTCCCTGGATCGAATAGCTAGCACCCACAGTTTAAGATGTAATATCAAGAAACAAAGGTCATATTACATCGCATATCCTGGAATAAAAATAGTTCATTACAACTTACATAGCTCACATGACTATCTTATTACAAAGCAGCAAATATAAATATAAAGCATGGAGTCCTTCATCTTCATGTGCCACATGCAAACATGTTGGGTGTAGACTCGTAATCCCTACTCATCAAACTTCACTATCATCAAATAATCCTGCAACTTGATAAGTTACAACCACAAAGGGTCAATACGTTGAATGTATTGGCAAGTGAAACATAAACGATATAGCATATTCCACTATAACACTAGCATTTCCCCAGTATACCTCCAACTTAACATAGCCACACTAGTACTTCCCCTAGTGTGTCTCTAACTTAATGGTAATACTAGTACATCCCTAGTGAATCGCTAACACAAAATGGCCACACTAGTACATCCCTAGTGTGCCTCTAATTCAATGGTAACACTAGTACATCCCTAGTGTACCGCTAATAGAAAATGGCCACACTAGTACATCCCTAGTGTGCCTCTAATTCAATGGTACCACTAGTACATCCCTAGTGTACCCTACACTGACATGGTCACACTAGTACTTCCTTTGTGTACCCTTCTAAATCCTTTCTCCAAGACTACACACTCATTCATCGAGACAATCCATTTATAAAGCCGTTTTTACCATATCATGCATAATACAAAAAAATATCACTAACGCATAATAGAAACAATAAGAAATTTAATGAGACCAAAGTATCACTTTCCTTTTTGGATATAAGAAGTCCAATAATATCTCAGTAATTTATCCTAGAAGAATTATATATCCTCAAAGTCCACAACAATACAATCAAGCAAAAAGCACACTCACAAAACTAGCATCACAAAACAACACATGAATACAACGAAATACATGCAAGCATACAACAAGATATTTTATTGAACAAGTTGTTACAGCAAGGTTCTGAACACTACAAACACCTACGGGTCCTTTTATATAATTAAAATTCCAATTGGAACCATTTTAGTGCAATTTGGTTATTTAAAGTATTTTTCTTTTACTAGGATAAGGCTTATTCAATGTGATATTTGCTACTGCCATAAAATTATAAGTTTAATTTTTTTGTGTTTATGTTCATGGTCAGAGGGTTGAATACACAATCATTTGCAAAAGGTTTCACTCAAAAATAATTTTAAGAACATGTTTTATAGCCAAAATACCCCACAAATGGTTCTGTATAAAACGTGATTTTAACCGTCACAAAAGTACCGAATTACTGCTCTACTGTGTTCTACTCATTTTTGTGAATTCATAGACATATTATTTGCTAAATTTGAACAAACAGAACTAAAGATATGATTTTTGCAAGTTTCTATGTTCATATGTCCAAAAAAAATCCGAAAATAGAAAATGATAAGACAGGTGGCAGATTTCTATTGGCCTGTACCGCTTCGGTAAGTGATCTATTGATAACCCTTAGATGGAGATCAAACGGACCAGGTTAGCTCACCGGAAAAGCTCACCGGAAAGATCACCGGAATAGCGGGCACGAGTTTGGCGTGGCCGTTCTCGTCGCTAGGAACGTATCTGGAGTTGAAGAAGATGTGGACGGCGTAGAGAACATCGAGGCGGTGCTTGGAGACATGATGAATAGCTCGTTCCTCTCGAGTGTTCGCGGAAATCCATGGCTGGACTGACGTACGATGTCGGGCGGCGCGGTCAACTGCAACAAGAAGGTGAACCATGATGTCCTAGAGGTAGGCAACGATGAGTAGAGTATTCAAGTTTAAGGAATTGATAAGATTCTCACCGTGGACGACAAGATCTGACGATGAACTCGAATTTGGGGCTTAAGTTGGCATCGTTGGTATGTGATCTACAGACCTCCTCTGGTGAAAGTCTGAGAACGAAAATGATGGAGGAGAAAGAGGGGAAGATGATGCTCTCTTCGGTTTTTGCTAAGGTGGTCTATGGAGGGAGATCGGGAGACGTATGCCGGCGGATGGCATTCGGAGCACTGGTTTGATATGAGAGATTAAAGCACTAAAGTAAGAAACTAGTGGCCTGAATGGAACCTCCACTTGATTATAAATGTTTTTCGTTTTGAGGTCGAAGAGAAACGGCCATTGGAATTGATGGGAAGAGGAGAGAAAAAGATGTACTGACATGAGTGACTCTATGGTGGTTCGTGTACCTGAGCAGGAGGAGGAAGACGAGCGAGCACTCGACTCGGTCCGTCTGGTCCAGATGGGCCAAGAAAAAGGAAAAGGCCCAAAAGAAAAATAACATGAAGGGAAAAAAATATAGAGGAAGGATAGTTGGGTGGGTTGGGCTGCTCTCAGGTGGCCGTAGTTGGGCTGGGTTGGCTTTTTTTTAATTCGATTTTCTTTTTCTTTTTCTGTTTTCTTCATTAACTTTTGATTTAGAGCTCTAAATAGATCCATTCAAATTTCCAAAAATTTGTAAAATCAACAAGATCATTTTAGGATATTATCTATTTTATTTATTATCCAATTCAAACAATATCATTTATAAATATTTACTTTGGCCTATATGGTTTTTTTTACTTAGTTACTTTTCTTCATATCTTTTTATTTAAAACTCCAAAAAGGGTCAAACCAATTTACAACGTTTTATAAAATAATTGTTTACCATTATAGATTATTTAGGTATTACGTTGCCAAATTTTTATATGGAACATAGCCATAGTCTTGTATTGAACTTGATGGTGATTCTCTTATTAGTGTTTAGGTTTTGGGTCTATCCTTTTTCTTTAGGGGCTTGACAAGATACATGACATGCATTTGATATTTTGAAAACTTATTTGTCAGTTTCTCATTTAAAATTATTTTTGTTCAAGTAAGGTTTTGATAATTCTATTAGAGGAATCAAAAAGTTTCTTTTCCCCCAAAATTTCATCTTTTATTTATTTTGTTTGTTTGATTTTTCACATTTCAAAATTTGGAAATTTTTGGGATGTGACAGACTACCACCCTTAAAAGGGATCTCGTCCCGAGATTCGAGAAGGCTAGAAATATTAGGTTGGGTTTCAGAATAACTAGGGTGCTACCACCCTTAAAAGGAATTTGTCTAGCTTACATTTTGAAGGTTCTCTTAATGTCTTTCAAGTTTCCTCTCTGGGCACTTGTTGGCATAATGTCCAAGGTATTGACAGTTGAAACACATTACTTGGCTTAAATCCTTATGAGGCTTGTTGTTGTTATTGTCATTGCTTCTCCCATCCCTATTGGGGTTCTCAACATCACTATTCTTCTCACTGCAGTCATTTGCATAGTGCCCCATCTCATGGCACTTGAATCATTCTATCTGACTGAGATCCTTCTTGCTTGGTTGGAGGTAACGTTGTTGTCCATTGTGACTGTTGTTATGGTGGTTACTTCCCTCATGCTTGTGAAAGCCTGAACTTTCACTATGTTCGCCATGCAAATGCATCTTGTGTGGTAGTCCCGATCCATGCTTGTCGAAGGTGTGCTTCCTCTTCTTGCTCTCAACTTGCTTCATCTTGCTCTCTAGAATTGTAGCTTTATCGCATAGTGATTGATAAGTTCTAACATAAGAAACTAATAATTGCATAGAAAGTTCATCTTTCAATCCATCTAGGAACTTTTCCTTCCTCTTATAATCAGTGTCAGTATCATCTAGAGCATAACGTGATAGAATGTTCAGTTCCTCAATATATTCAGCAACACTACGCCGACGTTGTTTAAGGTTGTGAAACTCCTTCTTCTTTAGACTCGTAATGCCTGAAGAGATATGGTTGGTACGAAAACCATCTTCAAATATTGGCCAAGTCACTTCTTCAATGAGGTGAGTGACTTGGAAGTTGTCCCACCAGTAGATGCAGGGCCTTCAAGCAAGTGTGCTGCAAATCTCACTTTCTCAGAATCCGAGCATCCAACAGTCACTAGATCCCTATTCACTGAACGTAACCAATCATCGGCTACCATTGGATCAGAAGTACCAGAGAATTTGCAGGTCTCAACCTTAGAAATCTAGTGAGCATATCCAGAGGTGGTGGATTGTTATTCTGGTTGGTATTGTTATTATTGTTCTGATTGTGATTATTGATGGTTACCATGAATTGTGTCATCGTTTGCATTAGCTGAGTCTGTGCAGCCATCATCTGTTGCATCCCATTTCCATTGTTGTTGCACTAGTTGTTGACACGTCTCAGTGGCATCTGTTTGTGTTGGGTTGAGATTAGAATAGGAAAATGATTTCTAGGAAAAGAATTCTACTCATACACAACAAATCACACCAAGCAATATGCAAGCAATTTCAATCATACATCCAACAAAAAATTTCAAACATCACTTAGCCAAACAAAATATTATTGCCATACCATATATGTTGGTACGATCAATAAACGATCACGAAGTCGATTATTTAAACGACGCAACTAGTGTGGTGGTCCAACTATAGGGTTCTACTTGATATTACTCCCTTGGGATTATTCCATCCTTCTCCATAGCTAATGAATTAGGAATGAGATCAAGGTGTCATTATGTCATCTTGTCACAAGGTCCTCCTAAGTTGAGTTTCCTTAGTCTCCAGGTCTTGAGTATATTTCTTCTCTTCCTTGCAGTCCTTCCAAGTGTTGTGTAGTCTATGCCTAAGTATTTCTCCAAGTTCTTCAATAGCTTTCCATGCAGCACTCCTTATAGAGTCGAAGAATGGCATTTGAGGTTCTAAGTTGGTGATCATCCAAAGTCCCATTGTCATGTTGTTGTCTTCCTTGATAGATTTCTTGAAGATATCCAAATGAATCAAAATAGTTCCACCAGAACAAAAGCTAATATAACCTAGTAAAACCATAATATATAAGTTTCTAATCCTAAGATCTTTCCTGATTTCTCTCTCATCTTATTTTCTACAAAACTTGAACTTCTCTTCTTTCTTGAAATCCTTGTATGATCCTTGAACTTCTCATCCATTGATCTTGACTTTTCTTCTTGATCCTAGAATGCCCGGTCCTTCCCATTGAGTTAAGAGTGTAGCTCATCATTTCCTAAGTAGTTGATTGCTCCTATTATCAAGAAGATCCTATATAAAATTTCTAAGTCCTATAATTACTGAAGAATAAATCTTCCTTCTAAAACTTCTTCTCTCGGCTTCTTTTGGTGATGGAGATATGTTGATCTAGTATGTTGACGATGTTGAGAAGTCCAAATCCAAAGTAGGTGGGCTTGAAGTCCTCATTGATCCTGAATCGGAAGTCCTTTGAGGTGTTAAGACTTAAGTCCTTAGTGATGTCGAAGCTGAAGTCCTTAGCGCTGATGAGGCTGAAGCCCTTTGTTATGTTGATGTTGAAGTCCTTGGAGATGTCTAAGTCTTTTGCGGTGATGATGTTGAAGTCCTTTGTCATCAAGTTGAAAAAGGGAGAGATGTAGAAACAAAACAGAATACTAAGGAGAAAGTTTATAAGATTATTTGTAAATAACTTCGAGTAAATTCAACTCCTATTTTTCGAAAGGGTCTTTGTCCAAATCCTAGGCTTACGAACCTACAGGCAACACAGTGCTCTGATACCATCTGTCAAGACCCGAACCTGTTAAGGTACAGATCCCTGTGTTTATAGTGCTAGTCCCTGGATCGAATAGCTAGCACCCACAGTTTAAGATGTAATATCAAGAAACAAAGGTCATATTACATCGCATATCGAGGAATAAAAATAGTTCATTACAACTTACATAGCTCATATGACTATCTTATTACAAAGCAGCATATATAACTATAAAGCATGTAGTCCTTCAACTTCATGTGCCACAAACAAGCATGTTTGGTGTAGACTCGTAATCCCTACTCATCAAACTTCACTATCATCAAATAATCTTGCAACATGATAAGTTACAGCCACAAAGGGTCAATACGTTGAATGTATTGGCAAGTGAAACATAAACGATATAGCATATTCCGCTATAACACTAGCATTTCCCCAGTATACCTCCAACTTAACATAGCCACACTAGTACTTCCCCTAGTGTGTCTCTAACTTAATGGTAACACTAGTACATCCCTAGTGTATCGCTAACACAAAATGGCCACACTAGTACATCCCTAGTGTGCCTCTAATTCAATGGTAACACTAGTACATCCCTAGTGTACCGCTAACATAAAATGGCCACACTAGTACATCCCTAGTGTGCCTCTAATTCAATGGTACCACTAGTACATCCCTAGTGTACCCTACACTGACATGGTCACACTAGTACTTCCTTAGTGTACCCTTCTAAATCCTTGCTCCAAGACTACACACTCATTCATCGAGACAATCCATTTATAAACGCGTTTTCACCATATCATGCATAATACAAAAAATATCACTAACGCATAATAGAAACAATAAGAAATTTAATGAGACCAAAGTATCACTTGCCTTTTTGGATATAAGAAGTCCAATAATAACTCCTCAATAATTTATCCTCGAAGAATTATATATCCTCAAAGTCTACAATAATACAATCAAGAAAAAAGCACACTCTCAAAACTAGCATCACAAAACAAGACATGAATACAACGAAATACATACAATCATATAACAAGATATTTTATTGAATGTCGTGGTGGTGTCACGGCAGATGCCATGGATAGGCTAAAGGTGGGGACTAATACACGCTAGGGGAATCCAGGGAGGGATAATGAGGTGATTCCTCACACAGAAGTTTGTATTTGCTTTGCTTCCAAGATTACAAGTGCTCGTAGAGCTATATTGGCGAGAGGAGGAGGAAGAAGCTCTCTTACTCTCACACACTATTCACCCCTAAAACCCTCAACCAAATCAGAATAGCCTAACCCCTTCTATAGAGGCCCTAGCCCTCCTTATATAGGGGTGGCTAGGTCTCCACTTAGGGAATACGTGGAGGCATATTCCTGAGAATATGCCTTCTCCCAAAGTAGTAAACCGACCGTCTTTCTTTTCCCCCGCGTCACACATGGAGAGGCTACGTGAGCCTCTGCGGAGCCTACGTCAGCCGACATGAGCGTCGTCACCCTTGTCGGCCACGCCTCGGTGGTCCTCCTCTTGTCTGCTTCGCTCATGCTATGCGTATCGGGGCTTCTTTTGACCAGCAAGATTCTTTCCTTCTCCTAGAAGCTAGATGTGACCCGGATCATAGTTGATCCGGCCACACCCGTTCCTGCATACAAGTTAAATAGGCATTTCTGACTTACTGCTTAAGTCGGATGAGACTTAGTTAGGAGGACGCCCCCTGGTCCGGGTTACCCCGTAATTTGGCCTGCCTTGAGGGGACCCAGCCAGCATTCGCTTTGGCCTTGCCGAACCTCGGCTAACTCGGCCTTTATACCCCGGCGTGACCCTACTGTTGGAGATATGCCGAAGAGGCAATAATAAAAGTGGTTATTATTATATCTTTATGTTTATGATAAATGTTTACATCCCATGCTATAATTGTATTATTAGGAAACACTAATACATGTGTGTTTTGTAAACATAAAAGAGTCCCTAGTAAGCCTCTTGTTGAACTAGCTTGTTGATTAATTAATGATCATGGTTTCCTGATCATGGACATTGGATGTGATTAATAACAAGGTTATAACATTAGGAGAATGATGTGATCGACACACACCCATAGTAAGCGTAGCATAAGATCAAGTCATTTAGTTCGTATTGCTATAAGCTTTAAAATACATAGTAACCTAATCCTTCGACCATGAGGTTATGTTAATCACCATCACCGGATGGGTACTTTGGTGACATCAAATACCGCTTCGTAACTGGGTGGTTATAAAGGTGTCATTGGGTATTCTAAAAGTATGTGTTGAAGCGCATGGACCAAGATTGGGATTTGTCCATCCATATGACGGATAGATATGCTCTGGGCCCTCTCGGTGAAATGTCGTCTAGTTAGCTTGCAAGCATGTGACTGGGTCACAAGGGATGACATATCACGGAACGAGTAAAGAGTACTTATCATTAACGAGGTAGAACTAGGTATGGAGATATCGACGATCAAACCTCGGATAAGTATAGTATCGCGTGACAAAGGGAATTGGTTTCGTATGTTAATGGTTCTATCGATCACAAAGTCATCGTTGAGTATGTGGTAGCCATTATGGATCTCCAGGTCCCGCTGATGGTTATTGATCAGAGAGGTGTCTCCATCATGTCTGCATATTCACGAACCGTAGGGTGACACACTTAAGGTTCAAAGTTGTTTTAAGTAGATATGGAATGTGCGTTGGAGACCGAATGTTCTTCGGAGTCTCGGATTGGATTCGGGACGTCACGAGGAGATTCGGAATGGTCCGGAGAATAAGATTCATATATTGGGGTTCATTTTCTGAGTTAGGAAATGTTCCGGAGTATTTGTATGAGGGTTCTAGAAGGTTTCGGAATGTTCCGGAAGGTTCTAGAGGATTTCTTGGAGTTTGCTTGAAAACCAAGAAAGGGTCAAAGGAAACCTAGTGGGGCAAGACACGGATTCGTGGGGGAGGAGGACTCCTCCCCCCTTCCCACCGCCGGCCATAGGAGGGGAGTCCAACTAGGACTCCCCCTCCCTAGGCGTGCCTCCCCCCTTAAATAGAAGGGCAGGGGAGCCCCCTCCAAGCTCTCTCTCACAACTCCCAATCTCTGCCGCCTCTCTCCTCCACCTTTCTTCTGCACAGGCATAGGCGAAGCCCTGCATAATTCTCTACTCCACCACCACCACCACGTCGTCGTGCTGCTGTGATTCCGTGGAGAAGATCTACTACCTCCGCTGCTCGCTGGAACGAGGAGAGGAAGGTCTGCTTCGACTCCGCACGTGTGACCGACTGCGGAAGCGCTGCCCGAACGCGGCGCCGGAAGGATCGTCCACTTGACCGACTGCGGAAGCGCTGCCAGAACGCGATGCCGGAAGGATCGTCCACACGATCTTGAGATCGACAAGTGATTGACTACATCAACCACGAGATCTAATCTCGTTAACGCTTTTCGGATCTACGAGGGTTAGTTCCTATCTATCTCGTTGCACATGTCTAATAGATTAGATCTTGGCTTTTATCTAGATTAGATCTGGGTTTTGTTCGTTCTTGCGGTAGAAATTTTTTGTTTTCCATGCTACGAACCCATCAGTGGTATCAGAGCCGTATCTATGCGTAGATCTGTTGCACGAGTAGAACACAATGTTTTTGTGGGCGTTGATGCTTTTGTTATCGGTGTCTTAGCGTGTATTTTGCATCTTGCGGCATGGTGGGATGAAGCGGCTCGGGTTAACATTACATGTCATCGCACATGAGACTTGCTCCACGCTTAACGTGCAACTTGCTTTGCACAAGTGGCTTTGCGGGTGTCTATCTCTCCCACCATAGTTAAGATTCAATTTACAATGAGCATCTGACAACACTTGTATCAACGTTGTGGTCCTTGTTCGTAGGTAAGATCGGTCTTATGCGAAAGCCCCAAACCACGTAAAACATGCAAAGAAAATTAGAGGCGTCTAACTTGTTTTTGCAGGGGTTTTGTGATGTGATATGGCCATCATGTGATTATGATTATATTTGATGTATGCAATGATCCTTGTTGTAATATGGCAACCGGCAGGAGCCTAATGGTTGTCTTTTAATTCTGTTAAGACCTGCGTGTCTATTCATCTTGTAATAGCTTTATTCCAAGTAGTTGTAATAGTTACTAGTGACGATGGACAACCATGAAGCGGCGCCACTGACCTTGACGCAATGCTAGTGATGATGGAGATCATGTTCGTGCTTTGGAGATGGAGATCAAAGGCGCAAGAAGAAAGGGCCATATCATATCACACATATTATGAATTGCCTGTGATGTTAATCCTTTATGCATCTTGTATTGCTTAGATCGCGACGGTAGCATTATAAGATGATCCCTCTCACTAAATATCAAGTAATAAAGTGTTCGTCCTTAGTTGGCACCGTTGCTAAGACTCGTCGTTTCGAAGCATCTCGTGATGATCGGGTGTGATTGACTCTACATGTGCATACAACGGGTGCAAGCCAGATTTGCACATGCGGAAACTAAGGTTAACCTTGACGAGCCTAGCATGTACAGACATGGTCTCGGAACACGGAATACCGAAAGGTAAACCATGAGTCATATGGATGATATGATGAACATGTTGATTGTTCGCCTTTAAAGCTACATCATCTCACGTGATGATCGGACTTGGTGTAGTGGATTTGGTTCGTGTAATCACTAAAACAACTCGAGCGATGTTGTTTTGAGTGGGAGTTCATCTGTAATTCGGATTAGGCGAACTCAATTTATCATAAACACAATCAAAGTGAATTTGCATAGTTTGTTGTAGTCATTGGCATCCGTTCACCACCTTACGCTTAGTTATAGTTGAGATAGTGGAACTATAGAAATTCTGGATATTTGCTTTACGAACTGGTATCGTATTGTTTTGAGTGTCAATTTAAAATTTATAAGTCCTATTGCAAACTTTCAGCAAACTCCATTTACTCCATGAAGTTTAATAAATAGTATTAAATCAAGAGTAACAATTCCAGTGTTAGTATCTAATGTATCATGTTTTGCCTCCATGATTCTTGATACTCAAAAGATTGTTTTTAATATCAAGTTTATCTAAGAGCTGAAAGCAATGTTTCAAAAACCATCATATGTGAAAGGTATTGCGATATCTAAAACAATGTGTTGGTTACAACATGATAGAGTATACGTCCTCATATTTGATGAGAATTTGTGAAGGTTGGAGACGCTAGTCGTCCTAATCCTCCAAAAGGTTTTGAAAAAAAGATACATTATACTCGCAATTCACCTTTATAAGCTATAGCAGCTTGATCATGAAAGTTGTCTTGATAAGGATGAATAGAAGATGTAAGTAAAATGTTTACTACACTAAAAGATTACTAAACAATGGATTTTTAAAAGAACACCAAACATTTGATGATGGTGATCGACCTCAAAGTGCAAGTCCAAAGGTATTAGTAGTTGACTATATACGCTTTGTACCATGTGGCACGTTGATGACACCACTATTGATGTTGATAGATTTTTTTTAAAAGAAAAGGAATTGCTGAAAGAGAATCTACAAAATATTTGGCAGAAAATAAAAAGTTGGAGATGTCCAACTTAGGCATATAGAAGATATACATGTTATGGTTGTATTCCTTGCTTGTTAAACAATGTGGTTCTCCGGTATTGGATACCGAATTGGTTGGTATGAAGTGTCATACAAGACAACACAATTCATGAACTGCAATGGCCTAAGTAACTAGCAAGAGAAAATGGGATGATGTTCATCGAAAACAAACAAAGGGTTGTTGTGTTGCTCGTTAACATCAAAACTTGCCTTCAAGATTTGTTTCAATAATTGTTATTTTGATCAGGTATTATGACGACAAAAGGTTGTTCAAATAATTACCGTATTCCATAATAGATGGATAATATACAAGTCTGGTAGGAGAAATAACGACCATAAAACTAATGATAAAATGTCGCAAGACAAATGATTGAAAGATCACTTGCGAAGTGACATCGCGGTTTAAACTATATTGAAAGGGTATATGAAGAAACTCCATGTTGATGGATTTTTGGAGTCTTTGATTTGGATCAAATGACGCTTGTGATACTTTCCTGGAGATAATTAAAACTCCATTCGTAGGCCAAAAGAGGAACGGACGACTAACTGATTGGAATTTGTACATATTGATGTATATAGTCCATTATGTGTAGTCGTGGGCGATGGATTTCAACTTCATATGCTTTCTCCGAAGATTTGAGTGAGTATATGTATATACTTACTCAATAAGGAAGAAGTATGAAACATTTGAAAAATGTTCAAAGACTTTCAAGATGAAGTGGAAAATCATTGTAACAAGAAAATAAAAGAGTTTATGATTGGATCATAAAGAAAGATGTTTGAGTTACAAGTTTAGCGAAACACCTAAGATTTGAGGAATCGTTCCATGGATTTACATTTCCCAAAACACCATAGGAGTATGGAGTGTTCGAGATATGTAATGAAACCTTGTTTTACATGGTAAGATCAAAGGTGTCATTTATAAAACTGCCATTTTATTTTAAAGATTAAAGCTTTAGTGACTATCGCTTTTACACTGAAAAGAGCTCCATCGTGATTCGTTGAAATGACACCATATGAGTTATGGTTTGGGATAAAACCCGAATTGTCTTTTCTTAAATTTTGGTATGCTATGCATAAGTAAAAAGTTTACAACCAAAGTCAGATAAGCACGTCTTTGTAGGTTATTCCAAAGCATTTGTTGGGAATTTCTCCATAACACCGAGGACAAAAGAGTCTGTTACTTGAAATGTCAAGTTTCTTGAGAAGGAATTTTTCGTGAAAAGTTAAGTGGGAGGACAATAGAACTTTGATAAGGTTGTTGAACCTTAGCTATATGTTCTAAGTAGCGCAGCGCCGGAAAGTGTCCCGGTGGCGGCCACAATGCTCATGGCTCTCGTGATTACAAAAGGTGTGATCTCGAAGATTAGAGTTCCTATAGAACCGTGTGGGTCGGTAAGAATCAAATAGTAAGATTTGATAAGAAATTCGTTATTGTTTTGACAATGATAAAACCGACTACATGCAAAGAAGCGATGATGGGCCCTGACTCCATAAAATGACCAGAAGTCATGGAATGCGTGATAGTATCCATACACGAGAAATCAAGTTTCTGAACTTAGAAGACCCCCCAGAAAGGCGTGAAGCCTCTCGGTCGTGTTTGGATCTATAAAGAAATAGACATGGATGTTTCAAATCTATGAAATAGTCGACATGTCGGAAAGAGTTTACGACAATGTTCAAGGAATTGACTATGATAAGATTTGATCTTTCATTGCGATATTTAGTCTGGACGGATTAATGTAGCAACCACTACATATATTTTGGTATATGGTAGTTGAAAAAACAAAACAAGTTCTTCTAATAGAATGGTTACCTAGGACGTGTACATGACACAATCCAAAGGGTTTTGTTAATTCAAAGGATGCTAAAAGAGTATGCAAAACTTCAATGGTTGAAGTGAGCATCGCGTAGTTGGAATCTTCAGACACGATGAAGATGTTTGCATTTTGCAAGAAATTAAGTGGGAGCGCTAAGACATATTTCTAATACATTATGTGAAAGACATATTGTTGATTAGAAATAATGTATCTTTTATTGACACATGTTAAGAATTTCATTTTGATGAAAGACTTAGGCATAACCCAAGAATTAGGCATCAATGTCTATATGAATAGATTGAGGCGCTAATATGGTTTTGCCAAATGTACATAGATAAGATGTTGAATGAGTTCAATATGGAAACAACAAGAAAGGTTCTTGACGCACGGAAAGGACTGAATCAAGATTCAAGTGTGTTGACACGAGATTCAAGTGTTTTGACACTTGGTGAAATCACAAGAATATTTTGATCAATCATTCTTTGAGATGTACACATCCAGATATGTCCTATACTCTAAATGTTATGAGCATATACCAGAATGATTCATAAGATGATCATTGGACAATAGTAAAGATATTCTTATGATCTTTGGAAGAACTAAGAATATATCATGTATAAGTGACAAATAGTTAAAGGTCGTTCATTGTAAAATGTTACATTGATACTAGTTTTGTCACAAGATACAAATTAAATTTATCTCAATTTAGACTATGGGTGGCACAATATAATGGAAAGGATGTTCCATGATGGATTTGGATGAATTCCAAAGTTGAGATATTGTGACGGATACTACAACAAAAGGCTAAGTATATAACTGCTATAGTAGCAGCAAAGGAGTGCATATGTGTTAAGTAGTTTGTTATCAAACTAGGTGTGGTTCAAAGTGGGCTAATACTATGAAGATATATCGTGTGACAATAATATCAACATATTTTGAGCCGAAGGAACTAAAGGTCTCACCAAAGGACTAAATTCATACAATGCCATCTCATTGGAGAATGAGTTATGCGTAGAGACGCAAGGACATGCAAATACACACGGACCTGGAAGTGTCAGATCCGAAGATTATGTTTACCACTAGCAATAGTGTCTATACAACACCAGAAAGCCATAGGTGTTGAATGCACAAGTTTTTAACTAGATTATTGACACTAGTGCAAGTGGGAGACAGTTGGAGATATGCCCAAGAGGCAATAATAAAAGTGGTTATTATTATATCTTTATGTTTATGCTAAATGTTTACATCCCATGCTATAATTGTATTATTAGGAAACACTAATACATGTGTGTTTTGTAAACATAAAAGAGTCCCTAGTAAGCCTCTTGTTGAACTAGCTTGTTGATTAATTAATGATCATGGTTTCCTGATCATGGACATTGGATGTGATTAATAACAAGGTTATATCATTAGGAGAATGATGTGATGGACACACACCCATAGTAAGCGTAGCATAAGATCAAGTCATTTAGTTCGTATTGCTATAAGCTTTCAAATACATACTAACCTAATCCTTCGACCATGAGGTTATGTTAATCACCATCACCGGATGGGTACTTTGGTGACATCAAATACCGCTTCGTAACTGGGTGGTTATAAAGGTGTCATTGGGTATTCTGAAAGTATGTGTTGAAGCGCATGGACCAAGATTGGGATTTGTCCATCCATATGACGGATAGATATGCTCTGGGCCCTCTCAGTGAAATGTCGTCTAGTTAGCTTGCAAGCATGTGACTGGGTCACAAGGGATGACATATCACGGAACGAGTAAAGAGTACTTATCAGTAACGAGGTAGAACTAGGTATGGAGATACTGACGAGCAAACCTCGGATAAGTATAGTATCGCGTGACAAAGGGAATTGGTTTCGTATGTTAATGGTTCTATCGACCACAAAGTCATCGTTGAGTATATGGGAGACATTATGGATCTCTAGGTCCCGCTGATGGTTATTGATCGGAGAGGTGTCTCCATCATGTCTGCATATTCACGAACCGTAGGGTGACACACTTAAGGTTCGAAGTTGTTTTAAGTAGATATGGAATGTGCGTTGGAGACCGAATGTTGTTCGGAGTCTCAGATTGGATTCGGGACGTCACGAGGAGATCCGGAATGGTCCGGAGAATAAGATTCATATATTGGGGATCATTTTCTGAGTTAGGAAATGTTCCGGAGTATTTGTATGAGGGTTCTAGAAGGTTTCAGAATGTTCCGGAAGGTTCTAGAGGATTTCTTGGAGTTTGCTTGAAAACCAAGAAATGGTCAAAGGAAACCTAGTGGGGCAAGACACGGATTCGTGGGGGAGGAGGACTCCTCCCCCCTTCCCACCGCCGGCCATAGGAGGGGAGTCCTACTAGGACTCCCCCTCCCTAGGCGTGCCTCCCCCCTTAAATAGAAGGGCAGGGGAGCCCCCTCCAAGCTCTCTCTCACAACTCCCAATCTCTGCCGCCTCTCTCCTCCACCTCTCTTCTGCACAGGCATAGGCAAAACCCTGCAGAATTCTCTACTCCACCACCACCACCACGCCGTCGTGCTGCTGTGATTCCGTGGAGAAGATCTACTACCTCCGCTGCTTGCTGGAACGAGGAGAGGAAGGTCTGCTTCGACTCCGCACGTGTGACCGACTGCGAAAGCGCAGCCCGAACACGGCACCGGAAGGATCGTCCACTTGACCGACTGCGGAAGCGCTGCCGGAACGCGACGCCGGAAGGATCGTCCACACGATCTTGAGATCGGCAAGTGATCGACTACATCAACCACGAGATCTAATCTCGTTAACGCTTTTCGGATCTACGGGGGTTAGTTCCTATCTATCTCGTTGCACATGTCTAATAGATTAGATCTTGGCTTTTATCTAGATTAGATCTGGGTTTTGTTCGTTCTTGTGGTAGAAATTTTTTGTTTTCCATGCTACGAACCCATCACCTACCCGGGGGTATCCCCCCAACATTAGTCCCCGAAGCTGGTGCGGTCTTAGCTGCCTTGGCTGCTAAGGCCACATCAGGTTCAATTATATTTGTGCTTTGGACGCTACTTCTGAGTTACCTCCTTACTTCGGATTATATGGATTTACGTTCCCTTCGCACGTTCCAAGTTTTCACTTGCCGGCCGGGTTACCACTTTGACTCGTACCTCATGGTTTTACTTTCCCTATGCACATTCCAAGTGTTCACTTGCTGGCCGGGTTACCACGGTTCTATCCGGGTCTTCCTTCCTTCTCTCGTACGCCAACCCACATGGAGGCTAATCATTAGGTTGCCTTATTTTAAGGGCCAGCTATAGTAACCGCCGCAGTAATTGTCAGTTATCACTGCGCGCGGGTCACGTCACGCCTGCCTCCTCGTTTACCGCATCAATGTGTCATGTAGTGGGATCAACCCCACCCTGTGGCCTTCTGTGTGGCTCTCTGATGATTGGCCGACATGAGCTATACACGGTCACACCATGTGGCATATCCGCAGGATGTGATCCCACTTTCCCCTCGTGGGAGTGGTTAAATAGGGGAGGGGTGCACCGCTTAGGATTTTTTCCCCTTCCGCGCCCCTCTACCCCTAGCTCTTCCTCTTCTTCGTCTTCCCCGCGACAGCGCCACCGTCAGTGCTTCCAAGTAGCAGTGCCACCGCCGCACCTTTTCCCCCACACCTCTACATCGTCGCCACCGCTACGCGCCTCCTCCACCACGGGTCGCTGCCAATCTAGGCCTTTGCCACCCGCCGCCGCTAGTCCCAGCGAGGGCAGCGCACACTAGATGACGGAGGAGGAGCTCGTCATCGCCGAGCAAGAAATGGAGGAGGACGCCACGACGGCAGACCGTGGTGCGTGGGCCGGGTCCTGGGTCTGCCAAGACGACCTAGACTGGCTCTACCGCACCAGACGCATTCCTACCGGCGTCGCTGCGCGTCTCGCCTCCCCCGAATTAGCCCCCTCACCCAATCCGGGTGAGTACGTTGTGTTCTTGTCCCACTTCCAGCGAGAGTTCGGTTTGCCGGTCAGCGATTTCTTCCAGGATTGGCTAAACACCTACGAACTCCAGCCGCACCACCTTCCTGCCAACGCCATTACTTCTCTTTCTTCTTTCGCTTCTAAGATCGAAGGCTATGCCGGACGATGGCCCACGAAGGAGCTATGGATCTGGTTTTTTGGCCTTCGTCGTAATGTCATCCCGAACATCCAACTCGATCCGGAGGACAAGGAGCTCACTCAATTCGGAGCTGCGTCCATCTCACCCCGGAGGTTTTCCGTTTTCCCCCGGGTCACCGGGCTGGACTCCTGCAAAGGATGGGCCCGGACTTTCTTTTATGTCCGGAATACGGGCACCGAAGACTTGATCCGGCTGCTTCCCTATGCTCCGGTTCCACCTAACCCGGAATTGTGGGATGTTGTCCCCAAAAAGCCCACGGCCTTGGCCAACCAGGTCAACAAGAGGTTCACGGAGCTGAAGAAGGTCGGGTTGCGCAACGAGGACGCTATGATCACGTTCGTGCGCAACCGGATCTCCGCCCTCCAGAAACGCACTCACAAGGTGTGTCACATGAGCTTTGGCCGCGACCCCAACCGGACCACATCCTTCGAGTTGAGCAACACGGAGATCTATCGCCGGGTCAAGGCTCTCTTCACCACCCTCAAGGACTTCTCCGCTGAGTGGACATGGGGAATTGAGCATTATTGTTGTGATAGGCTTCCTCCCGCGGTAAGCTTCGTGGCGCAAACTTACTCTGGATTTAATTTCATGACGGTCATTGTTGCATTTTTTACTCTGTTGTTCGTTCCTTTCCTCAGCTATTCCTTCAGCGGACCCTCGAGGACGGCACCGATCCGACCCTTAAGTGGGCGCCCTACCGAGAGACTCCGGACGAGGAAGAGTCGGACCAGGAGATGTTCCTCCCAATGACCGACGCTACGAAACGACCCACCCGTAAACTCTCTTCTATTAGAGATTGGTCCGATGATGAAATGACTCGGATGTCGAGGTGATGGAACCTATTGATGCTGTCCCCCTTTCTTATGCTTTTCTGGCATTAGCTCACCTCGGTGGCAATATCCACGAGGACCCTCCCCTTGCTACGCGCGAACCTGTTGCGGTAGCGCCGAAGAAGAAGCACGGAGCTGCATCAAGTTCCTCCTCCGGACCTTCTCAGCCCGCCAAAAGGCGAAGGAATTCTGGAGACAAGACTGCCCCCAAGCCAGCAGGCAAGGCCCCAGCTCGAAGGGCCCGGAAACCCAAGGAGCCCCAAACCTCTGATGCGTAAGTCTTTTTTCCCTCTACAACTTGTTCTTCATTGCATTGTTGTAGTCTCTTTTCTGACACTATTTGATTCGGCAGGGCTGCGGTGGAGGTCCCTGAGAGTGGATCTAGCATCTCTTCCCTACTCCGACCTAGCCCTTCTCCTCCTCGTGACGATGAGTCACGCCCGCTGAGCCCTATTCCAGAGGGTTATGTGGCTGCTCTGGGTTCTATTCCACCTCATCAAGAGGGGGGTAACCTCGGAGCAGGGGAGACTGGCCCAGCCGAGGCGGCGGCATCTACAACTTCGGCTTCGCCGCAACCAGCATCTACTGAGACTATCTCGGCACCAGCACCAGCTCCAGTACCAGCAACCAAACCAGCACCAACACCAACTCCGGCACCAACACCAACTCCGGCAGCAAGAACATCAGCAACGGCACCAGCTCCAGCAACCAGAGCACCAGCGCCAAGCTCCTCCGCCTCGTCCGAGTCTTCTCAATCTCGGCGAGGAAACACTCCACCAGCTCCTAAGGGAAAATCCGCTGCAACCACTTCCTCTTACCAGTAACCAAAGGGCAAGAAGGCTCCTAACGCTTCTAGGGCAGCATTCGTCGAAGCTGGGCAGCGTACCCTCGCATCCATGCTTCCCAAGAAAGCTCCAGCAGCGAAGGACGCCCCTGCCGAGCCAACCGTTGAACAACAAATGGTTTTGGACACCAGCCTAGCCCTTGCCTTGGTTGAGAGGAAGGAGGCACATGCGAAGGTCTTGGTGGCGCCCCATATGCCTACCGGCGAGCGGTACCCTCCGATGTTGATTGAATTCGTCAACAACTGGAACAAGGCGGAATTCGTCCATGACGATGATCTCCCGGTGAGGTTTGGCCCTGCCAAATTTTCCGCCCAAATGAACACAGCTGCTAAGGCAATCAACCTCGCGGGTCGGATGATGGAGGTACATCGCTTCCCCTTTACATGATGTAGATAATGATGATATAACCATTAGTCCCCGAGCCTCCGGGGGAGTAACTTGTTACTCGGTCGGATGCTCCTTAGAAAACCAACATAGCTCCAAGATAAATTCGAATATGCACACACCTAGAGCTGGGTTAAGTTCCACTTGGCCCGGATCTTGTACACTTCGAATATGCACACACCTAGAGCCGGGTTAAGTTCCACTTGGCCCGGATTTTGTACACTTCGAATATGCACACACCTAGAGCCGGGTTAAGTTTCACTTGGCCTGGATCTTGTACACTTCGAATATGCACACACCTAGAGCCGGGTTAAGTTCCACTTGGCCCGGATCTTGTAGACTTTGAATATGCACACACCTAGAGCCGGGTTAAGTTCCACTTGGCCTGGATCTTGTACACTTCGAATATGCACACACCTAATTTATGTTTTTGCCCTCTTTTCAGGTGACCACCAATCGCCGAAGTGCTGAATTCCAGCATCTCCTGGATACTCACAAGATGCTACGTGCAAAGCAAGCTGCACTTCTCGCGGAATACGAGAAAAGGGGTAAATTTCTCCCTTGGCGCTGCTCCATTTTTCTTCATCTTCCTCTGACGAACTAATCTCATCATTCGGTTTCCGCAGCTGGGGTGGAGGCTGAGAACAAGATTATGCGGAAGAACCTGGAGTAGATCAATGGTAAGTCGTTTTTGTCCGAACTTACCATGATTTCCATCTCCTTTTCTCCTTGGCTCAGCAAACATTCATATCTCGACTCTGCCGGGTCAACACACTATTTCAGCATCCCTTGAAGATAGTGTGCCCGTGCCTGAAATGATGCTGCATTTTCTCGAACAAGCAGGGCAGCACCAAGCCGAGCTTAAGAAAAAAGATGATGAGCTCGCCCTCCTCCGGACCAAGGACGATGAGATCACTAGGCTCAAGGCCGAGATGGAGAAAATGAGAGTCCAGCACCAGTCCGAGCTCCAAAAGGTTGGCCAGGATTTCACAGAAGAGCGCGAGCGCCTCACTCTCCAGATCGCCAAGGACCAGGATCTGCTCAAGGTGTCCGACATCCAGCTTGGGTCGGCGAATGCTGAGCTTGCACAGCTTCGCAAAAGGCGTGATGACTGTACCAGGGAGCTAACCCGGATCCTTATCCGACATACTTCTCCGGGATACTTCATATGTCTTTTCTTTACCTACTTCCTTTGCCTTGTTTTCAGGAAAATTTCCAGAGGGCACTGCCATTGCGAGCACAGCAGTTGCGGACTTCCGCCGAGAAAGGGGTACCCCCACCGCTCCTGACGGTGAAGAGATTCCCTAAGTGTAGAAGGGACGAAGTAGAGGTATATTCCATGGACGCTTAGATTCCTCGCCGGACATGTCCGCCTTGTTCTTTTCCTGTGGCTTTGCATCTATAAGATAATAAGAATCATTGTGCAATGCTTTTCTCACGATGAACGGCCCTTCCCATGGGGGGATAATTTATGCATGCCAGTAGTATGTTGTACCAACTGGAGCACCAGATCGCCTTCCGAAAGACTCGGGGGCATACTTTCCGGCTATGATAGCGTCGGAAATTTTGCTGATATATGGTGGGTCTGGACAATGCCAGTTCTCTCGCTTCTTCTAGCAGATCAACATCATTTTTCCGGGCTTCTTGCACTTTGTCTTCTGTGTATTGGGTGACCCTAGGCGAATCATGCTCTATGTCGGCTGGTAATACAGCTTCTGCACCATATACCAGAAAAAAAGGCGTGTAGCCTGTTGATCGATTAGGAGTTGTTCTTAAATTCCACAGTACCACTGATAGCTCTTCTATCCAGCACCCCCCTGATCTTTGCCGCGGCTCAAGGAGCCAGGGTTTTATCCCGGATAATACTAATCTGTTGGATCTTTCCACTTGTCCGTTCGATGTGGGGTGGGCTACCGAGGCTACGTCCAGCCGGATCTTCTTATCCCGGCAAAAACGCGCGAATGCTCCTTCCGCAAAATTTGTGCCATTATCGGTTATGATACTGTGAGGATAGCCGTACCTCAAGATGATGTCCTTAAGAAACGTTACGGCCATAGCTCTATCACATTTTCTTATAGGCTTCACTTCAATCCACTTCGTAAATTTGTCCACCATGAACAAAATGTGAGTCATATTTCCCCTTGCTGGTTTGAATGGACCAACCATATCCAAGCACCATACGGTAAATGGCCATGTAATTGGTATGGTCTTGAGTTCCGACATTGGCATATGTGTCTTGGTAGCATACCTCTGACAACAATTACATTTTCTTACCAGATCTTCTGCTTGCTCTAAGGCGCTTGGCCAGTAGAATCCGTGTCGGAAAGCTTTTGCCACCAAGGCTTGGGATGAGGCATGATACCCGCACTCCCCTTGATGTATATCTCGGAGGATGTCAAGCCCTTCTTCCGGGTCAACGCATCGCTGGAGGATGTTGGTTACACTCCTTTTGTATAGTTCGGAATTGATGATCGTGTACGCCTTTGCCCTCCTCTGTGTTTGCCTGGACAGCACTTCCTTAGTGGGTAACGTTCCATCTTTCAGGAATTGATATATAGGTAGTGCCCAAGCTGGTATCGCTCGCACAGGGAACACATCCTCATCAATTTCCATCATATCCACCGGCATAACCACAACCGGATCAGGCTGAGTAGTCCCCGGGTCTTGCGAAGCAGTCCCCGGGTTCGCCGAGGCAGTCCCCGGGTTCGCGTGCCACCTCCTGTGTCAATGTCCATGGGCACAACTCCGGATTCTGTGTCCTCCGGGACATAAATGGAGTCGGTTTCTGGGGATGGTCTGATGGATGGTTTCCTGAGGTGCTCTAATGCTACACCCGGTGGAACTGCTTGTCGGGTTGAACCGAGCTTTGACAGCATGTCGGCAGCCTCATTTTCCACCCGGGGTACATGATGAAATTCGCACCCCTCAAAGTAACCAGATATCTTCTACACATGAAATATGTACAGTGCCATGTTTGGATCAAGCGCGTCCCACAGTCCTGACACTTGCTGTACCACCAAATCCGAGTCGCCAAAGCATATGATCCGACGTATCCCAATCGCTTTTGCCACCTTCAGCCCGTGCACAAGCGCTTCATACTCAGCGACATTGTTTGATGCCGCGAAATGGATCTGCAGCACGTATTTCAGCTGGTCCTTCTTTGGCGAGGTAAGTACAACTCCGGCACCTAGCCTAGTTTTTGTTTTTGATCCGTCAAAGTGCATTCACCAATTGTTCGGATCTGGCAACGGCGGTTCGTATTGCACCTCGGCCCAATCCACAAAAAAGGCCGCCATAGCTTGAGACTTGATTGCCTCTCTTCTGTCATATTCTGGCGCATAAGGAGCTAGTTCAATTGCCCATTTTGCAATTCTTCCACTGGTATCCTTGTTACTCATTATCTCGGATATGGGCGCCTCACATATAACCCTGATAGGATGTTCCTCAAAGTAGTGCTTCAGCTTCTTAGCGGCCATGTACACGCCATACGCCACCTTTTGATAGTGTGGATGGTTCTTCTTTGAGGCTAATAACACCTCGCTCAGGTAATACACTGGCCTTTGCACTGACTTACCTTCCTCGTCGCGCTCCACCACTCTCTCTGCACTTACAACTCGGTTGGTTGCAGCTATATAGAGCAACATTGGCTCCTTTGATAATGGTGAGGCTAACACTGGTGCGGTGGCTAACATCTTCTTCAGGTGGGCAAAGGCTTCATTGGCCTGCGGCGTCCAAACGAACTTATCCGACTTTTTCATGAGTTGGTATAGTGGCAATGCCTTTTCTCCCAACCGGCATACAAACCGACTTATCGATGCCAGGCAACCTGTGAACTTCTGGACATCGTTAAGACACTTTGGCAGTTCCATCCGTTCGATGGCCCGGATTTTAGTTGGATTAACCTCGATACCTCGGCTAGAAACATGAAAACCGAGCAATTTCCCAGCCGGGACACCGAAGGTACATTTTTCCTGGTTAAGTTTCATCCGAAAACTTCTTAGGTTCGCAAACGTTTGCCTGATATCGTCAAGGAGAGTTTTGCTTTCCTTGGTCTTGATAACCACATCATCTACGTACACTTGTACATTTTGACCAATTTGGTCATGCAAACATTTTTGCATACATCTTTGGTACGTTGTCCCTGCATTACGTAAACCAAACGGCATGGTGCGATAGCAATAAGCCCCATACGGGGTAATAAACGCAGTCTTTATTTGATCATCCGGATTCAGAGGTATCTGGTGGAAACCAGAATATGCATCAATGAATGACAACAATTCACATCCAGCAGTTGAGTCTATGACCTGATCTATCCTCGGAAGTGGAAATGGATCTTTTGGACACACCTTGTTTAGGTTCGTGTAATCGATACACATACGCCAAACCACCGCCACATTCAGATCATCCTTCTTCTTTTCCACCAGCACCGGATTAGACAGCCAATCCGGGTAAAGAACCTCCATGATAAATCCTACAGATAGCAACCGAGCTATCTCATCCCCGATGACGTTCCTCCTATCTTCGGCGAAGTGGCGGAGAGGTTGCTTCAACGGCTTTACTCCGGGTCTCACATTCAAAGAGTTCTCGGCCAACTCCCTCGGAACACCTTGCAAGTCCTGTGTGGACCAAGCAAAAATGTCCCGATTCTCATGGAGGAAGTTGAAGAGCTCGCTTTCCTATTTATCACTTAACCAGGCACCAATTGTTACAGTGCGCTCTGGGAACATTTCATCAACGGGAATCTTCTTGGTATATTCCGTGGCTTGGAAAGAGACACTTCCATGCGGGTTACTCAGCGCCGGCATATACTACTATGCGGACTGAGCCAATGCCGCCACCTCTTGAATCTTCCTTTTCTCCTGCGCAATCACAAGTGAATCGGCTAAGTTAGACCCGGCCGACGCACATTCCATGGAACGTCGGAAATCCCCAGCAATGGTAATCACTCCATTTGGTCCGGGCAATTTCATCTTCAAGTAACTAATGTGACAGCTTGCCATGAACATGTTCAGCGCTGGCCTTCCGAGTAACGCGTGGTACGCACTTTCCAAGTTCACCACCTCGAACTCCAAATTTTTGGTACGGCGGTTAATCTCGTGCCAAACAATATGCCAACCCGGACCTTGCCTATGGGCTCGCAAGAAATGCCGGGCACAATGCCATGGAAAGTTGTCCTCGTGTCCTGTAGCATGTTCTCCGAGATACCCAACTCGCACATTGTGTCCGCGTACATGATGCTAATGCTACTGCCATTGTCGATCAGTACCTTTGAGAATCTTACATTAATGCTAGGCCCAATGAATGTCGGATCTAGCACCAACGTATACGAACCAGGACTTGGCATAAGCTTGGGATGATCCTTTATGCTCCAGACGATTTCTTGGTCAGACCAAGGCATATACCTCGTCACTACAGGCATTACTGCTTGACGTTGACTGCTTCCTGCTCCGGGTTGGTCCTGATTCATAGCTGCAACTTGTTGCGAACTATAGCGATAATCCGGTCTGTCATCCCTTCTTTTACCTCGGTAATCATTTCTTCGGGATGATCCGGCCCCATCTCGCTGATAATACTCCTCTCTTGACTCACCTGAGGTGAGCCTAGGTTGCGTTGGATCACCCAAAGCATATGAATCAGCAATCCAGATTGTTTCTGCTAAGGTGGTTGGCATATCCCTTTGCAACCTTTACCATAGCATGATTGCATATCTGCATCCTTGCGCAAACCAAGCTATGGCCTGTGACTCAATCACACCCTCACACGAGTTTCGCACTGTGCACCAACGGGTTAAGAACTCCCGGTCAGTCTCATTTGGTCTTTGCCTGCACATCACTAGGGTTTGTGGCATGTTGGGCCTCTGATAGGTACTTGAGGGTGGCGATCCAACAGTTAATACTTCCGGGTGGCAAATTGTTTAGCCATACCCTTGCTGGACCTTCCAACATCTAGGGTACATATCTCACAGCCCACCTCAAGTTGCCTATGGCGATCTTGACAGCAGTTGCATAGTTAATCAACCAATCCTCCGTCTTAGTGCTGCCGTCATACGTCTTTGTGCCTCTAGGTAACTAGAAGTTAGGTACCGGAGGTTCCTTCATGATCCGGGGCCCAAAACATGCTGGACCGGGAGGACCTGTACACTCAATTTTCTCTGACCTATACAACCGATCCAGCTTTAACCTGGCGTCATTAGGCATCAAGTTTCTTCCTCCCAATCTTGACCCTATCACGTGATAGTCCGGTCTGGGATAGCCAGCGTTCACCATCTCCGAATCTCCATCATTGTATCTATCTTGCTCCTGTTGAGCTGCTCTCTGTTGCATACCTTTGCCGGCGTTGTGCTCTTGCCGTGGTATATTACGTTGTTGCGGTTGACCTGCAACTACCGAATTACGCTGTCCGGCATTGCCGTTTACAACATTCCCTTGACCGGCATTGCCTTGGTCGCGGTTACCTCGGCCCGCTTCACCTCAGCTCACACTCCTTCGATCTTCATTTCTTTGCACTTCTTTTCCTTTCCCCACCCTTGTCGGGTCATATGGGATTATCTGTTTATTCCTCCTAGCCGAAGTTACTACCTCTTCTCTCCTAGGACCACCATGAGGGGACGATGCGGCTCCAGCGGATTTTTTCGGGTTACCCACCACCGAATGAACAATCTTGGAGGCCCCATCTCTCCCCGGGTTAGCCCTGAGAAACTCCTCGTTTTGCCTGTTCGCGATCCGAACCAGCTCATTGACCCTATCTTGCTGCCTCTGACGGGCTTCACCCGTTAGACCCTCTAACTCGGATGCAGTTGCATCCGCTGCTGTGAGGTTCTTTGTCGGGGTACTATACCTCGGTAGCCCCATGGACAAACAGTTCTCCAATTCCTCAATCCTAGTATCACCCTCTCTGTTCATCTCATTGATGAGATTTCTCCCTTTCACTTTTATAGCATCTACCTTATTTGCCTTGGCGTACTCACGTAGTGTCATGTTTAACGACTGCTGAGCCGTGGCTATCTTTTTCGCACCCTCTAGTATTTTCTGCCTAGTTTCCTCTAGCTCGGCATGTGCCTGAGCCAGATCTACTGCAGCTGCTACTGGATTTTCCAAGCTATCCATCGCCTGCTGCAACACGTTCTCTGGCCTCTCAAGCGGAGGACCTCTACTTGTCCTCGGTGCCTTTGGCGTTACCTCCGGATCTGGAGCTTGATCCTTGCTTGCGCCTGCATTTGGCATAGTCATCATTACCTCTGGACGGTCCAGGGAGTGAACGATACGCGCCCCGTGAACCACGCTAAGGGATCGCTCGCCTCCTTCGATGATGTGCCGCGGATGAACGCATGACACATCGACAACAACGTAGACCTTGTGTGCGCCGAGCTTGACGAAGAGGCCGTTCGCGGAAGAGGGCGCGTTCCGAAGCAGCCAACGTTGTCATTGACAAAGTCCAGCGCTCCAAAGCACTGAACGAGCCCAGAGACGATGCGTTCGCTGGTGCCGATGAGGTTTCCCGTCCGGATCTTGACCCCTGCTAGCGCTGCTTACCCCATGGTGGGCGCCAACTATCGTGTTGGTGTCACGGTAGATGCCATGGATAGGCTAAAGGTGGGGACTAAATGCACTAGGGGAATCCAGGGAGGGATAGTGTGGTGATTCCACACACAAAAGCTTTGTATTTGATTCACCTCCATAGATTACAAGTGCTCCTTGAGCTTTATCGGAGAGAGGAGGAAGGAGGAACTCTCTTACTCTCACAACTAGCTCGCCCTTAGATCAATCTCTCCCCAAATCCCCCCCTCTACAGATGCCCTAGCCCTCCTTATATAGGGGTGGCTAGGTCTCCACTTAGGGCATACGTGGAGGCATATTCCAGAGAATATGCCTCCTCCCAAAATAGTAAGCCGACCGGGTCACTTTTCCCCTGCGTCATCCATCCAGAGGCTACGTGAGCCTCTGCGGCGCCTGCGTCAAGCGACATTGGCTTCGTCACCTTTGTCGGCCACGCCTCGGTGGTCCAGCCTCTGTCCGCTTCGCTCACGCTCTACGTACAGTTGTTAGTTTTGACAAGCGAGATATCTTCCTTCTCTTACAAGCTTGATATAACCCGGATCCTACATAGTTGATCCGGCCACACCTGTTCCTGCATACAAGTTAGATACATTTACTGACATACGGCTTGAGTCGGCTCAGACCAAGTTAGGTGGACATCCTGTGTCTGGGTTACTCCGTGATCCGGCCTGCCTTGAGGTGACTCGGCCAGCACATGCTTTGACCTTGCCGTACCTTGGCTAACTAGGCCTTTATACCCCGGCGTGACCCTACCCAGGGGTGTCCCCCCGACACCACCTCTGGATGTACGAGCGCAGCGACTCGCCTGACCTTTGTTGGCAGCATCTCAGCTCTTCGATTGATGCAGGCCTTTTGTAGGTGCCCTTAAAGTTGCGCACAAAGCTGTACACCAGCTCTTCCCAACTGTGACTGGATCCCAGCTCTTCCCAACTGCGAATGGATCCTAGCTCAGGAGGTTGTTGAGCCATGCTCGGGCGGCGCCCTGGAGCTGTAGCTGCAGGCATTGCATCGCCGTGCTTTGATTTCCGCCGTGAAGCCTGACGGAGGATATGTGGTCCTCCAACCAGATTTTCGGGTCCTGCAAGCCGTCAAACTTCGGGTTCTCCGATGGGAGCTTAAACCCCTTGGACATTCGCTTTTCCCTGATGGCCCTGCTGAATCATCTAGCGCCCCAGAGCTCCACATCTTCATCTTCTGAGTTAGTTGATTGGGCACGCCCTGCCCTTGACTTGTCGATCTTGGGCTGCGTGATGTCATCATGTGTGTCATAGTCATGATCGTGTCGTCGTGAGCGACAGCGTCGAGACAGGTCGTGACTATCATCGCTGGAGGAGGGCGAGGAGTAGCGTTTTGCCAGAGCCTTGCCTTTCTTCGGCTCTGGCGTGGGCTCCTTGTTAAGAGCGGGCTCAACTAGTCCGAAGCCCACGATCGTAGATCGGTGCATGGCAGCTCGAGGATCTCCAACTGGCGGCTGGTTGTTCAGTAGGTACATGGTGGGTGCCGTCACTGCAGCTTGCGGAGTCTTTGGGACCACATTGCCCCGTGTGTCGATTGTCATAGAGCTGAAGTCAAGGACCTTTGCAGCTTCTATGCGTTCTTGTTCGGTGAGATGGGCCATCCGGGATCGCCTCTTGTTTGCGATGTGCTCGTTGCCCTTTGAGGAGGATCCTCCATGGGAGGAGAGCCCAGCGCATCGGAGACTCGACTCACCTGTCGCATTTTTGGGCGCCTCGAGTTGCGTGATTGTTTGCACTTGGCACTTGAATTCCTCCTTCAGGAGCCAATTGTAGCCCATTAGTAGTTCTTGCAGGGAGCCAAAGGGTAGAGGGTTGCCCCATAGGGCATCGCGGCAGCGAGCCCACTCGAGTTCGTAGAGCCTGATCATGATGCGTTTGCCAGTCTGCTCGTTTATTATAGTTGGAGGCTCGACTGCTCCCCCGTTGTTGACGGGGGCGCCGTTTGGCGATGGTCCATCGTTGGGTATGCCGCCATTTGGCGGGTCGGCTCCGTGGCCGCCGTTGCCTGTGTTGTCGCGATTGGCGGAGGTGTCGCCTGCATTGATGACGGTGCACATGAAGTGGTTGGGGAAGCTGTAGCTCCCACCACTTTCAGATCCAGAACCGTAGACTCCTTCTTCAGTTGCCAGATCGCCCGGATCAGATTTGCGACTACTGTCGCTAAACGTATTCTCGACTGTTGTCAAGACATTGAGCTCACTAAGGGTGCCGATCGGCAGAGGGAACCATGATGCTGGAGCAATCGATGGTGCCATCGGCTGGTCAGGCATGCGAAGCGTGCCCATCTGACCAACTTGGAAGCAGAAGCTCCTGATCGCCAAGCTGATTCCATCGCCCACAGACTCGAAAGCCAGGTGAGTGGATGGTGTGTGGACGGTGAAGTCGAACGCATCGAAGAGCTGGCGGATCTCCGCTGTTGATCTTGATTAGCCCTGGATTAAGTTTTCGGATGTTACAAACCTTCCCCCGTAAACAAAATCTCGTCCTGAGATTTACGAAAGAAAACTAGGAACTAAAGAGATCTGGGAACTCAGTCCTAATTTAATCTTCTCGCTCCCAAGTGGCTTTTTCTTTGGTATGGTTGCTCCATTGAATCTTGAGAAATTTGATACTCCGGGTTCTGGTGGTTCTGTAAGCTTCTTCCAAGATACGGATGGGCACTTCACGATACGTCAGATCCTTGTTGATATCCACAACTCGGTGATCGATGTTCTTGAAAACTTCAGTCTTCTCCAACACTTCTAGGCATTTGCGAAGTAACGAGATATGGAACACATTGTGGATGGCTGACATCCTTCTGGCAGTTCTAGTTGATACGATACTTCTCCTCGGCGATTCAGAATCTTGAAAGGTCCAATATATCTGAGGGCTAACTTTCCTTTAAGACTAAAGCGTTGCATTCCCTTAAATGGCAAAACCTTGAGATATACAAAATCTCCAACATTAAGTCAGGTCTCTCCTTCTCTTGTCAGCATAACTCTTCTGTCTGGATTGGGCGGTCTTGAGGTGCTCACGGACTTTGTGAACTTTCTCGTCAGCTTCTCGGAGAATGTCAGGTCCAAAAATATGACTCTCTCCTACTTGCGACCAGTTCAAAGGGGTACAACACTTTCTTCCATATAGGAACTCAAATGGGGCCATTTGCAAATTGGCTTGGTAACTATTGTTGTATGAGAATTCTGCGAAAGGCAGACAGTCTTCCCATTTTGATCCATACTCCAAAACACAAGCTCTCAACATATCTTCTAAGATCTGGTTGACTCTTTCGGTCTGTCGATCAGTTTGTGGGTGATAAGTGGTGCTGAAGTTCAACTTGGTTCCTAATCCTTCTTGGACTTTCTACCAAAATCTCGAGGTAAATTGGGTTCCTTGATTTGATACTATGGTCTTGGGGGTTCCATGCAGACTATCAATTCTGGTAATGTGCAACACTGCGAGCTTGGAACTTTGGTAGGTTGTCTTGACAGGTATAAAGTGAGCTACCTTGGACAGTCTATCAACGATAACCCAGATTGAGTTATTTCCCCTACTAGAAGTAGGCAAACCGGTGATAAATCCCATTTCCATTCCGGAATCTGCAATGGTTGCAACAGTCCTGCGAGTCTTTGATGCTCTGCTTTGACTCTTTGACAGATGTCACACTTGGCGATGTAGCTTCCGATCTCTCTCTTCATATTGTGCAGCCAAAATTGCTCTTTCAGATCTTGATACATCTTTGTTCCTCCGGGGTGGATAGAATAAAGAGTATCATGAGCTTCCTACATGATAACTTGCTTCAGCTCCGAATCTGCTAGAACACAGATACGGCCCTTGTACCGCAGAACTCCTTCTTCGTCTTCGGTGAATCCAGGTACCTTTCCTGTACCAATACGACGTTTGATTCTATCAGTACTTTCATTTTCCTTCTGGGCTTCCTTGATTTGGCTAATCAAAGTGGGTTGAAGTTCAATGCTAGCTAGAAATCCTTTGCTAACAAGCTCAGTTCTAAACTGCTCCAACTCCTCATACAAACTTGGTTGCGTTTCCTTGATCATGGTGTTTAGCCTGCACGACAATCTTCTAAGAGCATCCGCTACCACGTTGGATTTGCCCGAGTGAGAGTGAATGTCAAGGTCATAATCCTTGATTAACTCTATCCATCTCCTTTGCCTCATATTCAGCTCCTTTTCTGTGAAAATATACTTCAACCTCTTGTGATATGAGTAAATCTCACAGCGATTACCCATAAAATAATGATTCCATGTCTTCAATGCCAAGACTACAGCTGCTAACTCAAGATCATGGGTTGGATACTTCTGCTCATGTTGCTTCAGTTGTCGAGACAGATAAGCGATGACTTTTCCTTCTTGCATCAATACACATCTGAGACCAATCTTCGATGGATCACAATATACATCAAATGGCTTCTTGATATCTGGCATGATCCATATTGGGGTGAAATCAATATCTTCTTCAGTTCTTGGAAACTGGCTTCACATTTGTCGGTCCATTTAAACTTCTTGTCCTTCTTCAACAATTGGGTCATGGGTCTGGCGATGCTCGAGAATCCTTCTATGAACTTGCGGTAATATCCCGCTAATCCGAGAAATGCATGGACTTGGGTTTGAGTGGTTGGGGCTTCCCATTCTTCGACATCTTTAATTTTGGCGGGATCAACAGAGACTCCTCCGGCAGACACAATATGTCCTAGGAATCCTACTTCTTTCTGCCAAAACTCACATTTGCTGAACTTGGCATATAACCGATGCTCTCTTAGGGTTTCCAGTATGATTCTCAGATGTTGCTTATGCTCTTCTTCTAACTTGGAGTAGATAAGGATATCGTCGATAAACACAGCGACAAACTTATCTAGAAAATTCATAAAGATCATATTCATGAGATTCATGAAATAATCAAGGGCATTGGTTAATCCAAAAGACATGACCGTATACTCATATAAACCATAACGAGTAGTAAAAGCAGTCTTTGGAATATCCGTTGCACGAATCTTAAGTTGGTGATAACCATCCTAAGATCAATCTTTGAGAATACCCGGGCACCAGTCAACTGATCAAATAGATCCTGTATCTTTGGCAAAGGGAACTTGTTTTTGATGGTGATGTCATTCAGCTTTCTGTAATCGGTGCACAAACGGTTGCCTCCATCTTTCTTGTCGACGAATAACACTAGTGATCTCCATGGCGATGCACTTGGTTGAATCAAGCCTGTTGCTAACATAGCATCCAACTGCTTCTTCAATAATACTAACTCTGAGGGGTTCATGCTATAGGGTCTCTGGGCTATTGGTCTAGTTCCCGGGAATAGTTCAATACAGAACTCAATATCCCTATCTAGGGGCATTCCTGGCAATTCATCTGGGAATACGTCGGGGTATTCACAGACTACTCTGACTTGGTCTATGGTGGGTAGGGCTAGACTCTTGTTGAACTTGAATTGACGGCGTAAGGTTTTAGATATATGGTCTACTGTTACTCTAGAGCTACTGGTCATGGTGATGGCTTTCCTAGCACAATCTATCAATCCTTTATGCTTCGACATCCATTCCATTCCTAGTACTACTTCCAATCCTTTGGTTCCAAGTACTATTAGATTAGCATAAAAATCTATCCCATGTATTCTGATAGGCACAACTTTGCAAATTTTTCTAGCTTTTTTAGTTGAACCGAGAATTTGAACTATCATGACATGCTTCAAGTTGGTTGGGTTAATCTTACTAGTGCATGCAAATTCTTCGGTAACAAATGAGTGCGATGCTCCAGAATCAAACAGCACTCTTGCTAAAACTAAGTTGACAGAAAACATACCCAACACTACATCTGGCGCTTCATGGGCTTCTTCGGCGTTCATGGGGAAGAGACGGCCGTTGCGGTTGTGAGGGTTCCCTGGGGCAAATCTTATTCCTCGTTGAACACGACGCTGCTGTTGAACTGGGGCATTCACATTGGCAGTGGCGGCAGTCTTCTTGGGGCACTCATTGGAATAGTGACCCTTCACTCCACATTCGAAACAAGTGATCTGAGACTTGTCTTTAGCTGCGACAGGCACAACATTGCTTCCAGTTATGGGTGTAGTGTTGTTGTTGTTGTTGCTCTTGGGAGGTGCACAGTTCAAATTGCTGGTGTTGTTGGTGTTGTTGTTGTTTCCTCCAGACTTCACATTGCCTCCGCTACGGTTGGGGTAACTTGGGCGAGACATTGGGGGTCGGTTGTTCCTCGGTGCATACCCTACAAATGGGTTGGGACGGTACTTCTAGTGACTGTTGGATCCATCTTGGTGCATCATACGTCCTTTGCGGTTATCGTTTGCCTAGTTAATCTTCCCTTCCATCTGAATGGCAGAGTTGACTCGCTCTTCGAGATCCTTGAAGCAGATGTTGAGAAGGACAGTCTGCATCTCATCATGCAGTTTGTTCAGGAATCTCTCCTTCTTCTTGGCCTCCGTGTTTATCGCATCAGGTGCATACCTGGCAAGCGACAGGAATCTGTCATGGTACTCCACTACAGTCATTCTGCCTTGGTTCACCTCTCTAAATTCATCCCTCATTCTGGTGACTAGGCCCTGCGGCACGTGGGTGCGGCTGAACTTGATTTTGAAGGCTTCCCATGTCATCACTTGACCATGGTTCATCACGCGGATGCTGTTCCACCAGGCTCTTGCATCTCCTGCCAAGTAGTGGGTGGCAAAGAGAACTTTCTCGTTGTCATCAAGTCTAGCTACTTCCAAATTGTGCTCCATGGTCTGCAACCAGTCATCAGCATCTACTGGGTTCTCCGAAGTGCTAAATATTGGGGGATTGGTATTCTGTAAGTTTTTCAGCTTGGATCCTTGATGATTCTGATTTCCATGCCCTTGGTTGTTTTGGGCCATCTGGGCGATCTGCTGCAGTGTTGCTAAGTTGGCCTGGCGGTCAGCCCTGCTTGCTTCATGATGTGCAACAAGCATTTGCATAATCTGCATCATTGGGTCCTGCAATGAGCTGCTCCCTCCGGAATTTCCGCGAGTCATCTGAAGATTGAGATAGATAAAGGGGTAAGAGGGAAAATTCTAAGGTTCTTGGTTTTGGTTTCAAAGCTAAAACTTTGAGTTTGACTCAGGTTTTGCAACTAACTCCTTTTCATTCATTCTAACAAGCACACGATACAAACACACCCATACCACAACATCAAAGGAAAACAGATGGTTTTAAGAACCATTCTACAAGCTACGGTACATTGGGACTGATACTCCTCATTCTACGATAGTGCTCTAGTGCATCTACTCATCATCGATGAAGTCGGAGTCATCATCTTCGGTGTGGAAGTCCACGGCATCCTCCTATAGAAAGTCATCATCATTGCTTATGTAAGAGTCCATATCTCCCTGGATGTCTTCACCTTCCTCTTCTTCTTCCTTTGCTGGAAGCTGAGCTTCTTACTCGTTGATGGTCTTCTCGAGGTCGGCCACTTTCTTGCAAAGACGGTCGATGGTGCGATCCTTCTTTTCACGCTAGCGGTGAAGAGACTGACGGTCCTTGACAAGAAGTGAGAATGTTCGGGCCTTCTGCGCGGCAATGGCAAGGTTGTGGTTGGCGAACTCCCTAGCATTGTCCAATTCCTTCTGGAGGTCATACAGCAGGAAGTCAAGGTTCTCCACTTCACGCTTCAACTCCAGGTGACATGGCATCTCCATTGGCATTCCCATGAAGTCACGCATTTCGTAGTGGCCAAAGCGGGTTCCTTGGATTTGGTTGACACTCAGGGCACACAGACATGCGAGAGCTTCATGCATTGCCCTGGCTAATCCATCTAGCCAGTTGTTCTCTCTTACGGAAAACTGGATTCTCCAGGACGTTGGTGCTTCTATACTTCCTCGAAGATCAGCCGTGACTAGCCATTGTAAGTCTCCTCCCGGGGGTCCAGGAAGTTGAGCTCCAAGAAACTCCGGATGTGGGCGTCCCAAGTACTCCGATAGTGCGTCAAGATCCCTCTCGAAGATCAGCTGGCCTCCGTTGCCCAACTGGTAGAACATGCTGAACTGAGTCTCCATCCATAAGAATTAAGGATGAGGAAGTTAGTGAAGTGATCAAGTGTGTCAAATTTTATGTAGTAATGTAAGAATTGGAGGAACATGAATTTTTGAGAGATAATTAATTCCCAAGGGTAAGAGAGGAAATAGTTTTCATAAGTAATCACTTTGGTTTGAAACTAAGTTTTTGTTCGGACGTCCATTCTAACTACGGTCTCCTATTGTCAGGATGGCTCTGATACCAACTTGTCAACACCCAGATTTTTAATCCCAGATGCCTATTATGCCATACATCGCAATCCCAGGATTACCATTTTTGCGAGACATAACAGATTGGATATCACAGTACATCATCCATTACAAACTATAATAAGGGCTTACACAAATAAAGGATCTCATGATCCAGTCTTAATACAACAAGCAGTGGAATAAATAATAAGCGTAGCAGTGGGTTCCATCTTCAGGGGCACAGGCAATGCTGACGATGGAAGATAGTCCTAGTTATCATAGTCGTCCTGCTGTCCTTCATATTGGTAGTCTCCTTCATAGTCTGGCCATAGTAATAGCCAAGGACAAAAGCCATTAGTACTCTTTAAGTACTCGCAAACTATCACTAACAAGTTAGGTAGTTCTAGTGGTAAATGCTAACTCTAGGTTTATTTGCAAAGTTAAGTTTGTAACCTAAGCTGAGTTCAGAAACAAAGAAAGATACAATAAAGTTCTAGAATCACTTAAGTTGGGAAGCTAGTGTCATAGTCACAACCCTGCTGTGGTCAAGTGAAGATTCATCATTCATATCATAGGTCATTTTGAAAACATCTGACAACAGAACAGTATGGGCACTCCAACTCTCCATAACCGCGGACGTGGCTATTCGAATAGTTTGACACTCTGCAGAGGTGGTACACTTTCACCACAAGATTCGATACATCTATCAGGGATAACCCTGAATCATCATACTTAGTATGTAGATAATCAAATATAACCATTCCTTGACACACCCTAGTATAAGCACCTCTCCTATGAGCATGGCCTCCCAACCATGACCATCTGTCATCTTGGGCACTACATAGGTGGACAACATCGAGAGGTAGCCTCAGCTCCAACCTCTCCCGCGAGGGAACTAATACTAATGCATATAAACTTCCGGCTAAGCCTTACCCAATTCAGGTATTGTGGTTGTACGGTAAAATTTGAACGGTATCGCATCCGAACCCATCCATCAGTTTTGTAAAGGGGTTAAGGATCATGCCTCAACATTTTCATCATCATAAACCATTTATGTTTCTCAACACGTGTCAAAACATCTCAATATAATGACTCATCATTCTAAGGTTTTCACAATTCATTTTCACCAAGTGTTCCCATCTAAAGTGACCCGAGTTCTAGTTTAGCTCTAAACTACTAAGTTAAGAGTGTTCACTAATATGGGATGCTAAGATCAATCTCATGCCATAGAATGACATCTAAATCTCACTTTGATAGGTCAAGTTTTATACTTTTTATGCTACCGTCAAACAAGTAAGGGACTTTGGTAAAGTAAGGAAAGTAAAGCTTGGAAATAAAACTTGGGGTAGGTAGTAATTAAAGTTGTATAACCAAAGCATGCCTAATGCATCTTTCTTAGGTTATCTAGCTTGCAAGGGTTAGCTTGCATGGTTAATGATGGCTTGCCTTGGTTGGTGCAGTGGTTGAAGTTTCTTCCTCCTCTTGGTAGAACTCCTCCTCCTCGAAAGCTTGGTCGGTACTATCGTCTATAAATACATACGGGATACACAATCACCAAACAATACTTAACTACTCTACTCAGCACACTAAGGAACACATTTGATGATCTACTATCATCACAAGCATAACAAGGTTTTATTAACTAGCTTTATTCTTTTTATTTGAGAAAAGTAATTTCTACTCATTGAAAATAACTAAGATTTAATATTCTCCAATTAAAATATGTGATCATGTGGACACATGTCATCACCACATATTTTAACATATGGGAATGTGATTTAAAGGTTGCATCACATTTTAATAAGTTTAAGTTTAATATTTAATGATTTAAAGTGACTAGAAATGCCTATATAGCATTATTTTGGTACTAGTCCAAAGTCACTTCATGCAAACCTTAATATTATTACATATTCAAATAGGTATGGTTAAATGTGATTTTTGAGAGTTGGAATCAACTCAAAAGCTATTATGGTTGATTTTAGAAAAATGTTTGAATGTGCAAAAGCTTATGTCTTGTTATTTTTACTAGGAGTGATCTCTAACTCTAAAAGATTTAAATCAAACGGGCATGGATAGATAATTTCAGTAGCTTTCGAACAAAATTGGAATCACTCAATTTGGTTCAGTAAATCTTCCTAAATTGATTTTTAAACTAAGGGACATAATTGATTCTAGATCTAAATAGGAAAACCTAATTTCAAAGAAACGGGTCAGCGCGGGAAAATAAATGGGCCGGCCCAGTAACGCTCAACAACGGAGAGGGCTGCTGACAGGGGGTCCCGCATGTTAGCTGCTCTTTAAACATGAAGCGGTACGGGACGATCTGGGCGCTATGTTTAGAATATAGATCAACGGTCCACAGTCGTCGTCGATGATGGACTCATCGCCGGCGAGACCGAACCCTAAACAGCCGGTGGGGGTCTACTGGGATGTACAAGGACTCCAGCTAGTGTGGCGAGGCGAGCGATCAAACTGGACGGTGACGGCAAGCTCAAGCGAAGTCGAGGCAGGTGCTGAGGTTGACAGAATCGACGGCAGTGTCTCCTCCTCTGCTGCGGCTGCCTCCGGTGAAATTCCGGCGGCTGCTACTCGAGCTGCTCTAGTGAGAGGTGGGGAAGGACTGGTGGTGAGAGGGGAGTGTGAGAGTGTGAGGAATTCATGCTGGGGTGGCTTTCTTATATAGGCGCGACGAGGGGACTGACGGGAGTGGGTTGGCTTCTCTGGCGAAGGCGATACAGAGGGCTACCGGTGTGGGTGAGGTAGGCATATGGTGGGTGGTCTGCTGGCGGTTCTCTACAGTGTAATGGCGATGCTAGGGGTGGTGGCATTTGGTCGGGGGCTTCCCATGCTCTAGGAGACAAAGGTGGTGCTCGACGACGATCATGGCGACTATGGGTCGCGCGGTGGTGCACAGCCATGTCTGGCGGGGTATGGGTGTCGAGGCGGAGCGGCGTGCGTGATATGGTGTCGCGGCTCGGTCTGCTGCATGTTGGCGGCGATCGCGCTCTGGCGTGCGCTGCGCATGGCGCAGAAAGAAAGGGCGGCGCGGTGCTGAGGTGGTCTAGGGCCTGGCTGGCTTGGGGAAGGGGCAGTGAGGTGTGGTAGGGTTGGTCGGAGCTAGAGGGCACGCTGGAATGGCGCGGCTTGGTCTCAGGCGTGCTGCCCGCATTCGGCCGGCGGTGACCATACTTGGGCAGCGCAACACTGGCACTGCGGTGAAGGGGGAGTGCTGGTCTAGGCTTGGTTAGATGCTAGGGGGACAAGGGAGTGAAGAGACGGTCTAGAGGGGAACAAGGGCTTAACTAGCAACAGTATTAGTTAGGCCACTTTTTATCTGTCTGCCAGGTGTTCGACACAATGGCCACATGAAGAAAATATTTGAATTTTTGGGAGATTTTTGGTGGAGTGATTCATCTTATGCTTAAGCATCTAGGTTTTCTTGGGATTTTAAAATGGAGTTCATTTGAGTGGTTTTTGAATTAGTGTGATCTTGATACATACACTAGATTCAATTTTCAAATGTCATTTAAATTTATAGTTTGAATGTTTTTGGGAGATCACAAAGTGGGCCTTGGCACATCACTACTCGTACTAGCAAGGGGTGCAAAGAACCACAATTTTATATGTTGGGAATTGAGTCCTAGGAACACCCAAAGTGTCCTAGTTAGTTAAAATGGCACAAATGACCATTTCATTATTTTATTCTTCTTGATATCTTTTTCTTTGGGATTTGTTTAGGAATGATCTAGACGATGTTTAATTCACCTTAGAATCATTTTACAACCAATGGTTCTCTCAAACATGGCAATTCAAAACAACTCCTAAGTTAAATGCACATACATATGAATGCTTAATTATTTTAAATGGAAAAGTTTTTGTTAACCATAAATTAGGTAGATTTGATCTTGATTAACCTTGGATTAAGTTTTGGGATGTTACAAATGAAGACCAATATCAAGCATGGATATATTCTACCCAATCTACACTTCAACATCATTCACTTTATGATGCTTTGATACCTTGCAAACCCTCAAAAACATCCCCACCCATATTTTAGTCAAAAACCCTAAATCTGGAAACTATTTCAACATCTCTTCTTTCCGTGCCTCTGTTTCTCAACGCTTGTGCCTTTTTGGTAATGCACTTGAACCATCTCGTACACCATCATAAGGACTACCAATGCCCACTCTTTCCCTTGGTTATACCATCCTCTAGCCCCCCTTGTTCTTGATAGTTTTTCAGGCAAGAAAATAATAATTCCTGCAAATCTTATCAACATGCCTACTTTGGAAGAAGCTCACACCTACATGTTATCTTATTTTCACCAACTCCTTGCATGATTGGGTTCTACTCATAAAGGTCCAGGAATATCTACTTCACTTGTTCCAAATGGATCCTTGTGCTTCAAAAACCCACAAGGTTTTGAAGGTTATTTGGTAATCTGCTTTGGCAGTCTTATTTTTGTTCAAAGTTTGGAATCAATCCATAGAGAGCTGAAGCATGATAAAGACCAAACTTCTACACCATGGTGATATAAATAACTTGGTTTATCTATCCACATAGCCCTTGAGCCAAGGGGAGCCTTGAGCTCCCAGATACAACCATGTTTTGATGGTATGAAAATAACATCGCCCTAGATCCTTTAATTATTGTTCTCACCAAAATAATTTTGGATTTTTAACACCTAGGTTGCAAATGCTATATACACCTTGTGTACATCATATACCTTGATTATAAAGGTTTATCAACTATTATCCATAATTAATATGGACCAAAAACCATTTAATTCCTTAAGTGGACAAAAACTAGAAAACTTAATCCATATAAGAAAGTTGGATTTTCTCTAAAAGACATCCCCATATTTAGGCTCATATGAGGCCTGTATATCATACCCTATCTTCCCACTTAAAAAATAATTATTTTTGAAGAGCTTTACTATCTTGTTTTGCCCATTTTCTTAAATGGCAGAAACAAGAAAATAAATACATTAAATACTTGTATTCATCAATAAATCTTGGGAAAAATCTCCATAGTGTGAATTCACATCTAGGAACATATCACATCAAGAACCAATCTTGTCCAATGTAAAAATATCAAATGATCCTCTAGAAACCATTTCTGCACTTTTTAAATAAATGGTTTTAAGTGGACTCTTAAATCATTGAAAAATGTGAAACAATTCCTAGATGGGTATCTTTTAGAACCTTGTAGTAATAAAGCATTATGGAAAATTAGGAAAATTGTCAAAGCTTGATTAAAAACCAACACCAACCCATCACCACTTCCCTCAATGGTTGGCCTCAACAACCATCACTTCCCTTGGCCGTGGTGACCCCTGTAGCAAGCCCCCTCCCTTGCCCTTTAGCTCTTGAAGCATGTGAGAGAGAGAGAGAAATAGCATATCTTGTAAAAATCTTGGTATTAAAAGGGGCAACAGCCACACCACCCCCTTCCACCACTAACTACTCGACCCTAGTGTCCCATCTCACCCCTCCACCTCCTCCCTCGACCAATACCTAAGCAGCACCCCTCCCCTTTCCCCAAATGGGCATAGTCCACCATGGACCTTCTCCTCCTCAAATAAATATCCCGAGGCCACCCCAGCCCCTCCCTTCGTCCTCGTTCGCCCCCACTACTCTCCACTCACCTCCCCTAGAATCCCCTCTTCCTCCCCTGCCCTCTCCTGCCCGAGAGAGGGAGGGAGAAAATCTTCAGCCTCCTCCATAGATTCAAGCAAGGCTCCCTCCTCCCTGCCCTTCTCCTTCTGCGTGTCACCCTGTTAGACTCCCCTTATCCTTCTGGTTCTAACGCTGGTCTTCGTTTTGACATGCAGCAACCGCAATAGCTTCTCTGGCGAACTCCGACGAGCTCCGTTCGGGCGTCTTCGTGCGAGCCCCTTCCCAGACAGGAACCCAACCGTGCCGCCCCTCAAACCGCCCTCGAGCACCGCTTCATCTCCGCTACTCCTCGTCGCCTCTCGGTGCCCATGAGAGCTTCCCCGTCGCGGCCCGTGCCCAGCTAGGGTTCCATCCCCGGCATTCTGTCGCTGCAAAGATGATGCAGGAGAGCTGCTCATCGCCACTTGATCCAATAGCCAGGGGTCGTCCTTACCCCTTTGCGCTCCCTCGCCCACTAATGGTCGGGCCCCGCCTCTGGGATTCAAAGGTCGCCTCCCAGCGCGGCCCAACAACGGCCAGATTTGGCCCATGAAGGTCTTCTTCCTTTTCCATTCTTAATTCCTTTTTCTATCCAGCAAAAAGAACTGCTAGGACTTAATCCATATAAAAATGCAAAATTCATGTTTTAGTAGAAATCCAATTTTGGACATATTCCCTAGTGTTTACCCTAACATTCAGAGCAAACCTCAACCCAAAAATAAATGCCTTTATTTTTTTCTGAAATTAAATCTACCCAAATGTATATTTTGCACTAAATAAATTCCTCAATAAGTTGCATATATCCAAATTGATTGAATCATTTTCCCTCTGAATGGAAATTGAAATGCCCTTCTGTTGGACTTTTCCCCATACAAGGTTGAGCCTTAGTTTGTCGGCAGTAAAAATACTAAACTAAATAGATTTCTCCCTTTAAAAAAATTTCTCAAGCCAAACTATAGCATGTTTTTAGTTAATTCCAACTCTCAGTGATGTGGTACACCATCACCCACCACAATCCAGGATATAAAATTTTATTGAGGCTCTGTTTAATTTTGGTGAATTAAACCTCTCTACAATTTCTAAAATTGGGTGATTCAGTAGAAACATCACTACAGAAGTTTTACAACTCCAAATTGGGTGATTCCAATTTCTAAAAAAAGGTATTCAAATTACCTATCGTTTACCCTTGGAATCATATCAAAATCTTCTGTAGAATTAATCTGGTGAAAAAGATAAAACAGCTACAGAGTTGACTTTGGGAATTTCCTGAGGGCATTCTGGTAAATTATTTGACATGATTCCAACTCTCAGTAAATAAGTACAGAAACCCCTACCTAACCATCTAAGGAAATAATTTTTCGACATACAGAACATCTCTGGTGGATTATTATCCAAAACTAGAGCCTTTATCACTAGAAAATGCTTATTGAATCAAAGAAAAAGGGTAAATTAGTGAAATCACTTCTGTTGACTTCATATTATCACTACCTATCTGTTAGTATCATTTCTACACAATGGTATCATACGTAGTATGGCCGAGGTCTAAAGGCCCCCTCCTAAATAATTTTCTAGACTATAAGTTCTATAGGATTTCCTTCAAATGCTTCTATGACAATTTCAATCTTCTAAATCCAATCTTATCAAAACCTACCGAATCATAAACTTGTGTTGTTCACTTTCTTGTTGTATGTATGTCCACTTGTATGTGTTGTTTTGATTGTGGCCTTGCTTTTTTGCATGTATACTTGATGACGGTGATAATTGCGCTGATATTGACGCCAGGAAGAAGAGATCTTATTGGTATTGGTATTCTTGGTTATCTAAAGAAGAAGTCCAGGGACATTAATTCCATATTTCTTATTGTAGGAAAGCCACATTCTTGCTCATAATCCTTGTCCTACTATTTCACTTATGCATGTTTTATCTACTGTTTATTAAAATGGAATTGTTTACTATATGTTGATGTATAGATGGTAGTGGTTTGGCTCCTCTGAATTATTACACTTTAGTACTACTAAGTACAACCCCCTTGATGACCCTACTTGTCCCTAGTATGGTAGATGGTATAATACACCATACCCCTTTTGGAGACCCTGATTTAGCCAAAGCAAAGCTATAGGATGGGAAGACCCCAAAAAAGTTTACAAAATATTTTATGATGAAACCTTGGTGAGGTTTGACCTACCAAGAGAAGTTTCAGAAAGAAAAAGGTTTTTGTTTCACAAAAGATGCTGAAGGAAAGAGGAGGTAAAAATGTTTACAAAAACTCACCTGGTTCTTTGCAGCTTTAGTTATAACAACTTAACCCATGCAACCACATTACACTGGAATGGGACAGGGCTGGATTTGATGTTTGTCTATTCTGGTATAAGCTGCCTCGCAACTACTTGAGGGGGATATAACAATCCCTGGAGGGTGGGCCTTCTCTGGCAGGGTTGATGTAAAACATCGACCGGGAGAAGGAACGAAGGGTCTACAGGCCTCCATGCGATACTATGAGCCCCTCATTGAAGGCGCACACTTGGGAAGTGGAAAAAGCTCTCCAGTTGGCTTGGGAACTATATAGGGAGTCCCTGTGTTGAGGGGAACAACTCTCATAGGGTAGGCACTTATGTTGGAGTGGTCATCCCAGAGAGTCTTGATCAGTTACTCCACCCCCAATCGGTGGTCATCTCGAGAGTCTTGATCGGTTACTCCACCCACGATCGGTGCAGAGTGTAAATCTATTCTAATAGCCGTGTCCGCGGTTATGGACGGGTTGGACAAACTAGTGTAGAGCGGTGCTAGTTTTGATTTCAAAATGGATTTTTGGAAAAGCAATGGCTTTGGAAATGTTTTGACCATGGGATGGTCGGATGAAATACCTGTTTTGACCATGGGATGGTCAGAAGGGAAGGAGAGGAGTTTGGTCATGGGATGACCGGAAGGAGGAACGAATGTGTGACCTAGTCCTAATATTTTCCACAACTTTTCAAAAAGGTTTCCAAAATGTTTACAAAGTTTTTCAAAAAAGATATGCAGATGCTATATCTATAAGAGAAACTAATTGAGAAAAGAACCTCTCTTGGAGCCCTCCTACTACCACAGCCATATTGCATATCCTCTTGTTACTATTACTATTCTCTTAAGCTGGTTTGCGAGTACATTCAAAGTACTCACTGGCATTGTCCCTAGCTATTAACTTGGTCAGATATCAAGAAGAAGGTGAAGTTGATGACTATGCGAGCTAGGACGTTCTTCCAGTCAGTTGCATGTAGGTTAAGGCATGGCTCAGGCTCTACACTTGATGAAGTTCCGCTAATGATTATTTATGTAGCCCTAATGGCATGTAAGGTATGACATGTATCCGCTTAAGTAATGGATTTTTACTTTGATATTTGTCAGTTATGTGCCACGACTAACGGATCATGGGATTGTGGTGTATGCATAATAGGGATTCTCAGAGGATTAATCCGGGGGCCCCACAGACTTGGTATCAGAGCCATCATGACTGTAGGAGAACCTTAGTTAGCACGCTCGTTAGACAGGAAAACTATTTTGGAAACCCCGACTTTCGAAAACTAATTCCTCAAAACATTTCGAAAGATTGTATTTCTTATCTCATTCAAGCTTAAACGATTTTGAAAATGACTTCCTCTACCTCTCATCCAAATTTCAAACATACGGATTTTAAACAAATAGGACCTTGGGTGAAGACGATGAGAACGAGATGAAGAGAGCAACTACAAGCAAACACAAGGATACTAAAAGATCGCCCTACCAGTGGAATCCTCATAATCAGAAGAAATCAAGTTTTGCACTAACAAGAAGCGTCCAAGATACGACGAAGGCTTCATCTGCAGGATAGTGACCCAGACTGCAACAACGTGAAATCTAGGATTAATAGTCCCAAGATAGGATTCCCCTATATCGCGAGTAGTAACTCCTTGGTCCCTATATTTGGTGGTGTTTGCTTGCCTAAGTGCATCATTTGTTGCTTGATGTGTGTTGTTTGCCAAGGACATTGCGATCCCCTCGCTCTATTCGCCTTGTTTGGATGTCTGGCTTGTTTGACCCTAGTAAAAGTGAGCTTTGAGGACCAACCCACCACCTAATAACCCCGGGCACCCCTTGTTAGTCATAGCTAATGAGATCCATACGAACCTCGAGAGTTATGATAAGAAAAGCATCGCAAGAACCCGGAGTTCGACTTCGTCAAGTTAGAAAAACCTTGAAGACTTCTCCTCGGCAGGATGGGCTACCTCATCAAATTCAACTCTCAAGACTCGTCCCCAACACTGGATGTCGTCAATCCCTTGTCGACTAGAGCAAGAATCCCGTTGAAGCCAGAAGTCTATCCCCGAAGGACCCTCCCCACTATACTTGAGGAACCACAAAATCTGCTAACCCAAATAGGAATTAAAGAGCCAACTCCACCAACCTTTGGTATATTAGAGCTTCCGAACCCCTCAAGAGACTAACTATTCTAGTTGAACCTGCCCAAACGACGAGAAGTTCCTCACCAAAAAGCCAGAATACTCCAAAATCCTGAAGACATGACTGCCTGAAGACAACGAGTCTACTCTGCCATCGTGCAGAAGCAACACTAGTAATTTAAGTGAAGACAGTTTCCAAGAAGGTGGATGCCTCTACTCCGACTGAAGATCTAACAAGAAGTCTTGTTAACCGCTAACCTTCCTAGAGCTAACTCCATAAGGCTTCGTTAGGTAACCATCATAGCAAGGTAGTCGCAATAAGGTGTCACTCGAAGACCTCAACTCAAACATCACGCCTCTGCTCCAAGACGAAGGATCTACCCCAACCTCGATGACCTCATGTAAAGCTCTAAGGTGGAAAGACCGTGTCTTTCCCACTCAATCCCAGAAGACTGTTTATTGGAAGATACTTTAGAAAGATTCTCAGATCTGACGTCATCTAATAGAGGGTCATCATATGAGATACTAACTGAAGATTTTACAAAGCCTTTCCCACTACTGCAGCTAAAGTCCATCCTAAGGGACCGTAGATTCTCTAACCCCGTTAGTTCTAAACAGTTTGGATGATCCACTAATTCAACTACTCTGATAGGCTAAGTACGAATAAAAGTAGTATATAAGCCTCACAACACCCAGTTTGCGGACGTCATCAGAAGGTTTCAACTTCGGGCAAAAGATTGCAATATCCACCTAACATCATCTAATGACTCCAAGAAGGAAGGACTGCGATAACTTCGAGCCACCCTAGTTTAACCCTAAGGGGGAAAGACCTGCATCTTTCCCATAAAAATAGACTAACCATCTGTCAGAAGCAACTTTAGGACCAAAATCGTGAATTAGGATACGACAATCCCTTAAGAGAAACGCTGAAAATCCTTATAGAAGGAAGATCACCCCTCACAACCCCGATTGAAGCCGCTCAACACTCGTGAATCCAAGACGAGTAAAGTTCAACCTCACCGTCGTAGTGACCCTTTTCAAAGACAAAGCCAACAAGTTAGTACATGAGAAACACATGGCACTAACTCCAACACAAAATCCCCTAACCGTACTCTCCCGAATCTCGGGACGAGATTCTTTTAAGGGGGAAAGGTCTGTAACATCCCCATTTCAGCAATCCTGTTTAGTTGTCCAGAATGCAAAAATCAGGGGGAACAAAAACTTTTTCTTGTTGATTGATGTAGTGATTGCTTGTCTATGCTTATGCCTATGAATGTGCAACAGATGATATACTCCTTAGCTAACCTTTGTTGACAAAAACTATTTAACAAAAACTGTCTTGGCTTATGTTTCATTTTCCCAAATGTTATGGTATTTCAAAAACCTGAGCCAAGATGCCTTGCAACCCTAAAATATTTTTAGTATCTTCCATTTGTCAAAATTATGGAGATCTATAAGATATAACCTCCTTAAGTTTTGGAAAACCTAGAGGTAAGAGTATTTTGAAGGTTCTGTCTTGAAAACTTAAGGAGATTATATCTCATAGATCTCCATAACTTTGACAAATGGAAGATACTAAAAAGTTTTTAGGGTTGCACCATTTTATAAATCTTTTGAACTCTACTCTTGGTAGATGAACCAAGGACCTTACCTTGTTCAAACTCCAACCTATCCAAAATACCCATCCTTACCCCAAGCTAAGCTGGATGGTAACCCTAGTAGTAGTAGATTTGTTGCAAGATGAGTTGTCTTGATCTGCTGTCTAACTTGTTTGCTTAGGAAAGTGAGCTACTCTAGGAGATCACGCTCTAGGATAAATATACTTTAAGATCACAAAACCCTAAGAAGGAATAGAAGATGGATCTGATCTCTAGCCACTAGGTGATCATCTAAAACCCTTAACTAGATCAATTCTAAAGTGATCCATTCTAGAAGTTTCCAAGTCAATGAATACCAATATCAAGCATGGATCTATTCTACCCAATATACACTTCAATATCATTCGCTTTATGATGCTTTGATACCTTGCAACCCCTCAAAAACATCCCCACCCATATTCTAGTCAAAAACACTAAATGGAAACTATTTCAACATCACTTCTTTGCGTGCCTCTCTTTCTCAACCCTGGTGCCATTTTGGTAATGCACTGGAACAATCTGGTAGACCATCATAAGGAATACCAAGGCCCACTCTTTCCCTTGGTTAAACCATCCTCTAACCCCCTTGTTCTTGATAGTTTTTCAGGCAAGAAAATAATAATTCCTGCAAATCTTATCAACATGCCTACTTTGGAAGAAGCTCACACCTACATGTTATCTTATTTTCACAAAATCCTTGCATTATTGGGTTCTACTCATAAACGTCCAGCAATATCTACTTCACTTGTTCCAAATGGATCCTTGTGTTTCAAAAACCCACAAGGTTTTGAAGAATATTTGGTAATCTGCTTTGGCAGTCTTATTGTATTCAAAGTTTGGAATCAATCCTTAGAGATCTTAAGCATGATCAAGACCAAACTTCTGCACAAGGCTGATATAAATAACTTCTTCTATCTATCCATATAGCCCTTGAACCAAGGGGAGTGTTGAGCTCTAAGATACAACAATGTTTTGATGGTATGAAAATAACATCGCCCTAGATCCTTTAATTCTTGTTCCTCACCAAAATAAATTTGGATTCTCAACACCCAGGTTGCAAATGCTATATACACCTTGTGTACATCATGTACCTTTATTATAAAGGTTTATCACCTATTATCCTTAATTAATATGGACCAATAACCATTTAATTCCTTTAGTGGACAAAAACTCCAAAACTTATAGAAGAAAGTTTGATTTTCTCAAAAACACATCCCCCTATTTAGGCTCATATGAGGCCTATATATCATACCCTATCTTCCCACTTCAAAAATAATTATTTTTTAAGAGCTTTACTATATTGTTTTGCCCATTTTCTTAAATCACACAAACAAGAAAATAAATACATTAAATACTTATTTCATCAATAAATCTTTGGAAAAACCCCATAGTGTGAATTCACATCTAGGAACATATCACATCAAGAACCAATCTTGTCCAATGTAAAAATATCAAATGAGCCTCTAGAAACCATTTCTGCACTTTTTAAATAAATGGTTTTAAGTGGACTCTTAAATCATGGAAAAATATGAAACAATTCCTTGATGGGCATGTTGACCTCTTTTATCTACCAGCAACATTTCCCCATATTGCCAAGATCAACTTTTGAGAACCTTGTAGTAATAATGCATTATGGAAAATTAGGAAAATTGTCAAAGCTTGATCAAAAACCAACACCAATCCAGCACCACTTCCCTCAATGGTTAGCCTCAGCAACCATCACTTCGCTTGGCCGTGGTGACCCCTGTAGCAAGCCCCCTCCCTTGCCCTTTAGCTCTTGAAGCATGTGAGAGAGAGAAGAAATAGCATATCTTGTAAAAATCTTGGTATTAAAAGGGGCAACAGCCACACCACCCTCTTCCACCACTCACTGCTCGACCCCAGTGTCCCACCTCACCCCTCCACCTCCACCCTCGACCAATACCTAAGCAGCACCCCTCCCCTTTCCCCAAATGGGCATAGTCCACCATGGACCTTCTCCTCCTCAAATAAATATTCCGAGGCCACCCCAGCACCTCCCTTCGCCTTCATTCGCCCCCACTACTCTCCACCAACCTCCCCCAGAATCCCCTCTTCCTCCCCTGCTCTCTCCTGCCCAAGAGAGGGAGGGAGAAAAGCTTTAGCCTCCTCCATAGATTCAAGCAAGGCTCCCTCCTCCCTGCCCTTCTCCTTCTGCATGTCACCCTATTAGACTCCCCTTATCCTTCTGGTTCTAACCCATGTCTTTGTTTTGACATGTAGCAACTGCATCACCCTCTCGGGCGAACTCCGACGAGCTCTATTCGGTCGTCTTCGCGCGAGCCCCTTCCCAGACAGGAACCCCTCGAACCGCTCGCTCTCGAGCACCGCTTCGTCTCCGCCTCTCCTCGTCGCCTCTCGGTAACCAGGAGAGCTGCCCTATCGCGCCCAGTGCCTAGCTAGGGTTCCATCCCTGGTGTTCTGTCGCTGCGAAGACGATGCTAGAGGGTCGCTCATCGCCACTTGATCCAACGGCTAGGGGGCCTCCTTACCCCTTCGCGCTCCCTCGCCCACTGACGGTCAGGCCTCGCGACCAGGATTCAAAGGTCGCCTCCCGCGCCTTGTTCCAACTCTGTGGGCCAAATCCTCTCAGCGCGGCCCAACAACGGCCAGATCTGGCCCGCGAAGGTCTTCTTCCTTTTCCATTCTTAATTCCTTTTTCTATCTAGCAAAAAGAACTGTTAGGATTTAATCCATATAAAAATGCAAAATGCATGTTTTAGTACAAATCCAGTTTTGGAAATATTCCCTAGTGTTTACAGTAGCATTCAAAGCCAGCCTTAATCCAAAAATAAATGCCTTTATTTTCTGAAATTAAATGTACCCAAATGTATATTTTGCACTAAATAAATTCCTCAATAAGTTGCATATATCCAAATTGATTGAATCCTTTTGCCCCTAAAAGGAAATTGAAATGCCCTTCTGTTGGACTTGTCCCCATACAAGGTTGAGCCCTAGTTTATCGGCAGTAAAAATACCAAACTAAATACATTTCTGCCTTTAAAAAAATTCCTCAAGCCAGACTATAGCATTTTTTTAGTTAATTACAACTCTCAGTGATGTGGTACATCATCACCCACCACAATCTAGGATATAAAGTTTTATCGAGGCTGTGTTTAATTTTGGTGAATTAAACCTCTCTATTTAGGGTAGTTTCAGTAGAAAAATCACTACAGAAGTTTTGCAACTCCAAATTGGGTGATTACAATTTCTACAGAAAGGTATACAAAGTACCTATCCTTTGCCTTTGGAATCGTATCAAAAGCTTCTATAGAATTAATCTGGTGAAAAAGACAAAACAGCTACACAATTTACTTTGGGAATTTCCGGAGGGCATTCTGTTGACATGATTCCAACTCTCAGTGAATAAGTATAGCGAACCCTACCTAACCATCCAAGGAAATAATTTTTGGACATACAGAACATCTCTGGTGGATTATTTTCCAAAACTAGAACCTTTATTACTAGAAAATGCTTATTAAATCAAAGAAAAAAGGGTAAATTAGTGAAATCACTTTTGTTGACTTCATATTATCATTACTTATCTATTAGTATCTTTTCTATACAATGGTATCATATGGAGTATGGCCTAGGTCTAAAGGCCCCCTCCTAAATAATTTTCTAGACTATAAGTTCTATAGGATTTCCTTCAAATGCTTCTATGACAATTTCAATTTTCTAAATCCAATCTTATCGAAACCTACCGAACCGTAAACTTGTGTTTTTCACTTTATTGCTGTATGTATGTCCACTTGTATGCCTTGTTTTGATTGTGGCCTTTCTTGTTTGCATGTATACTCGATGACGGCGATAGTTGCGCTTATATTGACGCCGAGAAGAAGAGATCTTATTGGTATTGGTATTCTTGGTTATCTAAAGAAGAAGTCTGGGGACATTTATGCCATATTTCTTATTGTAGGCAAGCCACATTCTTTCTTATAAGCCTTGTCCTACTTTTTACTTATGCATGTTTTATCTACTATTTATTAAAAAGACATTGTTTACTATATGTTGATGTATACATGTTAGTGGTTTGGCTCGTCCGAACTATTACACTTTGGTACTACTAAGTAAAACCCCCTTGACGACCCTAATTGTCCCTAGTATGGTAGATGGTGTAATACACCATACCCTTTTGGAGACCCCTATTTAGCCGAAGAAAAGCTATAGGATGGGAAGACCTCGAAAAAGTTTACAAAATATTTTATGATGAAACCTTGGTGAGGTTTGACCTACCAAGAGAAGTTTGAGAAAGAAAAAGGTTTTCGTTTCACAAAAGATGCTGAAGGAAAGGGGAGGTACAATTTTTTATGAAAATGCACCCATTTATTTACAGCTTTAGCTATAACAACTTAACCCGTGCAACCACATTACTCTAGAATGGGAGAGGGCTGGATTTGATGTTTGTATATTCTTGTATAAGCTGCCTCGCAACTACTAAAGGGGGATATAAAAATCCCTGGAGGGTGGGCATTCTCTGGTAGGGTCCATGTAAAACATCGAACGAGAGAAGGAACGAAAGGTCTACGGGCCTCCATGCGTTACTATGAGCCCCTCATTGAAAGCGCACACTTGGGAAGTGGAAAAAGCGCTCCGGTTGGCTTGGGAACTATATAGGGTGTCCCGTTGTTGAGGGGAACAACAGTCATAGGGTAGGCACTTATATTGGAGTGTTCATCCGGAGAGTCTTGATTGGTTACTCGACCCACGGTTGGTGTAGATCAGGGTAGGGTACCCGGATGGTGTGGGTAAAGTTTACAACCTTTGCAGAATGTCAATCTATTCGAATAACCATGTCCGCGGTTATGGACGGGTTGGACAAACTACTATAGAGCGGTGCTGGTTTTGATTTAAAAATGCATATTCGGAAAAGCAATGGCTTTGGAGATGTTTTGACCATGGGGTGGTTGGAAGGAATACCTATTTTGACCATGGGATGGTTGGCAGGGAAGGAGAGGAGTTTGGTCATGGGATGACCGGAAGGAGGAACGAATGAATGACCCAGTCCTAATGTTTTCCATAAATTTTCAAAAAGGTTTCCAAAATGTTTCCAAAGGTTTTCAACAAAGATATGCAGATGCTATATCTACAAGAGAAACTAATTGAGAAAAAACCTCTCTTGGAGCCCTCCTACTACCACAGCCATATTGCATATCCTCTTATTACTATTACTATTTTCTTAAGGTGGTTTGCGAGTACATTCAAAGTACTTGGCATTGTCCCTGGCTATTAACTTGGTCGGATATCAAGAAGAAGGTGAAGTTGATGACTATGCGAGCTAGGACATTCTTCCAGTCAGTTTCCTGTAGGTTAAGGCATGGCTCAGGCTCTACACTAGATGAAGTTCCGCTGATGATTATTGATGTAGCCATAATGGCTTGTAAGGTATGACATGTATCCGCTAAATTAATGGATGTTTACTTTGATACTTGTCGGTTATGTGCCACGACTAACTGATCATGGGATCGTGGAGTATACATAACATGGATTCTCGAAGGATTAATCTAGGGGCCCAACAATGGATCCACTAGAATTCATTGGATGTCTGTTCTTTTCATAAACCACATGGTTCTAGTAGATTTCATTGGATGTGTGTTCTTTTCACCGACCACATGGATCCACTAGAGTTCATTAGATGTGTGTTCTTTTCATAAAACACATGGATCCACTAGAGTTCATTGCATGTGTGTTATTTTCATAAACCACATGGATCCACTAGATGTCATTGGATGTATGTTCTTTTCATAAACCACATGGATCCACTAGAGTTCATTGCATGTGTGTTCTTTTCATAAAACACATGGATCCACTAGGGTTCATTACATGTGTGTTCTTTTCATAAACCACATGGATCCTCTAGATGTCATTGCATGTGTATTCTTTGACTAAACCACATGAATCCACTAGATGTCATTGCATGTGTGTTCTTTTCATAAACCACATGGATCCACTAGAGTCATTGGATGTATGTGTGTGTATCAGTGTGTATCATTCTGGTTTGAGGAAAAGAACACATGCAATGATGCCATTACACCATGTGTGTTCTTCTCATAAACCACATGGATCCATTAGATGTCATTTTATTTGTGTTCTCTTCCTAAACCACGTGCATCCACTAGATGTCATTGGATGTGTGTTCTTTTCATAAACCACATGGATTCACTAGAGTTCATTGCATGTGTGTTCTTTTCCTAATACACATGGGTCCACTAGAGTTCATTGGATGTGTGTTCTTTTCACATACCACATGGATTCACTTGAGTTCATTGCATGTTTGTTCTTTTCAAAAACCGCATGGATCCACTAGACTTCAATGGATGTGTGTTATTTTCGTAATCCACATGGATCCACTAGAGTTAATTGCATGTGTGTTCTTTTCCTAAAACACATGGATCCACGAGAGTTCATTGCATGTGTGTCCTTTTCATAACCCACATGGATCCATTTGAATTCATTGGTGTGTGTTGTTTTCATAAACCACATGGATCCACTAGAGTTAAATGGATGTGTGTTCTTCTCACCGACCAAATGGATCCACTAGCTATGTGTTTTTTTTTGATAAACCACAAGGATCCACTAGAGTTCATTGGATGTATGGTCTTTTCATAAACCACATGGATCCACTAGAGTTCATTGGATGTGTGTGTGTGTATCAGTGTACATCATTGTGGTTTTGGAAAAGAACACATCCAATGATGCCACTACATCATGTGTATTCTTCTCATAAACCACATGGATCCACTAGAGTTCATGGCATGTTTGTTCTTTTCATAAACCACATGGATCCACTATAGTTCATTGGATGTGTGTTCTTTTCTTAAACCACATGGATCCACTAGAGTTCATTGCATGTGTTTTCTTTTTCTAAACCACATGGATCCACTAGAGTTCACTAGATGTGTGTAATTTTCATAAACCACATGGATCCACTAGAGTTCATTGCATGTGTGTTCTTTTCCTAAACCATATAGGTCCACTAGAGTTCATTTCATGTGTGTCCTTTTCATAACCCACACGGATCCACTAGTATTTATTGGATGTGTGTTATTTGCATAAAACACATGGATCCACTAGAGTTCATTGCATGTGTGTTATTTTCATCAACCACAAGGATCCACTAGATATCATTGGATGTGTGTTCTTTTCATAAACCACATGGATCCACTAGAGTTCATTGCATGTGTGTTCTTTTCATAGAACACATGGATCCACTAGGGTTCATTTCATGTGTGTTCTTTTCATAAACCACATGAATCCTCTAGATGTCATTGCATGTCTGTTCTTTTCCTAAACCACATGGATGAACTAGATGTCATTGCATGTGTGTTCTTTTCATAAACCACATGGATCCACTAGAGTCATTGGATGTGTGTGTGTATCAGTGTGTATCATTGTGGTTTTAGGAAAAGAACACATGCAATGATGCCATTACACCATGTGTGTTCATCTCATAAACCACGTGGATCCATTAGATGTCATTTCATGTTTTTTCTTTTCCTAAACCACGTGGATCCACTAGATGTCATTGGATGTGTATTCTTTTCATAAACCACATGGATCCACTAGAGTTCATTGGATGTGTGTTCTTTTCATAACCCACACGGATCCAATAGAGTTCGTTGCATGTGTTTTCTTTTCTTAAACCACATGGATCCACTAGAGTTCATTGCATGTTTGTTTCTTTTCATAAACCACATGGATCCACTAGATTTCAATGGATGTGCGTTATTTTCATAAACCACATGGATCCACTAGATTTAATTGCATGTGTCCTCTTTTCCTAAACCACATGGATCCACTAGAGTTCACTGCATGTGTGTCCTTTTCATAACCCACATGGATCCACTAGAATTCATTGGATGTGTGTTCTTTTCATAAACCACCTGGATCCAATAGATTTCATTGCATGTGTGTTATTTCATAAACCACATGGATCCACTCGATGTCATTGGATGTGTGGTCTTTTCATAAACCACATGGATCCACTAGAGTTCATTGCATGTGTGTTCTTTTCATAAAACACATGGATCCACTAGGGTTCATTACATGTGTGTTCTTTTCATAAACCACATGGATCCTCGAGATTTCATTGCATGTGTGTTATTTTCCTAAACCACATGGATCCATCGGATGTCATTACATGTGTGTTCTTTTCATAAACCACATGGATCCACTAGAGTCATTGGATGTGTGTGTGTATCAGTGTGCATCATTGTGGTTTTAGGAAAAGAACACATGCAATGATGCCATTCCACCATGTGTGTTCTTCTCATAAACCACATGGATCCTTTAGAGGTCATGTCATGTCTGTTCTTTTCCTAAACCACATGGATCCACTAGGTATCATTGGATGTGTGTTCTTTTCATAAACCACATGGATCCTCTAGAGTTCATTGCATGTGTGTTATTTTCCTAATACACATGGGTCCACTAGAGTTCATTGGATGTGTGTTATTTTCACAGACCACATGGATCCACTAGAGTTCATTGCATGTTTGTTCTTTTCATAAACCACATGGATTGACTAGAGTTCAATGGGTGTGTGTCATTTTCATAACCCACATGGATCCACTAGAGTACGTTGGATGTGTGTTCTTTTCATAAACCACATGGATCCACTAGAGTTCATTGGATGTGTGTTCTTTTCACCGACCACATGGATCCACTAGAGTTCATTGCATGTGTGTTCTTTTGATAATCCACATGGATCCACTAGAATTCATTGGATGTTTTTTCTTTTCATAAACCACATGAATCCACTAGAGTTCATTGCATGTGTGTCCTTTTCCTGAACCACATGGATCCACTAGATGTAATTGGATGTGTGTTCTTTTCATAACCCACATGGATCCGCTAGAGTTAAATTGGATGTGTGTTCTTTTCATAAACCATATGGATCCACTTGAAAGAACATTTCATGATTTCCTGTGTTTTGTGTGTTAGATAACAATACCATGGAAGTTCTAATGTGTACTAAGTGTTGCAGGAAAGTTTTGTGCATTTGGGGGACCGGATTATCCGCCCCCATCATTGGCCGGATAATCCAGCCACACCATCTTGGCCAGGGCTGCCTCTGCGCGAGCTTCTGTCGGGGGGCGGAATTTTGCCCCAGATAGTCCGGCTCTAGGGCTGATTTTCTCCCTGGACCGGATAATCCGACCCTCATGTTGGGCCAGATAATCCGGCCCCAGGGGAATCTCCCAAGAGAGCGTCTGCACGAGCTTCTGTTAGGGGGCAGAATTTCCCCTGGATAGTCCGTGGCTGGGGCAGATTTTTCCGCCAGCCGGATAATCTAGCCCTCCCCTAGGGCCGGATAATCCGGTCCCCATGAGAAGGTGTCAAGGGCTAGCCTGCGCGAGCTTCTTTCCGTAGGCGGATTTTCTCCCGGATAATCCGAGTCTAGGACAGAGTTTTCCCCAGGCCGGATAATCAGGCCCTCACTTGGGCCAGATAATCCGCCCCCAAAGGCTACAAAGGCTTGGTTTGGAAAGGGGGTATAAAAGCCCCTTCTTCCCCATCGAGCCGAACTCTTGATTCATTCAAAAAGTGTCAGACCCATTGCAAGAGCTCTCTCTTTGATCTCCCACTTCAACCACCCGAAGGCTTTGATATTTGGGGGAATTGAAGGAGGAGACAATCAATCTCGTCATCACGAATCAAGCGCATCAAATCCTCTCTATTCATTTGGAGAAATCCCTGATCTAGTATTCTTGCTAATATCTAGATCTTGTATTTTGTTATTGATAACTTGTTCTTGTGGAAGCTTGTTGTCATTACGGGAGCCTCCAATTTGGTTGTGGAGTTGTGCCCCGCTAGTTGTGTAAAGGCACCGGTACCTGTCTCGAAGGGTTCCTATAGTGGAAAGGAGGATCAGGCCTATGGTGGCGGGATCCATCGGAGAACATGGTGAGGCCTATTGTGGCGTGGTGGTCTTAGTACCGCCCACCCCTCCAACGCAGATGTACTTCCCTTAACAAGGAAGGAACTGCGGTAAAATAAATCATGTGTCTCCGCGTGCTTCACTACGGTTCACTCGTTCCTCGTTCCACTTTCCTCTTACTCGCTAGTAGATAGGTTTGTATACAGGAAAATTCTTCTAAATAGTTATCTAGAGAATTTACCTTTTGTGCTAAGCCTAAAATTGAAAAAGCATTAAAATTTGAAGTAGCACCTATTCACCCCCCCCCCTCTAGGTGCCCATACGATCCATTTCAATTGGTATCAGAGCCCCGGCTCTTTATTCGGGCTTAACCGCCTACGAGAAGTATGGGTACCAAGGAGAATGGGAATGAGATTATGGATAAGGTCACAATGGATGACCTCAAGATGTTGGAAACAACCTTGTTGAAACCGTTTGAGACAAGATGGAGGAGATGCACCAAATTATTGATCGCCTCACATGATCCGTAGGCCCATATCCATCCACCTCTAAGGCCGCCACTCCCTCATCCAAGGTTAAGGGTAACACCGGATCCCAGGAAGATGAAGTGGTAGGTGAAAAACATAATAGTTCCACCTACAAGAAGGGAAGTGGTAATGAGGAATATAGTGAGGTTCATCACTTATATTCCCCCGACCCACCTATCCCTCATCCTCATATAAACAATATGGGTGATCTACCCAAGCTTACTGCATCTTCATTTAATCAATGGAAATTCTTAATGAAGTCTCATGTTTGCAGCTCTTCTATTGAACTTTGGAGGATTATCAAAGAGGGTCTTAATATTAGAGATCACACCAACCTGACAATAAGAGAAGTTGTGGATAGCCAATTGAATGCTACGGCTCTCCACATGATACAACTCGGAGTGGGTCCCAAGGACATGCCCCAGATTGAACATCTCAACACAGCTAAAGAAGTTTGGGATGCTCTCACCGATCTCTTTATTGGAAATGAAAGATGAGAAGGAATAGGTATGATGCCCCTAGTAATGAAGCTAAAGGATTATACATGTTGGATGGTGAAAACCATGAAAACATGTATAGAAGACTCAAGGGCATCGCAACAACATTTAGAAAGCACGGAGCCACTCACATTGATGATGCTTAGATAAAAAGGAAATACGTGAGTGCTCTAATGCCTTTTGATCCAACGGACTTGAAGAGCTCGCAAGGTAGACACAACTACCATCAAATGACGTCCAATGAAGTCATGCAAGAAATGGCATCATTCAAGGTTGCTGCAAAGAACGCGGAAGATGCCCGTGCTCGTGCCATTGGAATGAAAAAGGGGTCAATGTTGCTCTAAAGGTTAATGTTGTTGAGCAAGATGAGGACAAAAGAGCTTTTGAGGGTGCCTCCATGGACTGCCCCGATGAAGTCAAACGTGCTCATGGTGAGTACATGGCGTTTTACGCAAGGAACTTTTGGAAGGATCCAGCCAACGCCAAGTCGGAACTCAAGCGCAAGAATGGGTCAAGTGGAAGAAGAGAAAGTGGCCCAAAACTGAGAACATGCTACAATTATGGAGATAGGATGCACTTTGTGGCCGAGTGTCCATATAAAAATAGAGAAGATAATGGTGGCAGGCTCATCCTTAAATAAAAATCCAAGGCACCTAAGAAGCCATTTATCAAAAAGAATGGCCCTTACAAGAAGAAAACCAAGATTGTCTTGGTGGCACAAGAAGAATATGCCTCTACAAGTGAAGATGAAGAGGATAAAGATAGCTCTCGTGAGGTCGCTTCTATAGCTACCACATCGACTCCATCATCTCTCTTTGACTCGCCTAACGAAAATGTCATCAACAACAACGTCACTTGTCTTATGGCAAGAGGGTCCGAGGTATCATCTTCTAGTTCTTCATTCCCTAAGACTAACATAAATATGGATATGGATGATCATACTAGTCTTGAAATGAAAGAAGAAGTTATTGCTTTGGACAAATTTTTCACTAACTTGCAAGGTGAGCACAAACTTCATTTTGATGCTCTTATGAGTCAACTTGCCCAAGCCGAAGATATCCTTGGAGTAAAGGGAAGAATATAAAGAGAAGATACCTTGGAGATAGCTTCTTTGAAGAATGCCTTGGAAGAAGAAGAGGAAGCTCGAGTATCTTTGGAAGAGAGACTCAAATCCATTGAGGAGTCACGTGAAGAAGTTGTGGCTCAGCTCATCAAAGAACGTGACCACGCTCTTGCCAAGGTAAAGAAACTAAAGAAGGAAAAGATTGAATTTGGGGCTTCTCATGCCAGACTCTCGGAGAAGTTTGAGAAACTTGACATTGCTCACGAGGCATTGGAGAGTGAACACTCTACTCTATATGAGTCTCATGACCAGCTCCAAACTCAATTGAGGAAGTATGATGTGCCCAACACCTATACATCATCTCATGGAAAGAAGAACCTGCAAAAGGGTCTCAACACAAAGGTAAAGAAGTTCTAGATGAGGTACTTAGCAAGCAAAGGACAAACAATGGAGTATAGGGTCTTGGTTATATTCCCAAGACAAAGAACAAGAAGAACAAGAAGAAGAACAAGAAGAGCAAGACTGCTCAACCAAAGACTAGCACCACCACCAATGATAAGTCTAACTATGATGGTTTTGCAGGGGCTAACAATCCTAACTTTGAGTTATATTGCAATTATTATGGTGATGTCTATGCTAGTTATGTAGGTCCTTATGATTGTTACATTCCTTGGTCTATTTGGGTCCCCAAGACCCTTGTCACTAACATGAGAGGACCCATTGAAAAATGGGTACCTAAAACTAAGAAGTAACTTTCTTGAAGGGGTATGCTTCTGGTGGGTTTAAATGCGTACTCGATAGCGGATGCACGAGTAACATGACCGGAAGCAAGGAGATCATCACGGATATGCGGCCAAATCATGATCATACAACTGTCTCCTATGGTGACAAGTCAAAATCTGAGGTATTGTGTCACGACAAAGTTGTGGTGGCTCACAATATCTCTCTCGTGGACTTCATGCTTGTTGAGACCCTCGGTTACAATTTACTTTCAGTTCGCGCCCTTGGTAAGATGGGCTTTGCAGTTTTTATTGATGCTGATTTGGTGGTACTCTTGTGGAGCAAGTCTCTAAAAGTCACTTTCGTGGGATATGTCGAAAATGACATATACGTGGTGGACTTTTGGGGGAAAACCACTACAGGCCCGATGTGTCTTTTCGGAAAGGCTGACGCAGGTTGGTTATGGCATCGCTGACTAGCCCATGTAAATATGAGAACTTTGCAAAGTCTCCACAAGGGTGGCCACATCCTTGGACTAAAAGAAAATGTCTCATTTGCCAAAGATCGTGTTTGCAGGGCTTGTGTTGAAGGGAAGAAGTACTGCCTTGTGATCGTTGATGATTACTCAAGATACACTTGGGTCTATTTTTTCCAATTGAGGAGCGAGATTCAACAAACGGTCATCGACTTCGCCAACGAGGTTCAACGTCAACACAACGTCCCTATTCTGGCAATAAGAAGTGATAACTGCTCCGAGTTGAAGAACTATACCTTAAATGAATTCCTAAGTGAAGAGGGGATAAGACATCAATATTCCGCTGCGTACACCCCTCAACAAAATGGTGTTGCCGAGAGGAAGAACCGGACTCTAATGGATATGGCAAGGTCTATGCTAGCTGAATTCAAGACTCTGTATAACTTTTAGGCTAAAGCAATCTCTACCGCTTGTCATTCATCCAACCGGTTATACCTCCATAAAATCTTGGACAAGACTCCGTATGAAATACTTACCGGTAACAAGCCAAACATCTCATACTTTTGGGTATTTGGGTGTAAGTGTTTCTTTCTCATCAAGGGAGTTCATTTATCTAAATTTGAGTCTAAGGCTTTACAAGGTATTTTTGTTGGTTATGGTGTCGAATCCCACACTTATAGAGTCTACAATAAGCTCTCCGGAATTGTAGAATCTTCTAGTGTGTTGTTCGAAGAAAATGACAGCTCCCATTCGGGGCAAGTTGATGTTTGTGATGCAGATGTTGAAATACCGCAAGATGCGATAAGAAGAATGGGCGTGGGATTTTTCCGCCCCATTGAGGAACCCGTTGTGGCGGATCGGAAAGGATAATTCTCTACTCATGAAGAGCCATCATCTACATAGACTCAACATGCTCAAACCACGGGAGTAACTTCTACACCAACTCCACCAAATGCTGAAGGTCAACATGCTTCTGGATGCTCTAGGACGGATTATCCGGTCGACACCGGATTATCCGGCCACCACTCCTCTGTCGACTAAACTGCTCATCATATCGAAGAAACAGCTGCAAGCCCCAGGCCGGATTTTCCGGTTGACCCCAGATTATCCGGCCCCTCGCCAATTCAAGCAAGTTCCAGGCAACCTGATGAAATTGCATCAAGTTCTCCTAGGCCGGATTATCCCGCCACACCCTCGGCCGGATTATCTGGCCCTAAAAATCCTAATGATCAGTAGCCTCCTATTACGGCTGTTGATCCAACTCAAGGGCATGCTTCGTCATCTCCTACTACTGATAATCAGACTTCTAATCAAGTTCAAGCAAGTGATTCCAACGAAGACTTAGGTGATGAAACTATTACACCAAGAGACAACAATCTTATTGAACTTCGTCGTAAGGCTCGTGCTGATCGGAACCTTGAGTTAAGGGGTCATACTCTTGACAAAGTTGTAGGTGATCTTCGATGAAGGGTTTCCACAAGAAGGTAATTGGCAAGTTTTGGTGAGCATCAAGCTCACCTCTCAATGGTGCAACCTAAGAAAGTGTTTTAAGATCTTGAAGATCTGGACTGGGTTGTTGCTATGCATGAAGAGTTGAATAACTTTGAGTGCAACAAGGTCTAGAAACTTGTGGAGAAGCCCAAGGATTGCCGCAATGTTATCGACACTAAATGGATATTTAAAAACAAGCAAGATTAGAATGGCATTGTTGTGAGGAACAAGGCGAGACTAGTGGCATTGACTTCGGCGAGACCTATGCTCTTGTGGCTTGTCTTGAGTCCATCTGTATCCTTCTTGCTTATGCTGCCCATAATAATTTTAAATTGCAGCAAATGGACATTAAGAGTTCTTGTCGTAATGGTCCTCTACATGAGTTGGTATATGTAAAGCAACCCCCAGGATTTGAGGATCCTAACTTCCCGAACCATGTCTACAAACTCGATAAGGCACTCTATGGCCTTAAACAAGCCCCACATGTGTGGTATGAGCATCTTAAAGAGCTATTGCTAGACCGTGGCTTCGAAGTTGGGCAAATCAATCCTACTCTTTCTACTAAGAAGATTAAGGGGGAGCTCTTTGTATGCCAACTATATCTAGACGACATCATCTTTGGTTATATTTATAAAGCTTTTAATGATGAATTTTCAAAGCTTATGACTGACAGGTTTGAGATGTCTATGATGGGGGAGTTCCGGTTCTTTCTTGGATTCGAGATCAAGCAACTTAGAGAAGGAACCTTCATCAATCAAACTAAATACATCCAAGACATGCTCAAGAGATTCAAGACGACGGATCTTAATGGCGTCGCCACTCCGATGCAAACAAAATGTCACCTTGAAGTTAACCCCCATGGTAAAGATGTGGACCAAAAGGTATACCAGTCCATGATCGGCTCTCTTCTTTACCTCTACGCATCTAGACCCAATATTGTGTTGAGTGTGGGGGTGTGTGCAAGGTATCAAGCAGCTCCTAAAGAAAACCACTTAGTGGTGGTCAAGAGGATCTTCCGATATTTGGTTCATTCCCCTAACTTTGGTCTATGGTATCCCAAGGGCTCCAATTTCTCTCTATGTGGTTATACTGATTCAGATTGGGCTGGTGATAAGGATGATCAGAAATCAACTTCTGGATCTTGTCAGTTCTTGGGAAGATCTCTAGTGTGTTGGTCATCTAAAAAGCAGAATTGTATCTCTCTCTCCACCGCTGAAGCTGAATATGTTACTGCTGCTAGTGCCTGCACTCAGTTATTATGGATGAGGCAAACCTTAAAGGAATACGGTGTAAATTGTGACAAAGTGCCTCTTTTATGCGATAATGAAAGTGCAACCAAAATTGCGTACAATCCGGTACATCACACAAGGACAAAGCATATTGAGATTCAGAATCATTTTATTCGGGACCATGTTTCTCGAGGCGATATTGATCTATCTTTTGTTAGCACGAAGAATCAACTTGCTGATATTTTCACGAAGCCACTTGATGAAGCAAGGTTTTGCTACTTGAAGAATGAGCTAAATATCGTTGATTCAAGGAGCTTGTCTTGATTACCCATGCACTCACTCGTACATCTCAGTCTTATTTGGTCTAGATGTGGGCATAGATATAGGGGTGTGTGGTCCTAATTGATTGGGCTAACCCTTCCCCCATAATGCCGAAAGCATGTCAAATCATTTCTCTTAATATCATTTTGTGATATGTGAGCTTATTGATGAGTATTGGTCATGAACCCAAGAATATCTTCGCGGTGTCATACCATACACTCCAACAAGGTGGCTTCGGCCACCGCCCTCTTCCATGAGATGAGTTGGATTTATTTGGATCTTCTTGATCGTTTTTAGCTCCTGTCATGTTTTTATGGGAATCACACTCAATTTTAGCTTTTAGTTGCTTTGATTCTTGCGAATTTGAGTGTGTAGTACCATCTCAGTTTGGCTCTCTTTATCCTAAGCCTTTCCCTACCCCTAAGCCATCTATTCTTTCACACAAGTCCCTTGTACACCTTGTGGGGTTGTTGTTTGGGGATGCGCAGGCCTGACTCTGTGTCTAACAGAAGTTCAGAATTTAGGCCGGATAATCCGGCCCAAGTATAGGCCGAATAATCCGGCCCTAGCGGATTTCGTTCTGAAGGGCTGTGGTCGGGGGGAAGAGCTCATAACGAGCAGCACTTCTCGCCCAACCCTCTCCCTATCCCCAGCCACCGCCTGCCGTCCCCCACCCTCCCCAGGGCCTCTCCAGCCACCGGATTTTCCGGGCCTCCCCGGATCTTCTTCTCCGCGCCTCCGGGTACCTTCTCCTCCGTGTTCTTCCTCCAATGAGTGAGGGTAACTCCCTCTCTCCCCATCTTTGGCTAGATGTGTTATTCGTTGGGTGGAACATTGTCTAAAAGGATGTTGTTTCGCGTAGAATTCATAAGCTTGCAGTTTCTAGGCCCGATCTACTTCTTTGCATTCAACCTAGGCGATCATGAAAATTTCTGCCAGGGCCGGATTATCCGCCCCTGGCCTGGCCGGACAATCCGGCCTGACAGACTAAAAACTGGTTCAGTTTCACCTTGTTGTGTGCATTGAGTAGGATTGGACTATGAACTATTTGCCTACTTTATCTATGCTCTATCTTGGACTTGTGTGTATGCTTATCCCCATGTTATCGACCTTGTTCTCTTCATAGGTGGTTCCAGTGCTCCCAAGATTTACAAGCGTCGTCCTCGTGGTCTCTATTTCGGGGTAGCCAGTGAGGGTAATACTATGGACGAAGTTGAACTAAGAAGAAGAAAGAAAGAGGCTGGTCGCATGGCTGAGCAAGAAAAGAGGGAGAGATCCAGGAGGGGTGTGTCCAAGAGGAAGGGAAAAGAACCCAAGATTAACTACAAGGCTTTGGATCCAGTCACTTTTTCCTCTATTCGTCACCGTGATCTGTTTGCTAAGTTGGCACATGATTCTGAGTTGGGTGATTCTCGTTTTTGATGTGCTGAACAGAAAGGAATATATGAAGATGTGTATGCCAGGCTAAAGATTAGGCCTATGCACCTGTTGATTCTTGCTGAGGCCTTGGAGAAGCCTCACCTTGTTGATACCATGTATGTGGCTGAGCGGATGGGGTTGCACCATCTCATGGTTCTCCAATGCTCCTATGATTCTGAAGTTGTGAAGCAATTCTTTTCCACATTGGTTATTTGTGGTGATGAGCATCGCACTATGAAGTGGATGACTCGTGACAGGCCTATGAGTGCTGATTTTCGTGTGTTTGCTGAGGTGCTTGGGTTCTCTTTCCGCAGTAGGGATCGGGCTAGTTACCACCGCATCATCACCCAACTAAAGCCCCATAAAGATGCAGTCCTCTCCAATAATGGTATTGTGGGCACCTTTGCGGGTTTTTCTCCAATCTATGCTGCCCTGGTGGGACTCTTCCGTGATACTATCACTCCGAGTGGAGGCAACAATGACAGCATCCGTGGTCACCTAGTCCAGCTCCTAGCCTTCTCTCATGAGGTTGCCTTGTGCGAGGATCAGTCCATGTAGTACCAGCTGGATGTGATGGACTTCATATACCATGAATTGACTGATGCAATGTTCAACAGGCTATCCATTCCTTATGCTCCCTACATTATGATGCTCATCAAGCACTTGCTTCCCTCTGAAGAATTCAACATTGAACTTGTGCATAAGGCAAAGAAGATCTACACCAAGGTTAGGAAGACCTCTCACCCCTCTTCTGCTCCTGAGGGTCTCATGAGGGATGCTCGCAGGCCTCCAGTGCCTCCCATTGCTGGTGAGATCACGCAGCTGAACTGGTTCCAGCGAAACATTCTTTGCATGGGCGTGGACACACGCAAGGGCCAGTACGAGGCTTACAAGCAGTGCCATGAGTTGGCCCACTCTCAGCAGCTCATCCTTCACCTTGTGTCCAGTGCCTCTGGTGATCCCCTAGCTCCTACTCCTCCCACACCATACACTCGGTGGAACTCTTCTTCTAGGATTAACTTTGGAGAGTTAGGGCGTCACTTATTCCCATCCGCGACCACTGCTGATGATGAGGATGATGACACAGAGGAGCTTGAGGATGAGGACGAAGATGGGAACAAGGACAAGGATGACGACTACAAGTGATACCTTGGGGCGTTAGCATTGCTCTTCTTCCTTTTTGGCATCTCAATGCCAAAGGGGGAGAAGTAGTTCTATTAGGTCTCTGAGTATTTGCATGGGTCAGGCACAAGCATTTGCACTTTCTCATTCGTCGTTTTCTTACTTTTGCCCATTTCGTGTTGAACTTTAATTTGTGGTTTGTGGTTTGTATGAAACTTTTGGTCTGTGGATTTCTAGATTTATCCCATGGATTATGCCTATGGATTCATCTATCATATCCTATAATGTTGGGTATCTATCTCGAGGAAGGCGCTTATATTGGTTATCACATTGATAATAGTGGCTATATCAAGGACGCCTCTCCCTATCTCGGTGGTATGATTATGTTGTTTATATTTCAATGGAATAGACTCGCACCTATTTGTGTGCATTTGTATTCAAATACAAATTTATAGTATGCACACATTGAGGGGGAGAGTCTTTAATGTTTTTATTGTTGGTGGTCTTGTGAACTTTCTTGCAAATCCTAGTATTTTCATCTAACACCAAAAAGAGGGAGATTGAAAGAACATTTTATGATTTCCTGTGTTTTGTGTGTTAGATAAAAATACCATGGAAGTTCTAATGTGTACTAAGTGTTGAAGGAAAGTTTTGTGCATTTGGGGGACCGGATTATCCGCCCCCATCATGGGCCTGATAATCTGGCCAGACCAACCTGGCCAGGGCTGGCTCTACGCGAGCTTCTATCTAGGGGCAGAATTTTCCCCCAGACAGTCCGACCCTGGGGTAGATTTTCTCCCTAGACCAGATAATCCAGCCCCAAGGGAATCGCCCAAGAGAGCGTCTGCGCGAGCTTCTGTCTAGGGGCAGAATTTCCCCCGGATATTCCGTGGCTGGGGCGGATTTTCCCCCAACCAGATAATCCGTCCCTCCTCTAGGGCCGGATAATCCGTTCCCCTAGAGAAGGTGTCAAGGGCCAACCTGCACGAGCTTCTGTCCGTAGGCGGATTTTCAGCCGGATAATCCGAATCTGGGGGAAGAGTTTTCCCCAGGCCAGATAATCCGGCCCTCACTTGGGCCAGATAATTCGGCCCCAAAGGCTCCAACGGCTTGGTTTGGAAAGGGGGTATAAAAGCCCCTTCTTCCCCATCGAGCAGAACTCTTGATTCATTCGAAAAGTGTTAGACCCATTGCAAGAGCTCTCTCTAGATCTCCCACTTCAACCACCCGAAGGCTTCGATATTTGGGGGAATTGAAGGAGGACACAATCTTCATCGCCATCACGAATCAAGCGCATCAACTCCTTTCCATTCATTTGGAGAAATCCCCGATCTAGTATTCTTGCTAATATCTAGATCTTGTATTTTGTTATTGATAACTTGTTCTTGTGGTAGCTTATTGTCATTACGAGAGCGTCCAGTTTGGTTGTGGAGTTGTGCCCCTCTAGTTGTGTAAAGGCGCCGGTACCCACCTCGAAGCGTTCCTATAGTGGAAAGGTGGATCAGGCCTTTGGTGGTGGGATCCATTGGAGAACAGGGTGAGGCCTATTGTGGCGTGGTGGTCTTAGTACCGCCCACCCCTCCAAAACAGACATACTTCCCTTAGCAAGGAAGGAACAACGGTAAAACAAATCCTGTGTCTCCACGTGCTTCACTACGGTTCACTCGTTCCTCTTTCCACTTGCCTCTTACTCACTAGTAGATAGGTTTGCATATAGGAAAATACTTCTAAATAGTTATCTAGAGAATTTACCTTTTGTGTTAAGCCTAAAATTGAAAAAGCATTAAAATTTGAAGTAGCACCTATTCACCCCCCCCCTCTAGGTGCCCATACGATCCATTTCACCACAAGAGTTCATTGCATGTGTATTCTTTTCAAAAACCACATGGATCCACTAGATGTCATTGCATGTGTCTGTTATTTTCCTAAAACACATGGATCCACTAGATGTCATTGCATATGTGTTCTTTTCAAAAACCACATGGATCCACTAGAGTCATTGGATGTGTGTGTATCGGTGTGCATCATTGTGGTTATAGGAAAAGAACACATGCAATGAGGCCATTACACCATGTGTGTTCTTCTAATAAACCACATGGATTCACTAGATGTCATTGCATGTGTGTTCTGTTCATAAACCACATGGATCCACTAGAGTTGATTGCATGTTTGTTCTTTTCCTAAACCACATGCATCCACTAGAGTTCATTAGATGTGTGTTCTTTTCACAGACCACATGGATACACTAGAATTCATTGGATGTGTGGTATTTTCATAAACCAATGGATCCGCTAGAGTTCAATGCATGTGTGTACTTTTCATAAACCACACGGATCCACTAGAGTTCATTGCATGTGTGTTAGTTTCATAAACCACATGCATCCACAGGATTCATTGGATGTATTTGTGTATCAGTGTGCAACATTGTGGTTTTGGAAAAGAACACATGCAATGATGCCACTAAAGCATTGTGTTCTTTTCATAAACCATATGGATCCACTAGAGTCATTGGATGTGTGTGTATTAGTGTGCATCATTGTGGTTTTGCAAACGAACACATGCAATGATGCCTCTCTAGCATGTGTGTTTTTCTCATAAACCACATGGATCCACTTGAGTTCATTGCATGTGTGTTATTTTCATAAACCACATGGATCCACTAGAGTTCATTGGATGTGTGTTCTTTTCATAAACCACATGGATCCCCTAGAGTTCATTCGATGTTAGTTCTTATCCTAAACCACATGGATCCACTAGAGTTTATTGGATATGTGTTCTTTTGATAAACCACATGGATCCACTAGAGTTCATTGCATGTGTGTTCTTTTCATACACCACATGGATCCTCTAGAGTTCATTGCATGGTTGTTCTTTTCCTAAACCACATGGATAAACTAAAGTTCATTGGATGTGCGTTTCTTTCACAAACCACATGAATCCACTAGAGTTCATTGGACCTGTGTTCTTTTCATAAACCACATGGATCCACTAGAGTTTAGTGCATGTGTGTTCTTTTCAAAAACCACACGGATCCACTAGAGTTCATTGCATGTGTGTTATTTTCATAAAACATATGGATCCACAAGAGATTATTGTATGTATGTTCTTTTCATAAACCACATGGATCCACTAGAGTTTATTACATGTGTGTCCTTTTCATAACCCACATGGATCCACTAGAATTCATTGTATGTGTGTTCTTTTCCTAAACAACATGCATCCACTAGAGTTCGTTGCATATCTGTCCTTTTCATAACCCACATGGATCCTCTAGAATTCATTAGATGTGTGTTCTTTTCATAAACCACATGGATCCACTAGAGTTCATTGGATGTGTGTTCTTTTCACTAACCACATCGATCCACTCGAGTTCATTGTATGTGTGTCGTTTTCCTAAACCACATGGATGCACTAGTTGTCATTGGCTGTGTGTTCTTTTCATAAACCACGTGGATCCACTAGAGTTCATTGCAGGTGTGTTATTTTCATAAACCACATGGATCCAGTAGATTTCATTGCATGTGTGTTCTTTTCATAAACCACATGGATCCACTAGATGTCATTGCATGTGTGTGTTCTTTTCCTAAACCACATGGATCCACTAGATGTCATTGCATGTTTGTTCTTTTCATAAACTACATGGATCCACTAGAGTCATTAGATGTGTGTGTGTATCAGTGTGCATCATTGTGGTTTTAGGAAAAGAACACATTCATTGATGCCATTAAACCAGTTGTGTTCTTCTTATATACCACATGGATCCACTAGATGGCATTGCATGTGTGTTCTGTTCATCAACCACATGGATCCACTAGATGTAATTGGATGTGTGTTCTTTTCATCCCCTAGAATTCATTGCATGTTTGTTCTTTTCCTAAACCCCATGGATCCACTAGAGTTCATTGGATGTGTGTTCTTTTCATAGACCACTTGGCTCCACTAGAGTTCATTGCATGTGTGGTATATTCATAAACCACATGAATCCACTAGAGTTCAGTGCATGTGTGTTCTTTTCATAAACCACATTGATACACTAGAGTTCATTGCATGTGTTTAATTTTCATAAACCACCTGCATACACTAGACTCATTGGATGTGTGTGTATCAGTGTAAATCATGGTGGTTTTGGAAAAGAACACATGCAGTGATGCTAAAGCATTATCTTCTTTTCATAAACCACATGGATCCACTAGATTCATTGGATGTGTGTGTATCAGTGTGCATCATTGTGGTTTTGGAAACGAACACATGTAATGATGCCAGTACAATATGTGTGTTCTTCTCATAAACCACATGGATCCACTAGAGTTCATAGCATGTGTGTTATTTTCATAAAACAGATGGATCCACTAGAGTTCATTGGATGTGTGTTCTTTTCATAAACCACATGGATCCACTAGAGTTCATTGCATGTGTGTTGTTTTCCTAAACCACATGGATCCACTAGAGATTATTGGATGTGTGTTCTTTTTTAAACCACATGGATCCACTAGAGTTCATTGCATGGTTGTTCTTTTCCTAAACCACGTGGATACACTAGAGTTCATTGGATGTGTGTTTCTTTCACAAACCACATGAATCCACGAGAGCTAATTGGATATGTGTTCTTTTCATAAACCACATGGATCCACTAGAGTTTAGTGCATGTGTGTTCTTTTCAAAGACCACATGGATCCACTAGAATTCATTTCATGTGTGTTATTTTCATAAACAACATGGATCCACCAGAGTTCATCGATGTGTGTTATTTTCATAAACCACATGGATCGACTAGACTTCATTGCATGTGTGTTCTTTCCCTAAACCACATGAATCCACTAGAGTTCATTGGATGTGTGTTCTTTTCACATACCACATGGATCCACTAGAGTTCATTGCATCTGCGTTGTTTTCATAAACCACATTGATCCACTAGAGTTCATTGCATGTGTGTCCTTGTCATAACCCACACGGATCCACTAGAGTTCATTGCATGTGTGTCCTTTTCATAACCCACACCGATCCACTAGAATTCATTGGATGCGTGTTCTTTTCCTAAACAACATGGATGCACTAGAGTTCATTGCATGTGTGCCCTTTTCATAACGCACATGGATCCACTAGAATTCATTGGATGTGTGTTCTTTTCATAAACCACATGGATCCACTAGAGTCATTGGATGTGTGTGTATCAGTGTGCATCATTGTGGTTTTGGAAACGAACACATGTAATGATGCCACTACAACATGTGTGTTCTTTTCATAAACCACATGGATCCACTAGAGTTCAGTGCTTGTGCGTTCTTTTCAAAAGCCACATGGATCCACTAGAGTTCATTTCATGTGTGTTATTTTCATAAACAACATGGATCCACTAGAGATCATTGGATGTGTGTTGTTTTCATAAACCACATGGATCGACAAGACTTCATTGCATGTGTGTTCTTTCCCTAAACCACATGGATCCACTAGAGTTCATTGGATGTGTGGTCTTTTCACATACCACATGGATCCACTAGAGTTCATTGCATCTATGTTCTTTTCATAAACCACATTGATCCACTAGAGTTCATTGGATGTGTGTTCTTCTCATAAATCACATGGATCCACTGGAGTTCATTGCATGTGTGTCCTTGTCATAACCCACACGGATCCACTAGAATTCATTGGATGTGTGTTCTTTTCCTAAACAACATGGATGCACTAGAGTTCATTGCATGTGTGTCCTTTTCATAACCCACATGGATCCACTAGCATTCATTGGATGTGTGTTCTTTTCATAAACCACATGGATCCACCAGAGTCGTTGGATGTGTGTGTATCTGTGTGGATCATTATGGTTTTGGAAACAAACACATGTAATGATGCCACTACAACATGTGTGTTCTTCTCATAAACCACATGGATCCACTAGAGTTCATAGCATGTGTGTTAGTTTCATAAAACACATGGATCCACTAGAGTTCATTGGATGTCTGTTCTTTTCATAAACCACATGGATCCACTAGAGTTCATTGCATGTGTGTTGTTTTCCTAAACCACATGGATCCACTAGAGATTATTGGATGTGTGTTCTTTTTTTAAACCACATGGCTCCACTAGAGTTCATTGCATGGTTCTTATTTTCCTAAACCACTTGGGTCCACTAGAGTTCATTGGATGTGTGTTTCTTTCACAAACCAGATGAATCACTAGAGTTCATTGGATGTGTGTTTTTTTCATAAACCACATGGATCCACTACAGTTCATTGCATGTGTGTTGTTTTCCTAAACCACATGGATCCACTAGAGATTATTGGATGTGTGTTCTTTTTTAAACCACATGGATCCATTAGAGTTCATTGCATGGTTGTTCTTTTCCTAAACCATGTGGATACACTAGAGTTCATTGGATGTGTGTTTCTTTCACAAACCACATGAATCCACTAGAGTTAATTGGATATGTGTTCTTTCCATAAACCACATGGATCCACTAGAGTTATTGCATGTGTGTTCTTTTCAAAAACCACATGGATCCACTAGAGTTCATTTCATGTGTGTTATTTTCATAAACAACATGGATCCACTAGAGTTCATCGAATGTGTGTTATTTTCATAAACCTCATGGATCGACTAGACTTCATTGCATGTGTGTTCTTTCCCTAAACCACATGGATCCACTAGAGTTCATTGGATGTGTGTTCTTTTCACATACTACATGGATCCACTAGAGTTCATTGCATCTGAGTTCTTTTCATAAACCACATTGATCCACTAGAGTTCATTGGATGTGTGTTCTTTTCATAAACCACATGGATCCACTAGAGTTCATTGCATGTGTGTCCTTGTCATAGCCCACACCGATCCACTAGAATTCATTGGATGTGTGTTCTTTTCCTAAACAACATGGATGCACTAGAGTGCATTGCATGTGTGCCCTTTTCATAACGCACATGGATCCACTAGAATTCATTGGATGTGTGTTCTTTTCATAAACCACATGGATCCACTAGAGTCATTGGATGTGTGTGTATCAGTGTGCATCATTGTGGTTTTGGAAACGAACACATGTAATGATGCCACTACAACATGTGTGTTCTTTTCATAAACCACATGGATCCACTAGAGTTCAGTGCATGTGCGTTCTTTTCAAAAACCACATGGATCCACTAGAGTTCATTTCATGTGTGTTATTTTCATAAACAACATGGATCCACTAGATTTCATTGGATGTGTGTTGTTTTCATAAACCACATAGATCGACAAGACTTCATTGCATGTGTGTTCTTTCCCTAAACCACATGGATCCACTAGAGTTCATTGGATGTGTGTTCTTTTCACATACCACATGGATCCACTAGAGTTCATTGCATCTATGTTCTTTTCATAAACCACATTGATCCACTAGAGTTCATTGGATGTGTGTTCTTCTCATAAATCACATGGATCCACTAGAGTTCATTGCATGTGTGTCCTTGTCATAACCCACACGGATCCACTAGAATTCATTGGATATGTGTTCTTTTCCTAAACAACATGGATGCACTAGAGTTCATTGCATGTGTGTCCTTTTCATAACCCACATGGATCCACTAGCATTCATTGGATGTGTGTTCTTTTCATAAACCACATCGATCCACTAGAGTCGTTGGATGTGTGTGTATCAGTGTGGATCATTGTGGTTTTGGAAACAAACACATGTAATGATGCCACTACAACATGTGTGTTCTTCTCATAAACCACATGGATCCACTAGAGTTCATAGCATGTGTGTTATTTTCATAAAACACATGGATCCACTAGAGTTCATTGGATGTGTGTTCTTTTCATAAACCACATGGATCCACTAGAGTTAATTGCATGTGTGTTGTTTTCCTAAACCACATGGATCCACTAGAGTTTATTGGATGTGTGTTCTTTTTTTAAACCACATGGATCCACTAGAGTTCATTGCATGGTTCTTATTTTCCTAAACCACGTGGATACACTCGAGTTCATTGGATGTGTGTTTCTTTCACAAACCAGATGAATCCACTAGAGTTCATTGGATATGTGTTCTTTTCATAAACCACATGGATCCACTAGAGTTCAGTGCATGTGTGTTCTTTTCAAAAACTACATGGATCAACTAAAGTTCATTTCATGTGTGTTATTTTCATAAACAACATGGATCCACTAGAGTTCATTGGATGTGTGTTATTTTCATAAACCACATGGATCGACTAGACTTCATTGTATGTGTGTTCTTTCCCTAAACCACATGGATCCACTAGAGTTCATTGGATGTGTGTTCTTTTCACATACCACATGGATACACTAGAGTTCATTGCATCTGTGTTCTTTTCATAAACCACACTGATCCACTAGAGTTCATTGGATGTGTATTCTTTTCATAAACCACATGGATCCACTAGAGTTTATTGCATGTGTGTCCTTTTCATAACCCACACAGATCCCCTAGAATTCATTGGATGTGTGTTCTTTTCCTAAAAAACATGGATCCACTAGAGTTCATTGCATGTGTGTCCTTTTAATAACCCACATGGATCCACTAGAATTCATTGGATGTGTGTTCTTTGCATAAACCACATGCATCCACTAGAGTTTATTGGATGTGTGTTCGTTTTACCGACCACGTGGATCCACCAGAGTTCATTGCATGTGTGTCCTTTTCCTGAACCACATGGATCCACTAGATGTCATCGGATGTGTGTTATTTTCATAAATGTAACACCCCAAAATTTTTACTCAAGATTATCAAGTTCTAATCACCCAATTTAGGGTTAACAACAACTTTTATTAAGAAAAAGCATATGAATGCATGTGTTTTTTCATTAGTGTAGAATTGAGTGTATATGTCATGCTTGATTGTTCTAAATGTTGTGAAATGGTTTAAAGGTGAATGCCACATCATCTAGACATTTTACAAGCATAATGAAAAGACAAAGAAAGCAAATAAGAATAAACTACTAGGCCCCTTTAGGTATTCCTAGAAGAAGATTGCTAAGAGAAACTATTCTATTTCTTTTCGCCCCTTGCTAGACCAAGTAATAGTGCACAAAGGCCCATTTTACAAACTTACAAAAACATCTAGCAAATCCATTTAAAGGACATTTGAAAATTGAATCAACTGTATGTGTTAAGATCACACTTTTCCAAAAACCCACCAAATCAATTCCCCTTGACCTCTCCAAGCAAACCTAGTCTCTCAATATTAATATAAGATCACTCAAAAATTTTGAATCAAAAATTCAAAAATAAATTTTAGGCAGCCATTAACACAAACACTTGGCATGCACAGAAAAAGCTCTAGCCCAACTTCACTATTTGGTATAGTGATCATCGAACAAATGGTCCCCTAGTTACTTCCCTATCTCACCTATGCCTAACCCAGCCCCAGACCAGCTCCCCCCTTGACCGCTGGCATAGTGGAGCACCGTCGTTTTGTGGTCATCGCCGGCCGAACACGGCCAGCTTGCACCAGGCAGCTCCGCCCCTATCCATTTTGTCCACTAGCATCGCCGCAGCCTACCGCCACCCCCTGTCCAGGCCACAGCCCTAGCCGAGCCGTGGACCACCCTAGTCACGCCGTGCACCGCCTCTCTGCGCCCTGTCCAGAGCACGCCAGTGCGCTATGACTGACCAACCCAGCTAGCTCACGCCTTGCCCTCACCGTCCACGTGCAGCCTCACCATGATCATGCCACCCCAAAAGACAACCCCGTTCGCCACCGCGCGACCCGCAGCTGCCGCAAGCCGCCCCAAACACCACAACCTCTGCTTAGAGCGCCCCACACGCTAGACCAAACCACGCCGCCCCATGCCACGCCTTTATGTCCGTGAGAACCGCTAGGGAGGACCGCACCATCCGACTACCTCCGCCCCGACAATAGCCGCTTGTAGCAACGCCACCGTCGAGCTAACCGCCGCACCGCTCGGTCCCCTCGCCGTGCTATAAAAGGAGGACACCCCCGCCTCCATTCTTCACACCACTACACTCCCCACTCCTCACAGCCACTCCCCCACCTCTCCCCAGAGCAAGGCGAGCACCACCGCGCCGGAATTGCACCGGAGTCCTCCGTTGCTGGAGGAGAAGGGCGCCGTTGTTTCCGACCACCCCGAGCCCTGCCATGACCATGGCTCACCTCGTCATCGTCTACCAAGTTGGTTGCCCCCGTCGCCGAGCCTAGCTGGAGCCCAGGTGAGCCCAGTGAGACCCCACCGTCGCGTTAGGTTTAGCTCGTCGCTGGAGTTGTTCGTCATTGACGACGACCCTCAGTCGTTGGATTATAATTAGATCGTAGCGCCCAGATTGAAAGATAATGTTTCGCGTAGAATGAGTCACTGAACCATGGAACCCCTCTTTCAGCCACGCGCTGCGCTGCGCTGTGCAGTAGGGTCGGCCCGTTAAACGTTCCTGCCCAGGCCTGGATTTTCAAATAAGTATTTTCCAATTTAGTTTAAAACCACATTCTATCAATAGATTCAAAAATCAATTCAGAGAGTTTGACCAAACCAAATTGCATGATTCATATTTGGTTAGAAAGATAATTAAAATATATATCCAAGCCCATTGGATTTAAATCATGTTGAGTTACAAATAATCTTTAGCAAAAATAACAAGACATAGACTTTTGCAACTTGAAACATTTTTAAAAATCAAACATAATAGCTTTTGAGTTGATTCTAACTCTCAAAAATCACATTTGATAATATCTATCTGAATATGTAAAAATATTTAGGTTTATATGAAGTGACATTGGACTAGTACCAAAATAATGCTATTAGGGAATTTCTAGTCACTTTAAATCATTTAAAATAATAATCTTAAACTTTATAAAATATGACCAACCCTTTAAATCACATTCCCATGTATTAGAATATGTGGTGATGACATGTGTCCACATGATCCCATATTTTAATTGGAGAATATTAAATCTTAATTAATTTCAATGAGTAGAAATTACTTCTCTAAATTACTTCTCTCAAATAAACTAAATAAAACTAGTGCTTTAATTCATGTGATGATTGTGATGATGTTAGATCATCAAGTGTGAACCTTAGTGTGCTAAATATACTAGTTAAGTATTGTATGGTGATTGTGTACCCCGTATTCCTTTATAGACGATAGGACCGACCAAGGATACGAGGAGGAGTTCTACCCCGAAGAAGACGGAGAAAACTTCAATCACTGCACCAATCAAAGCAAGCTATTATGAGCAAGTTTTACATGCAAGCCATCACTATATACAAGTTAACCTAAGCAAGATGCAATAGGCATGCTTTGGTTATATACCTTTGTTTTATACCAATCCCAAGTTTTACTTGCAAACTTTATTATTTTACTTTACCAAAGTTCTTTACTTTTAATATAGATAGCATAAAGAGTATAAAACTAGGCCTATTTAGTTGAACTTAGATGTCATTCTATGGCATGAAATTGAATATTAGCATCCCTCATTAGTGAACACTCTTAACTTAGTGGCTAGTGCTAAAGCATAAAACTTGATCACTTTAGATGGGAATACTTGGTGAAAATGATTATGAAAACATTGGAATGATGAGTCATTCTATTGAAATATTTTGACATGTGTTGAGAAACACAAATGGTTTTGATGATGAAAACGTTGAGGCATGAGGGTTCGGATGCGATACCATTCCAATTTTACCGTACAACCACAATACCTGAATTGGGTAAGGCTTAGCCGAAAGTTTATATGCATTAGTATGTGTGCCCTCTAGGAGGAGGTTTGAGCTGAGGCTATTTCTTGATGATGTCCACCTATGCAGTGCCCAGGATGGCAGATGGCCGTGGCTGGGAGGCCAAGCTCATAGGGGAGGTGCTTATACTAGAGTGTGTAAAGGAAAGGTTATGATTGATTATCCGCATACTAAGTATGATGATTCAGGGTTATCCTTGATGGATGTATCGAATTTTGTGGTGAAAGTGTACCACCTCTGTAGAGTGTCAAACTATTTGAATAGTCGCGTCCGTGGTCATGGACAGTTGGAGTGGCCATACTGTTCAATCGTGAGATGTTTTCAAAAATGACTGGTGAAGTGAATTATGATTTTGACTTGACCACAACAGGGTTGTGAACATGAAAACTAGTTTCCCACTTAAGTGATTAGAACATTAAATTAGCTTTCTTTACTTGTGAACTCAGTTTAGATAAATCTAGCTTTTTGCAAATAAACCTAGAGCTTAAGATTCCTACCAGAACTACCTTACTTGTTAGCGATAGTTTGCGAGTACTTAAAGAGTACTCATGGCTTTGTCCCTGGCTATTCCTGTGGCAAGACTATGAGGAGGACTATCAAGAAGATGGACAGCAGGACGGATGCGACAACTAGGATCATCTCCCATCGTCAGCATTGCCGGTGACACTGAAGATGGAGCCCACTACTACGCTTTATTATTCCGCTGCTTGATTGTATTAAGACTGGATCATGAGATCCTTTATTTGTGTAAAACCTTATTATGGTTTGTAATGGATGATGTACTGTGATATCCAATCTGTTATGTCTCACAAATGGTAATCCTGGGATTGCAAGGTATGGCATAACATGTATCTGGGATTAAAAATCCGGGTGTTGACAAGTTGGTATTAGAGCCATCCTGACCATAGGAGACCCTAGTTAGAATGGTCGTCCGAACAAAAACTTAGTTTCAATAAAAACAAGTGAGTATTTATGAATACCTATTCCCACTCTTATCCTTGATTCTTTCAAAAAAAATCATGTCCCTAAAAAATTCTTACATTACTACATAAAATTTGACGCACTTGATCACCTCACAAACATACTCATCCTAAATTCTTATAGATGGAAGCTCAGTATTGCAAGTTCTACCAATTGGGCAACGGGGGCCAACTGATCTTTGAGGGGGATCTTGATCCACTATTAGAGTATCTTGAGCGCCCGCATACGAAATTCTCCTGAGCTCAACTCAAGGATTTCCCCGGAGGAGATCTACAATGGCTGATAGTTGCAGATCTTCGAGGCAAGATGGAAGCACCCCTTTCTGAGAAGATTCGATTCACTGTGCGAGAGAACAACTAGCTAGATGGATTAGCCGGGGCTATGCATGAAGCTCTTGCCCGTATGTGTGGGCAAAACATCAACTTGATCCAGGGAACTCGCTTTCCTCATTACGCAAGGCATGATTCCATGGGAATGCCATTGGAGATGCCAAGTCACCCAGAGATGAAGAACAAGGTGGATAATCTTTACTTCCTGCTGTATGATAGACAGAAGGAATTGTACAATGGTCGATCCTACGCCAACCACAACCTTGACATTGCCGCCAAGAAGGATCAAACTCTCGACATGCTCGTCAAGGATCACCAAACACTTCGTCATCAACGTGAGAAGAAGGATCGCACCATCGCTCGTCTTCGCAAGAAGGTGGCCAACCTCGAGAAGACCATCCACGAGCAAGAAGTCCAGCTTGAAGCAAAAGAAGAAGAGGAAGAAGGTGAAGACATCCAGGGAGATATTCACTCATACCTCAGTGATGAAAATGACTACCTGGAGGATGATGCCATGGATTTCTACACCGATGATGATGATTCCAACTTCATTGATGATGAGTACATGCACTTGATCACTACCGTAGGAATGAGCTGTATCGCTCCCACTGTATCTTAGTTCACAGAATGGTTCTTAAAACCTTATGTTTTCCTTTTATGTTGTGGTGTGTGTGTTTGTATTGTGTGCTTTGAATGAATGAATGCGAAGGAGTTAGTTTGCAAAACCGGAGTCAGTCTCAAAGTTTAAAGCTTTTGAAACAAAACCATGAACCTTAGAACTTTCCCTCTTACCCCTTCATCTATCTCAATCTTTAGATGACTCGTGAAATCCAAGGAGGAAGCAGCTCAGCGCAGGACCCAATGTTGCAGATTCTGCAAATGCTAGTTTCCGACCGTGAAGCTAGTAGAGCCGAGCGCCAAGCCAACCTAGCCACCCTGCAACAGATAGCTCAAATGGCCCACAATAATCAAGGCCAAGGAAATCAGTATCACCATGGATCCAAGCTTAAAAACTTTCAGAATACAAATCCCCCTATATTTAACAAATCTGAGGATCCCCTAGATGCTGATGAGTGGCTGCAAACCATGGAGAATAATCTGGAAGTCACAGGAGTTGACGCTAATGAGAAGGTGTTGTTTGCCACCCATTATCTGGTAGGATATGCAAGAGCCTGGTGGAATAGCACCCATACTATGAACCACGGTCAGATCATGACTTGGGAAGCTTTCAAGGTCAAGTTCAGCCGCACCCATGTGCCGCAAGGTTTAGTCACCAGAATGAGAGATGAGTTCAGAGAACTGAAGCAAGGAAGGATGACGATAGTTGAGTACCGTGACAAATTCTTTTCCCTAGCTAGATATGCCCCTAATGAGATCAACACTAAAGCCAAGAAGAAGGAAAGGTTCCTAAACGGATTGGATGATGAAATGTAGACTGTACTAGTCAACATCTATTTTGAAGACCTAGAAGAATTAGTCTACTCAGCCATCTAGATGGAAGGTAAGATCAACCAAGCCAATGACAACCGCAAGTGTAGAATGATGCATCAGACTAGGTCCCACAATGCCCAGAAGTATTGCCCCAACCCATCTACAAGATATGCCCCAAGAAACAATAGACCCCCAATGTCTCGTCCAAGTTACCCCAATCATAGCGGGGGAAACTTGAAGTCTAGAGGAAACCATAACAACAACGCCGGCAACTCCAACAATTTCAACGGTGCACCACCCAAGTACAACAACAACAACAATACTTCCCCAAGGACTGGAAGCAATGTCGTGCCTATTGTAGCGAAAGACAAGTCCCTGATTACTTGCTTTGAATGTGAAGTCAAGGGTCACTACTCCAGCGAGTGTCCCAAGAAGCTTGTAGCCACCACCAATGTGAACGCCCCAGCTCAGCAGCAATGCTGTGTTCAGCCCGGAAGAATATTTCCCTAGGGAAATCTATCAACTGCAACGGCTGTATGTTCCACATGAATGCTGAAGAAGCCCAGGAAGCTCCAGATGTCGTGCTGGGTATGTTTTCTGTTAACTCAATACTTGCAAGAGTGTTGTTTGATTCTGGAACATCGTACTCGTTTGTTATAGTAGAATTTGCATGCACTAGTAAGATTCAACCAACAAAAATGAAGCATGTTATGATAGTTCAAATTCCTGGTTCAACCACCAAAGCTAGAAAAATTTGCAAGGCTGTACCTATCAGAATCCATGGGATAGATTTTTATGCCAATCTAATAGTACTTGGAACCAAAGGTCTGGAAGTAGTACTAGGAATGGATTGGATGTCGAAACATAAAGGATTGATCGACTGTTCCAAGAAAGCCATAACCATGACCAGTAGCTTTGGAGTATCAATAGAGCATGTATTTGAAACCTTGCGCCGTCCGTTCAAATGCAACAAGAGTCTAGCCCAACCAACCCTTGACCATGTTAGAGTAGTCTGTGAATACCCCGGCGTATTCCCAGATGAATTGCCTGGTATGCCCCCAGATCGAGATATTTAGTTCATCATTGAACTAATTCCTAGAACTGGACCCATATCTTAGAGACCTTATAGTATGAACCCATCTGAACTAGTGGAGTTGAAGAAGCAACTTGATGCTATGCTGGCGAAAGGTTTGATTCAACCAAGTGCATCGCCATGGAGATCGCCCGTTCTGTTTGTGGACAAGAAAGATGGAGGTAACCGTTTGTGCACAGATTACCGGAAGATGAATGATGGCACCATCAAGAACAAGTACCGACTACCCAAGATAGCGGATATGCTTGATCAGTTTACTAGTGCTAGAGTGTTTTCTAAGATTGATCTTAGGACTGGTTATCACCAACTAAATATTCGTGCAGTGGATATTCAAAAGACTGCCTTTACCACCAGATATGGATTGTATGAGTATACGGTCAATGTTTTTGGATTAACCAATGCCCCCGCTTATTTCATGAATATCATGAATAAGATTTTTATGATCTTTCTAGATAAGTTTGTCGTTGTTTTTATCGATGATATTCTAATCTATTCCAAGAAGAAGACCATGAGCTACACCTGAGAACCATCTTTGAAACCCTTAGAGATAACCAATTGTATGCCAAGTTTAGCAAATGTGAGTTCTGGCTGAAAGAAGTAGGATTCCTCAAACATATTTTGTCACCAGGAGGAGTCGCTATTGATCTCGCCAAGATCACAGATGTTGAAGAATGGGAAGCCCCAACCACTCAAACCCATGTTCGTGCATATCTCGGGTTAGCGGGATATTACCGCAAGTTTGTTGAAAGATTTTCGAGCATCGTAAGACCGGTGACCCAATTGTTGAAGAAAGATAAGAAGTTTGAATGGACCGACAAATGTGAAGCAAGTTTTCAAGAACTGAAGAAGAGATTGATTTCTGCCCCAATATTGATTATGCCGGATATCAAGAAGCCTTTTGATGTGTATTGTGATGCATCCAAGATTGGTCTCGGATGTGTGTTGATGAGTGAAGGCAAAGTCATAGCATATTTGTCAAGACAAGTGAAGCAGCATGAGCAAAACTACCCTACCCATGATCTTGAACTAGCAGCCGTAGTTTTAGCCCTGAAGACATGGAGTCATTACCTTATGGGTAATCGCTGTGAGATTTATTCAGATCACAAGATCCTGAAGTATATTTTCACTCAGAAGGAGCTAAATATGAGGCAAAGGAGATGGATAGAGTTAATCAAGGATTATGACCTTGACATTCACTATCACCCTGGCAAAGCCAATGTGGTAGAGGATGCTCTTAGCAGATTGCCGTGTAGATTAAACATCATGATCAAAGAAGCCCAACCAAGTTTGCATGAAGAGTTGGAGTAGTTTAGAACTGAGCTAGTTAGCAAAGGATTTTAGCTAGCATTGAACTTCAACACACAATGATCAGTCAGATCAAGGAGGCGTAGAAAGGAAATGCAAGTATCGACGGAATCAAGCGTCGTATTGGTACAGGAAAGGTACCTGGATTCACCGAAGATGAAGAAGGAGTTTTGTGGTACAAAGGACGTATCTGTCTGCCAGCGGATTTGGAACTAAAGCAAGTTATCATGCAAGAATCTCATGATACTATTTATTCTATCCACCCAAGAGGAACGAAAATGTATCAATATTTGAAGGAGCAATTTTGGTGGCACAAGATGTAGAGAGAAATCGGAAGCTACACCGCCAAGTGTGATATATGTCAGAGAGTCAAAGCGGAACATCAGAGACCCACAGGACTGTTGCAACCATTGCAGATTCTGGAATGGAAATGGGATTCCGTTGGAATGGACTTTATCATCGGTTCTCCTACTTCTAGTAGGGGAAATGACTCTATCTGGGTCAGAGTTGATAGACAGTCCAAGGTAGCCCATTTTATACTTGTCAAGACAACCTTCCAGAGTTCGATGCTAGTAGAGTTGTACATTGCTCGGGTAGTCAGTTTCCATGGAACCCCTAAGACCATAGTGTCGGATCGAGGAACCGAGTTCCCCTCAAGATTTTGGCAGAAAGTCCAAGAAGGATTAGGAACTAAGTTGAATTTCAGCACACCTTATCCCCCACAGAACGATGGACAGACTGAAAGAGTCAACCAAATATTAGAAGAAATGTTGAGAGCTTGTGTACTAGAGTATGGATCAAAATGGGAAGATTGTCTGCTTTCCACAGAATTCTCATACAACAACAGTTATCAAGCTAGTTTCCAAATGGCCTCATTTGAGTTCTTATATGGAAGGAAGTGCCGTACCCCTTTGAATTGGTCGCAAGTAGGAGAGAGTCAGATTTTTGGACCCGACATCGTATGAGAAGCTGAAGAGAAAGTCCACAAAGTCCGTGAGCACCTCCAGACCGCCCAATCTAGATAGAAGAGTTATGCTGACAAGAGACGTAGAGACCTGACTTTCAATGTCGGAGATTTTGTGTATCTCAAAGTGTCACCCTTGAAAGGAATGCAGCGCTTTCAGCTGAAAGGAAAGTTAGACCCAGATATATTGGACCCTTAAAGGTTCTGGATCACCGAGGAGAAGTATTGTATCAACTGGAACTGCCAGAGGAGATGTTAGACATCCATAATGTGTTCCATATCTCGTTACTTCGCAAATTCTTAGAAGTGCCGGAGAAGACCCAAGTTTTCAAGAAAATCGATCACCGAGCCATTGATATCAACAAGGATCTGACGTATCGTGAAGTGCCCATTTGTATCTTGGAAGAAGCCTTCAGAACCACCAGGACCCGGAGTATCAAGTTTCTCAAGATTCAATGGTGCAACCATACCGAAGAAGAAGCTACCTGGTAGCGAGAAGATTACATTAGGACTGAGTTTCCAGATATCTTTAGTTCCTAGTTTTTCTTAAATCTCAGGACGAGATTTTGTTTAAGGAGGGAAGGTTTGTAACACCCCAAAACTTTTAATCAAGATTATCAAGTTCTAATCACCCAATTTAGGGTTAACAAATACTTTTATTAAGAAAAAGTATATGAATGCATGTGTGTTTGCATTAGTGTAGAATTGAGTATATATGCCATGCTTGATTATTCTAAATGTTGTGAAATGGTTTAAAGGTGAATGCCACATCATCTAGACCATTTACAAGCAAAATCAAAAGAGAAAGAAATCAACTAAGAATAAATAAAGCAAATGGTCATTTTGACCATTTTAAACCACTAGGCCACTTTAGGTGTTCCTAGAAGAATATTGCTAACAGAAACTATTCTATTTCTTTTCACCCCTTGCTAGACCAAGTAAAAGTGTATAAAGGTCCACTTTACAAACTTACGAAAACATCTATCAAATCCATTTAAAGGACATTTGAAAATTGAATCAAGTGTATGTGTTAAGATCACACTTTTTCAAAAACCCACCAAATCAATTCCCCTTGACCTCTCCAAGCAAACCTAGTCTCCCAAGCTTAATACAAGATCACGAAAAAAATTTGAATCAAAAATTCAAAAATAAATTTCAGGCGGCCATTAACACAAACACTTGGCATGCACAGAAAAATCTCTAGCCTAACTTCACAGTTTGGTATAGTGATCATCGACCAAATGGTCCACCAGTTACTTCCCTATCTCCCCTAAGCCTAACCCAGCCCCAGACAAACTCCCCCCTTGGCAGCCTACCACAACCTCCTGTCCAGGCCACATCCCCAACCGAGCCGTGGACCACCCTAGTCGCGCCGTGCACCACCTCTCTGCATCGTGCCCGACCAGCCCTGCCAGCTCGTGCCTTGCTCTCACCGTGCACGCGCAGCCTCACCATGATCACGCCACCCCGGCAGACAACCCCGACCACCGCCGCGCGACCCGCAGCTGCCAAAATAATGCTATTAGGGCATTTTTAGTCACTTTAAATCATTTAAAATAATAATCTTAAACTTTATAAAATTTGACCAACCCTTTAAATCACATCCCCATGTATTAGAATATGTGGTGATGAGATGTGTCCACATGATCCCATATTTTAATTAGAGAACATTAAATCTTAATTAGTTTCAATGAGTAGAAATTACTTCTCTCAAATAAACTAAATAAAAATAGTGCTTTAGTTCATGTGATGATTGTGATGATGTTAGATCATCAAGTGTGAACCTTACTGTGCTAAATAGACTAGTTAAGTATTGTGTGGTGATTGTGTACCCCGTATTCCTTTATAGACGATAGTACCGACCAAGGATACGAGGAGGAGGAGTTTTACCCTAAAGAAGACGAAGAAAACGTCAATCACTTCACCAATCAAGGCAAGCTATTATGAGCAAGTTTTACTTGCAAGCCATCACTAGATACAAGTTAACCTGAGCAAGATGCAATAGGCATGCTTTGGTTATATACCTTTGTTTTATACCAATCCCAAGTTTTACTTGCAAACTTTATTATTTTATTTTACCAAAGTTCTTTACTTTTAATATAGATAGCATAAAGAGTATAAAACTAGGCCTGAAATTGAAGATTAGCATCCCTCATTAGTGAACACTCTTAACTTAGTGGTTAGTGCTAAAGCATAAAACTTGATCACTTTAGATGGGAATACTTGGTGAAAATGATTATGAAAACCTTGGAATGATGAGTCATTCTATTGAGATGTTTTAACATGTGTTGTCAAACACAAATGGATTTGATGATAAAATGTTGAGGCATGAGCGTTAGCCCTTTATAAAAACTGATGGTTGGGTTCGGATGCGATACCATTCCAATTTTCCTGTGCAACCACAATACCTGAATTTGGTAAGGCTTAGCCAGAAGTTTATATGGATTATTATGGGTTCCCTCTCAGAGGAGGTTTGAGCTGAGGCTACCTATTGATGATGTCCACCTATGCAGTGCCCAGGATGGCAGATGGCTATTGCTGGGAGGCCAAGCTCATAGGGGAGGTGCTTATACTAGAGTGTGTAAAGGAAAGGTTATGATTGATTATCCGCGTACTAAGTATGATGATTCAGGGTTATCCCTGATGGATGTATAGAATTTTGTGGTGAAAGTGTACCACCTCTGTAGAGTCTCAGACTATTCGAATAGCCGCGTCCATGGTCTTGGACAATTGGAGTGGCCATACTGTTCCGTCGTCAGATGTTTTCAAAAATGACTTGTGAAGTGAACTGTGATTTTGACTTCACCACAACAGGGTTGTGAACTTGAAAACTAGCTTCCCACTTAAGTGATTTAGAACATTAAATAACTTTCTTTACTTCTAAACTCAGTTTAGATAAATCTGTCTTTTTGCAAATAAACCTAGAGCTTAAGATTCCTACTAGAACTACCTTACTTGTTAGTGATAGTTTGCGAGTACTTAAAGCGTGGCTTTGTCCCTGGCTATTCTCGTGGCTAGACTATGAGGAGGAATATTAGGAAGATGGACAGGAGGACAACTACAACAACTAGGAACATCTCCCATCGTGGTGGTGTCATGGAAGATGCCATGGATAGGCTAAAGGTGGGGCCAATATGCACTAGAGGAATCCAGGGAGGGATATTGTGGTGATTCCACACACAAATGCTTTGTATTCTCCAAGTTCACCAAGTTTACCGATGGTCCTTGAGTTGTATTGCAAGCCTGGTATAACCCGGCTCAAGCCTGGTTAATCCATCCCCGTGGGTATCTGCATACAAGTTACAAAAAACCTGCCGACATACGACATATGTCGGCCGGGACACGTTTAGGTGGACTTCGTCCGGGCCGGGTTACCCCGTAAGTTTGCCTGCCCTGAGGTGACCCGGCCAGCTTTCGCTTTGATCTTGCCATACCTCGGCAAACTCAGCCTCTATACCCTGGCGTGACCCTACCCGGCGGTATCGCCCCAACATTAGTCCCCGAAGCTGGTGCGGTCTTAGCAACATCCGCTGCTAAGCCACGGCAGGTTCAATCTACCAAGCTTTTTGCTCCCCTTTCCGAGATACCTTGTAGTTTGGATCCCGTGGCCTAGCTTTCCCTTGGCACATTCTGAGTTATCTCTCGCTGGCCGGGTTACTCTTCAGTTTTCCGTGTTATCCTTACTTCTCTCATACACTTCCCCACGTCCAACGTGGACGGTAATCATCATCTTGCCTAATTTTAAGGGCATGCGCCAGTTACTGCTGCAAACTTTGTGTCGCGGCTGCCTCCTCGTTAACTGTATCACCACGTCACGTCGTGGGATCCCCTGTTCCCTGTTGCCCTTCATGTGGCTTGCTTCTGATTGGCTGACTCGGCAGATACACGGCCACACCGTGTGGCTTTGAGGAACTACCCGATCCCACTATCCATCGCTAGGGAACGGTTAAATAGGGGAGAGGGTGCGCCCCTTGGATGTTTTCTCCCTTCTCGCGCCTCTCTGCCTAGCTACTCCTTCTTCCTTGCGACAGCGCCGCCGTCACCGCTTCTGCTTAGCGCTGCCACCGCCGCGCCTCGCTTCTTCGCATTATCCTCGCTGCCCCTCCCGCGTCGCTTCACCGCCACGGAGCCGCGCCAATCCAAACCACTGTGCCCCACCTCTGATTGGGCCGGTGAGGACAGCAATTTGGATATGACAAAGGAAGAGCTTGCCGTCGTGGGGGAAGAGGAGATGGAGGGGGAAGGTGGGGGAAGGTGGGGTGCAGGACCACGGTGCCTGGGCCGACTCGTGGGTGTGCCAAGACGACCTCGATTGGCTTTAACGCACCCGTCGCATCCCCGAAGGCGTAATTTCCCGCCTCGCCTCCGAAGAAATTGCTCCCTCGCCCAATCCAGGTGAGTTCGTCGTGTTCCTCTCCCACTTCTAGCACGGCTTCGTCCTGCCAGTCAGGGATTTCTTTGATGATCTTATCAATGCCTACGAGCTCCAACCTCATCATCTTCCGGCGACCATTACTTGCCTTTCCTCCTTCGCATCTACCATAGAAGGATACCCCGGCTTTTGGCCCACTAAGGAGCTTTAGATCTGATTCTTCGGTCTAAAGAAGAATGTCATTCCAGATAAGACAAGTGCCCCTGCCGACAAATTTCTCACCCAGTGCGGCGGCGCTTCTATCTCTCCCCACAAGAATTCTATCTTTCCCTGGGTTACCGGCGTCGAGTCTTGCAAGGGCTGGGCCCGGACCTTCTTTTATGTGAGGAATAGCTCAGATGAAGATCTGATCCGGTTGCGCCCCTTTGCAATGGGCGCTCCTAATCCGACTCTGTGGAACCGGATCCCCAAGAAGCCAACTGCCTTGGCGAATCAAGTGAATAACCGATTCAAGGAACTGAAGGAGCTAAATCTAAGCAACGAGGATGTGATGATCACATTCATCCGTAGCCGGATTTCCCCCCTGCAGAGGCGCACACACAAGCTCTTCCATAGGAGCAGGCATCTTGACCCCAACCGGACCTCCTCCTTCGAGTTGAGCAACACCGAGATATTCCGCCGGGTTAGGGCTATATTTATGACCGACAAAGACTTCAACACGGATTGGGATTGGGATTGGAGCACTACTGCTGGGACAATCCTCCTCCCGTGGTAAATTTTCTTACCCAACCATTTTCCGAGTTACACCCTATGGTGGAACATGTTAGTTATTTGACCCCTTGGATTTTTCTTTTAGTTGTTTCTCCAGCAGACCCCTTGCATTTTGCTGTTAGTTATTTGACCACCGAGCCTTCCCACAAATGGGGGAAGGATTGGCTTGTCTCTGATGAGGAGGAGCCGAATCAGGAGATGTTCTTGCCTGCCCTAGACGGATCCAAGCGAACCTCTGGTAACTTCTTTTCCTTAAGGGATTGGCCTGACGATGAGGATGATTCGGACATTGAGATGTTGGAGGTATATGACCCAGTGCCCATTTCTGTCGCATTTCTGCCTTCAGCTAATCCGGCTGAGTAGATCCACGAGGATCCCCCTCTTGCAACGGGTGAGCCGGTTCCAGCCATGTCTAAGAAACGGGCCGCCACTTTGGTTGCTTCTTCCGAGCTTCCCCAAACAACCAAAAGGCGGAAGATGTCTGCTGACAAGGCTGCCAGCAAGCCTCCGACTAAGGCCATAGTTCGGAGAGCTCGAAATCTCAGGGAGCCTCTGACTTCTGACGAGTGAGTCTCCTTTTCCTTGTCCAATTCTCTGCTTCCTGCTTCTTTGTCTCCATGCCTCTCTTTCTTTTATAACTTGTTACTCTTTGTTTGATTTAGCAGGGCTGCCATGGAGGTTCCCCAGAGCGGCTCCAGCATTGCTTCATCTTTCCGTCACACCCCATCTCCCCCTCGCAACGATGTCACGCGCCAGCTGAGCCCAGTTCAGGAAGGCTCGGTGGCTACTCCGGATCTTAGCCCATCTTGTCCAGAGGAGGGCAACCTCGGTGCAGGGGGAAGCGGTGCGGCCAAGGACACGCTAACGCCGGATGCTCCTAGCCTTTCATCAGCTCAACCACAAACCGTCATTTCCGAGGTACCTGCAGCAGCAGCAACACCAGTAACAGCAACAACACCAGTAGCTGCAGAAGCACTAGCACCAGCAGCAGCACAAGCGCCAGCGCCAACACCAGCAGCACCATCATCAGCAGCAACACCAACACCAACTCCTCTTTCTTCGTCCGAGTCTTCCAAGACTCGGCGAGAAGACCCAACTAGCACTAAGGCCACGCCCAAGTCCAAAGCCGCAGCTCAAGCCTCGGCCTCCCAAAAGAAGCCCAAAGTTGGCAGTCAGGCCAAGAAAGGTTCTGGTGCCACCAAGGCATCATCCATCGAGGCTAGACAGCGCACCCTTGTGTCCATGCTGCCGAAGGGAAATGCCTCCTCCGGGTCAGCTAACAGCAAGCAACTTGACCTGCATACCAGCCCCGCTGCCGCCCTAGTTGCGAGGAGAGAGGCCCACGCCACAGGCTTGGTTGCACCCCACATGCTTAGTGGAGAGAGCTATCCTCCGGCTTTGATTGAATATGTCAATAATTGGAAAAATGCCGAGTTCGTCAATCTAAACGATGATCTCCCGGAGAAGTCTGGGCCCGCTGAGTTCAGCGCACAGATGAACACGGCAGCCAACGCTATTAGCATTGCTGGCCGGATGATGGAGGTACGCTACTTTGTCTTTTCCCTAATATGCACAAGTGCTTAGAGATATATCCATTAGTCCCCGAGCCTCCGGGGGAGTAACTTGTTACTCGGCCAGATGCTCCTTAGAGAACTAGCGTAGCTCCTTAATATCTTAGAATATGCACACACCCAGAGCCGGGTTAAGTTCCACTTGGCCCGGATTTGGTACACATCGAATATGAACACACCTAGAGCCGGGTTAAGTTCCACTTGGCCCGGATTTTGTACAATTCGAATATGCACACACCTAGAGCTGGGTTACCACTTGGCCCGGATTTATACACTTCGAGGATGCACACACCTAGAGCCGGGTTAAGTTCCACTTGGCCCGGATTTTGTACACTTCGAATATGCACACACCTAGAGCTGGGTTAAGTTCCACTTGGCCCGGATTTTGTACACTTCAAATATCCATATAGCTGAGCCAACCTTGCTCTTTTCAGATCACTACCAATCGTCGGACTGCTGAGTTTCAGCACCTCTTGGACTCACACAAGGTGCTGCGCTCGAAACATGCTGCGCTTCTTGCTGAGTATGAGAAAAAGGGTAAGTTTTCTCTTCGACTTTTCCCCCCATCTTTCTTTGCCTTTTCCCGCCAAACTAATCTATCATTCGGATTGAACAGCCGAAGTGGAGGCCGAAAATACAATAATGAGAAAAAAATTGGATGAGATAAAAGGTAATTCGCTTTAGTTAACCCTTTTCCGTGCTCTTTTTCCTTTCTCCTTGACTCGGCAGATATTATACCTCGGCTCTGCCGGGTCAACAAACGGTGGCCGCATCCCTTGAAGATAGTGTGCCCATGCCTGATATGATGTTGCATTTTATCGAACAAGCAGGGCAACATCAGGCCGAACTTAAGAAGAAGGACGACGAGCTTGCCAGGCTCCGAGCCAAGGTTGATGAACTCGCCAAGCTCAGGGCTGAGATGAAAAAACTTAAAGAGCTCCACAAGGCTGAGATGGACAAGGCTGGCCAAGACTTTACTGAAGAGCGAGAACGTCTTAGCCTCCAACTTGCAAAGGATCAAGAGTTGTTGAAGGAGGCCAACGTCAAGCTTGAGTCGGCTAATCGCGAACTTGAGAGGCTCCGGAAGAGGCGTGCTGATTGCACCAAAGAGGTGACCCGGATCCATAGTCATATCTCCCGTAAGCTCTTTTCCTTCCACCGATGTGTATTTCTCCGGGTTAAACTCCTGTACTAATTTCACTTGTTTTGTTTTTAGGCAAATTCCCAGAGGGCAATGCCATTGCGGCTACTGCCGTTGCCAAGTTCCGCCGGCAGAGGGGTACCCCAACTGGTACTGGCTCTGAAACTATTCCTTATGACATGGAGGACCTGCTAGTCAGCCTATCCTCCCGAATAGAAACTTTTAAGAACTATGGTTCGGGTATCCTGGATTCAGCCGTCCAGATCTTCCGTGCACTTTGCCTAGTGAGGATCCTCCTAAGGGATCCACTGCTTTGATTAACTAGCTGATGGATTGCGAGACCCAGCTCGACCTTTGGAGGGAATCAGGCGCACGTGCCGGAGCTGATACTGTCCTCCACCTCGTGCTCTCTTGGTATGAAAAGCTTGATTTGAAGGTTCTCGAGTGCTTGCGCACCAGGTCCAGGTGGTCGAATGATCCGGATTGGGTTGCTCGGCACAAGTATTGTGGCCAAAACCTTATCCAGTTTGCCCCTGTCCGTCAATGGAACGAAGGACCAAGCTTTCTCGGCATCGTTGACAACTAATACGTCGAAGATGGTTCGGATGATGAGGAAGAGGACGAAGCCTCAGATCTCGAAGAGAATGAAGATGATGACTAGGATGAAGCTGATCCGGACAACGAGGCTGAAGCCGCAGTTCCACCCGCTGGCGCCGAGTTACCCCCTCCTGCTGCTGCTCCTTGAGCACCAAAAACACTTTGAAATTTATCAGATCCCCGGTATGCCGGGTGCAAATGTATCAAGCATACTGATTATATTTTGCTACTAAGTTATTCACACCGGATTAACTTGGGCGTAATCCCCGAGTTTCGTTTTCTTGTTTCTCCAATTTCATGGCCCAACTCTTGTCTACCTTAATTCGGTTTTGTTACTTACGAGTCCGAGTTTCAAAATTGACTTAACAATACTTGGAAACTTTAGGATTAGCTCAAGATATTCCATCATAGTAAAAGTAAAATAAATGTAGTGTTAGTCCGAATAATAAATGTCGGCTAGATTACGTTCTTTTCCTTAGTCGGTTTTTGTGTGCTACGCAATTCCAAACTTGTTCTCTTGATTGCCATGAAGCCAATTCTTGTTGGACAGTAGCAAGTCGAAGAGTTGAGGTTTTGGTGCTCACACACTACTAATGCGGCTTAGGCAGAAGCAACTTAAACCAGCCGACATAAAAATAAACAATAAACACATAGAACAACAATTATTACTAAGGCAGTCCCCGAGTTACTATTCGAGGTGCCAAGATTTCATTGATAAACTCATTGTCGGCATACATACCGACATATGAGAAACTCGGATACACGCACTTCTTTGTTAGGTGTAGAACGGACAAAGTAGGGCTACATTCCATGGATGCTTAGATTCCTCGCCAGACCTGTCCGCCTTGTTCTTCTCCTGTGGTTGTGCATCAATGAGATAATAAGAGTCATTGTGTAATGCTTTGCTTACAATGAATGGCCCTTCCCATGGAGTGGATAACTTATGCATGTCTGCAGTACGTCGTACCAGCCGGAGACTTGGGGGTTTACTTTCCGGCTATGATCACCTTCCTGGAAGACTTGGGGGTTTACTTTCCGGCTATGATATCGTCGGAGATTTTGCTGATATATGGTGGATCTGGACAATGCCAATTCTCTCGCTTCTTCTAGTAGATCAACATCATTTTGCCGGGCTTCTCGCTCTTCGGCTTCTGTGTATTGGGTGACCCTAGGTGAATCATGCTCTATGTCGGCTGGTAATATAGCTTCTGCCCCATATACTAGAAAAAATGGAGTATAGCCTGTTGATCGATTCGGAGTTGTTCTTAAACTCCATAGTACCGCCGGTAGTTCATCTATCCAACACCCCGCTGATCTTTGTAGCGGCTCCGTGAGCCGTGGTTTTATACCTGATAACACTAATCCGTTCGATCTTTCCACTTGTCCATTCGATGCGGGGTGGGCTACTGAGGCAACATCCATCCGGATCTTCTTATCATGGCAGAATCACGTAAATGCTCCTTCAGCAAAATTGGTGTCGTTATCCGATATGATACTGTGAGATTAGCCGTTTCTTAGAATGATATCTTTGAGGAATGACACGGCTGTAGCTCAATCACATTTCCTTATTGGCTTTACTTCAATCCATTTTGTAAACTTGTCAACAATAACCAAGATATGGGTCATGTTTCCTTTTGCCGGCTTAAATGGGCCGGCCATATCCAAACACCATACAACAAATGGCCAGGTAATCGGTATGGTATTGAGCTCCGACATTGGCATGTGTGTCTTGGTAGCATATCTCTGACAACCATTGCATTTTCTTACTAGATCCTCTGCTTGCTCCAAGGCACTTGGCCAGTAAAATCCATGCCGGAAAGCTTTTGCCACTAAGGCTCTGGATGAGGCTTGATGCCCACATTCCCCTTGATGTATATCTCGGAGGATGTTAATCCCTTCTTCCGGGTCAACACACCGTTGCAGGACATTCGCAACACTTCTTTTGTATAGCGCGCCATTGATAATCGTGTATGCCTTTGCCCTCCTCTGAATTTGTCTTGAAAGTACCTCTTCATTGGGCAAAGTTCCATCCTTCAGGAACGGGAATATGGGTAATGCCCAAGCTGGTATAGCTCACACCGGAAACACATCCTCATCGATTTCTATTTGATCTACCGACATAACCTCTACCGAGTCACGTCGTGTAGTCCCCGGGTTTTGTGAAGCATTCCATGGGTTTCCTGAACCACTTCCCATAGCAATGTCCATGGGCACAGCTTCAGATTACAGATTGGTTGGGATATAGATTGACTCGGATTATGGGGATGGTCTGATAGATGGCTTTCTGAGGTGCTCTAGCGCTACACCCGGCGGGATTGCTTGTCGGGTTGATCCGAGCTTCGACAATATGTTGGCAGGCTCATTTTCCTGGCAAGGTACATGGTGAAACTCGCATCCCTCAAAGCATCCTGATATCTTCTGCACATGAAATCTGTACGATGCCATGTTTGCATCCCAGGAATCCCATTGCCCTGAGACCTGCTAAACTACCAAATCCTAGTCACCGAAGCACTGGATCCGACGTATTCCAATTTCTTTTGCCACTTTGAGTCCGTGCACAAGTGCTTCATATTCGGCAACATTGTTTGATGTTGTGAAGTGGATCTACAGCACATACTTCAGCTGGTATTTCTTGGGAGAGGTAAGCACAACTTCGGCGCCTAACCCAGTTTTCGTTTTGATCCGTCAAAATGCATTCTCCAGTAATTCGGATCTGGCAACGGTGGCTCATATTGCATCTCGGCCAAATCTACGAAAAAGTCGGCCACAGCCTGAGACTTGATCGCATCTCTTCTATCGAATTGTGGAGTATAAGGGGCTAGCTCAATTTCCCATTTTGCAATCCGGCCACTTGCATCCTTGTTGCTCATTATCTCAGATATGGGGGCTTCACATATCAGTTTGATGGGGTGCTCTTCAAAATAGTACTTAAGCTTCTTAGCTGCCATATACACACCATATGCCATCTTCTGATAGTGAGGATAGTTTTGCTTTGACGCTGATAATACCTCGCTCAGGTAATAGACTGGCCTTTGCACCGAATTACCCTCTTCGTAGCGCTCTACCACTATTACTTCACTTACAACTCGGTTGGTTGCGGCTATGTAGAGCAACATTGGCTCTTTTGATAGTGGAGAGGCTAACACTGGTAAAGTGGCTAACATCTTCTTTAACTCGATGAAGGCTTCATTGGCCTGCGGCGTCCATATGAACTTGTCCGATTTTTTCATTAGCTGATAGAGAGGCTATGCCTTTTCTCCCAACCGACATACAAACTGACTTAAGGATGACAGGCAACCAGTGAACTTCTGGTCATTGTTAAGGCAGTTTAGCAATTCCATTCGCTCTATGGCTCGGATTTTAGTTGGGTTAGCTTCGATACCTCGGCTGGAGACAAGAAATCCGAGTAATTTTCCAGCCAGGACACCGAAGTTATAGTTCTCCGAGTTAAGCTTCATTCGGAACTTCCTTAGGTTCGCGAATGTTTGCCGGATATCATCAAGGAGTGTTTGGCTTTCCTTGGTATTTATAACCACATCGTCAACATACACTTGCACATTTCAACCAATTTGATCGTGTAAGCATTTTTGCATACATCTTTTATACGTTGCCCCTGCATTACGTAAACCAAAAGGCATAGTGCGATAGCAATAAGCCCCATACGGGGTGATAAACGCAGTCTTTATTTGATCATCCGGGTTTAGAGGTATCTGGTGGAAACCAGAATATGCGTCTATGAATGACAACAATTCACACCCAGAAGTTGAATCTATCACCTGATCTATCCTTGGCAGTGGGAATGGATCTTTTGGGCACACTTTATTCAGGTTCGTGTAATCGATGCACATACGCCAAACCACTGCCACATTCGGATCACCTTTCTTCTTTTCCACAAGCACCGGATTGGATAGACAATCCGGGTAAAGTGCTTCCATGATGAACCCGGCTGCAAGGAGACGAGCTATCTCATCCCCGATGACTTTTCTCCTATCTTCGGCGAAGCGGCGGAGAGGTTGCTTCACCAGCTTTGCTCCGGGTCTCACATTCAAAGAGTGCTCGGCCAACTCCCTCGGAACACCTTGCAAGTCCTGTGTGGACCAAGCAAAGATATCCCGATTCTCACGGAGGAAGTTGATGAGCTCGCTTTCCTATTTCTCAGTTAACCCGGCACCAATTGTTACGGTGCGCTCTAGGAACAGATCATCAACATGCACTTTCTTTGTATCCTTTGTTGCTTGAAATGAGACGCTTCCATGCGGGTTACTCAGCACTGGCATATACTGCTGCACGGACTGAGCCAATGTCGCTACTTCCTGGATCTTTATTTTTTCTTGTGCAATCACGAGTGATTCGGCCAGGTTAGACCCGGCTGACGCACACTCAATGGAAGGTTGGAAATCCCCAGCTATGGTAATTACTCCATTTGGCCCAGGCAAATTCATCTTCAAGTAACTGATGTGAGTACTTGCCATGAATTTGTTCAGGGCTGGCCTACCGAGTAACACGTGATATGCACTTTCTAAGTTCACAACCTCAAACTCCAAATTCTCAGTTCGGCAGTTATCTCTTGCGCCGAATAACACGTCAACCCGGACTTTTCCAATGGGTTCACAGGAGATACCGGGCATAATGCCATGGAAAGGTGTCCTTGTAGCTTGGAGCATGTTCTTCGAGATACCCAACTTGCGCCATTGTCAATCAGCACCTTGGAGAACCACTATTGTTTCCATGTACATGATATTGATGATGCTGCCATTATCAATCAGCACCTTGGAGAACCACACATTGATACTTGGCCCGATGAATGTTGGGTCCAGCACTAATGCCTACGAACCAGGACTCGGCATGATCTTGGGATGGTCCTTGATACTCCAAGTAATTTCCTGATCAGACCAAGGCATATACCTCGTCACTGCCGGCATAACCGCATTCACCTCCATATGTCGGTGTTGCATGCTCTTTCTATCCGTTTCCTCCATGGTAAACACACAGTAACTCTGGTGATGTCAACTGTCCCAGAGGAGCACCACTATTGCCTATGACACTGAAGATGGAGCCCACTATTATGCTTTATTATTCCGCTGATTGATTGTATTAAGACTAGACCATGAGATCCTTTATTTGTGTAAACCCTTATTATGGTTTGTAATATATGATGTACTGTGATATCCAATCTGTTATATCTCGCAAATATCGTAATCCTGGGATTGCGAGGTATGCTATAAGAGGCATCTGGGATTAAAAATTCGGGTGTTGACAATAAACCAGATGGATCTACTAGAGTTCATTACATGTGTGTTCTTTTCATAAATCACATGGATCTAGTAGAGTTCAATGCATGTATGTTCTTTTCATAAACCACATGGATCCACTAGATGTCATTGCATGTGTGTGTTCTTTTCCTAAACCATATGGATCCACGAGATGTCATTGCATGTGTGTTATATTCATAAACCACATGGATCCACTAGAGTCATTGGATGTGTGTGTGTATCAGTGTGCATCATTGTGGTTTTAGGAAAAGATCACATGCAATGATTCCATTACACCAGGTGTGTTCTTCTCTTAAACCACATGGATCCACTAGATGTCATTACATGTGTGTTCTTTTCATAAACCACATGGATCCACTAGATTTCATTGCATGTTTGTTCTTTTCCTAAACCCCATGGATCCACTAGAGTTCATTGGATGTGTGTTCTTTTCACAGACCACATGGATCCACTAGAGTTCATTGGATGTGTGGTATTTCCACAAACCACATGGATCCACTAGAGTTCAGTGCATGTGTGTTCTTTTTATAAACCACATGGATACACTAGATTTCATTGCATGTGTGTTATTTTCATAAACCACATGGATCCACTAGAGTCATTGGATGTGTGTGTGTATCATTGTTCATCATTGTGGTTTTGGAAAAAAACCCATGCATTGTGTGTTCTTCTCATAAACCACATTGATCCACTAGAGTTCATATCATGTGTGTTATTTTCATAAACCACTTGGATCCACTAGAGTTCATTGGATGTGTGTTCTTTTCGTAAAAAACATGGATCCACTAGAGTTCATTGCATGTGTTATTTCCCTAAACCACATGGATCTACTAGAGTTTATTGGATGTGTGTTCTTTTGATAAACCACATGGATCCACTAGAGTTCATTGCATGTGTGTTCTTTTCATAAACCACATGGATCCTCTAGAGTTCATTACATTTTTGTTCTTTTCCTAAACCACGTGGATACACTAGAGTTCATTGGATGTGTGTTTGTTTCAGAAACCTCATGAATCCACTAGAGTTCATTGGATCTGTGTTCTTTTCATAAACCACATGGATCCACTAGAGTTCAGTGCATGTGTGTTCTTTTCAAAAACCACATGGATCCACGAGATTTCAATGCATGTGTGTCATTTTCATAAACCATTGGATCCACTAGAGCTCATTAGATGTGTGTTCTTTTTATAAACCACATGGATCGCCTAGAGTTCATTTCATGTGTGTTCATTCCCTAAACCACAAGGATACACTAGAGTTCATTGGATGAGTGTTCTTTTCACATACCACATGGATCCACTAGAGTTCATTGCATGTGTGTTCTTTTCATAAACCACATTCATCCACTAGAGTTCAATGGATGTGTGTTCTTTTCATAAACCACATGGATCCACTAGAGTTCATTGCATGTGTTTCCTTTTGCTAAACCACATGGATCCACTAGAGTTCATTGCATGTGTGTCCTTTTTAGAAACCTCATGGATCCACTAGAGTTCATTGGATGTGTGTTCTTTTCATAAACCACATGGATCCGCTAGGCTTCATTGGATGTGTATTCCTTTCACAAACCACATGGATCCACTATAGTTCATTGTATGTTTGTGTGTTTGTGTATTAGTGTGCATCATTGTGGTTTTGGAAAAGAACACATGCATTGTGTGTTCTTCTCATAATCCACATGGATCCACTAGAGTTCATATCATGTGTGTTATTTTCATAAACCACTTGGATCCACTAGAGCTCATTGGATGTGTGTTCTTTTCGTAAACCACGTGGATCCACTAGAGTTCATTGCATGTGGGTTCTTTCCCTAAACCACATGGATCCACTAGAGTTTATTGGATGTGTGTTCTTTTGATAAACCACATGGATCCACTAGAGTTCATTGCATGTGTGTTCTTTTCATAAACCACATGGATCCTCTGGAGTTCATTCTATTTTTGTTCTTTTCCTAAACCACGTGGATACACTAGAGTTCATTGGATGTGTGTTTGCTTCACAAAACACATGAATCCACTAGAGTTCATTGGATCTATGTTCTTTTCATAAACCACATGGATCCACTAGAGTTCAGTGCATGTGTGTTCTTTTCAAAAACCACATGGATCCACGAGAGTTCATTGCATGTGTGTAATTTTCATAAACCATTGGATCCACTAGAGCTCATGAGATGTGTGTTCTTTTTATAAACCACATGGATCGACTAGAGTTCATTTCATGTGTGTTCATTCCCTAAACCACAAGGATCCACTAGAGTTCATTGGATGAGTGTTTTTTTCACATACCACATGGATCCACTAGAGTTCATTGCATGTGTGTTCTTTTCATAAACCACATTCATCCACTAGAGTTCAATGGATGTGTGTTCTTTTCATAAACCACATGGATCTAGTAGAGTTGATTGCATGTGTGTCCTTTTGTTAAACCACATGGATCCACTAGAGTACATTGCATGTGTGTCCTTTTCAGAAACCTCATGGATCCACTAGAGTTCATTGGATGTGTGTTCTTTTCATAAACCACATGGATCCGCTAGGCTTCATTGGATGTGTATTCCTTTCACAAACCACATGGATCCACTATAGTTCATTGTATGTTTGTGTGTTTGTGTATTAGTGTGCATCATTGTGGTTTTGGAAAAGAACACATGCATTGTGTGTTCTTCTCATAATCCACATGGATCCACTAGAGTTCATATCATGTGTGTTATTTTCATAAACCACTTGGATCCACTAGAGCTCATTGGATGTGTGTTCTTTTCGTAAACCACGTGGATCCACTAGAGTTCATTGCATGTGGGTTCTTTCCCTAAACCACATGGATCCACTAGAGTTTATTGGATGTGTGTTCTTTTGATAAACCACATGGATCCACTAGAGTTCATTGCATGTGTGTTCTTTTCATAAACCACATGGATCCTCTGGAGTTCATTCTATTTTTGTTCTTTTCCTAAACCACGTGGATACACTAGAGTTCATTGGATGTGTGTTTGCTTCACAAACCACATGAATCCACTAGAGTTCATTGGATCTATGTTCTTTTCATAAACCACATGGATCCACTAGAGTTCAGTGCATGTGTGTTCTTTTCAAAAACCACATGGATCCACGAGAGTTCATTGCATGTGTGTAATTTTCATAAACCATTGGATCCACTAGAGCTCATGAGATGTGTGTTCTTTTTATAAACCACATGGATCGACTAGAGTTCATTTCATGTGTGTTCATTCCCTAAACCACAAGGATCCACTAGAGTTCATTGGATGAGTGTTTTTTTCACATACCACATGGATCCACTAGAGTTCATTGCATGTGTGTTCTTTTCATAAACCACATTCATCCACTAGAGTTCAATGGATGTGTGTTCTTTTCATAAACCACATGGATCTAGTAGAGTTGATTGCATGTGTGTCCTTTTGTTAAACCACATGGATCCACTAGAGTACATTGCATGTGTGTCCTTTTCAGAAACCACATGGATCCACTAGAGTTCATTGGATGCATCTTCTTTTCATAAACCACATGGATCCGCTAGACTTCATTGGATGTGTATTCTTTTCACAGACCACATGGATCCACTAGAGTTCATTGTATGTGTGTGTGTTTGTGTATTAGTGTGCATCCTTGTGGCTTTGGAAAAGAACACATGCATTGTGTGTTGTTCTCATAAACCACATGGATCCACTAGAGTTCATATGATGTGTGTTATTTTCATAAACCACTTGGATCCATAGAGTTCATTGGATGTGTGTTCTGTTCGTAAACCACATGGACCCACTAGAGTTCATTGCATGTGTGTTCTTTCCCTAAACCACATGGATCCACTAGAGTTTATTGGATGTGTGTTCTTTTGATAAACCACATGGATCCACTAGAGTTCATTGGACGTGTGTTCTTTTCATAAACCTCATGGATCCTCTGGAGTTCATTCCATTTTTGTTCTTTTCCTAAACCACGTGGATACAGTAGAGTTCATTGGATGTGTGTTTGTTTCACAAACCAGATGAATCCACTAGAGTTCATTGGATCTGTGTTCTTTTCGTAAACCACATGGATCCACTAGAGTTCAGTGCATGTGTGTGTTTTCAAAAACCACATGGATCCATGAGAGGTCATTGCATGTGTGTAATTTTCATAAACCATTGGATCCACTAGAGCTCATTAGATGTGTGTTCTTTTTATAAACCACATGGATCGACTAGAGTTCATGTCATGTGTGTTCATTCCCTAAACCACAAGGAACCACTAGAGTTCATTGGATGAGTGTTCCTTTCACATACCACATGGATCCACCAGAGTTCATTGCATGTGTGTTCTTTTCATAAACCACATTCATCCACTAGAGTTCAATGGATGTGTGTTCTTTTCATAAACCACATGGATCCACTAGAGTTCATTGCATGTGTGTCCTTTTGCTAAACCACATGGATCCCCTAGAGTTCATTGTATGTGTGTCCTTGATACGTCCATTTTGCTTCACTATTCTATGTCTTAATTTACTATTATTCATTGATATATTTCGTATAGAGAGGTGAGACTTATGTTATTTCATCTGCTTTTGCATGGCTGATGACTTTTGGAGCATGGACCGCTGTAGTCAGGATTCTGATGGAAAAGGTGTTGTTTTGAGGCAAAATTCGCGAAGTTCAGAAAATCCGGGAAAATATAAGGAAAATCCTATTTTTCCAGAAGATTAAGGATGCCAGAAGATGGAGTGGAGATGGGCCACAGGGGGCCCACACCACCCCATGGCGCGGGCTGGCCTAGGCCGCGCCAGGGAGTGGTGTGGCCAACCTGGCCCACTCCACCCTCTCCCCTCTGGTGTATATCTTCCTCCCGAAACCCTAAGACTCAGGGAGCAACCACAGAAAGATTCCACCGCCTCTACGAGGCGGAAAACACCGAGAGAGAAAGATCTCTCCGACAGACAGTTTTTTGCCGGGGGAATTCCTTCCTGGAGAGGGGACATCGTTGCCATCAACACCACCATCAAGCTGGACTTCATCGGGATCATCATCATCACCACCACCACCATCATCACCATCAGCACCCTCATCACCATCTCCATATTGCTATAACAATTGTGTTGAATCTTGCTATAGTTCATAGGGGAAACATTCCCGGTGTTGATTACTCTTTGTAGTTGATGCTATTGAGTGAACCATTGAATTATTGTTCATGTTCAGATTGTTATACATCATTATTCCATCTCTGATCATGATCCATATGATGTCTTGTGAGTAGTTCGTTTTGTTCTTGAGGACATGGGATAAGTCTTGTTGTTAGTAGTGCAGTTGCGTTGAGAAAGATTCAATAGATTGTTATTTAAGTTGTGGTGTACTTCTTCTAGTGGTGTGATGTGAACATGGACTACATGACACTTCACCTATATGGGCCTAGGGGAATGCATTTTGTATTTGGCTACTAATCGTAGGGGTTGCCGGAGTGACAAAAACCTGAAACCCCGTTAGGAAACCATTGCAAAAGGGACGTAAGGGTCTTAGACTTTAAAGCTGTGGTTAGGTTTCTACTTTAATTACTTTCTTGTACTTACGGATTTTTGCAAGGGGGTTTAATCACAAGTATGTATTACGTCTTGGATGGGATGGTACATTAGCCCAGGTTCACCCACACAACACTTAGCAAGCTAGAGAAGATTAATCGACTATATGAAGCGAAAGCACTTGACAGTCTTCACATGTGTCCGCGAGAACGTTTGGTCATCTATAGAAATACAACCGGCTTGTCCTTTTCTGCATAAAGGATTGGGCGACCTGCTGCATTTATTCCTACTGTATTTTATTTACTCGTACTTTGTTTACTTGCTTTACCGAAAACCCCTAAAAATCCGTTTGCTAAGTATTTGCAGAGAATTCCTGATCCATACCACTAGCCATCACCTTCTGCTCCTCGTTGGGTTCGACACTCTTACTTATCGAAAATACTACGATACACCCCCTATACTTGTGGGTCATCAAGACTATTTTCTGGCACCGTTGCCGGGGGGTGAAGTTCTATTGGAGAGTGGAACTGGTAAAGGAAACTTCTACTATGAGTATTGTTTACTTCGGCTAGTTGCTTTATTTTTGCTATGGATAATTCGCTGAGTTTCTTATTTGGTAATGCTACTACCACTGCTAAGGTAGTAGATAAGCCACCACCTGCTGAGAAAGATGTTTTCAAAATACCTACAAGAATTATTGATCGTGTTATGGATAACTACTATGTTGGGGATGGAACTGTCCATCCCGGTGATCATTTGCTCTTTATACACGAATTATGCGGGTTGTTCAAGTGTGCAGGTACTACTACAGATCAAGTTAAGAAGAAGTTATTCTCATTATCACTGAAAGGAAGAGCTGAGGAATGGTATAAGCTGCTGAAGAATGGTCAAGCTCTGGAATGGGAGGAAATAGTGCCTCTCTTTTATTCAAAGTTTTATCCTCCTAGTGAAATTCATAAAGATCGGAATCAAATATACAACTTTTGGCCTCTTGACGGAGAGAGTACTGCTCAAGCTTGGGGAGATTGAAGTTACTAATGCTCAAATGTCCCATTCATGAGCTCCCCAACAATATTATTATCAATAACTTTTATGCAAGGCTCCCTCTACATGACAAGGATTTATTGGATGCTTCTTGTGCTGGATCATTCACTCGCATGGAAGAAGAAGTTAAATGGGACCTTCTGGACCGTATTCAAGAAAATGCTCAAGCTTGGGAGAACGACAAAGGTAGAAAGTCAGGTATAAAATATGATTATGAATGCATTGAATCTTTTATGGGAATTGATGACTTTCAAAACATTAAAAATGCTTATGGTCTAGACTCTCAAGCTATTGCTTCTTATTTTAAGGCTTTTGCTTCTTATATTGAAGTGCCTAAAACGAAGTGCAATAAGTATCATGAACCTTATAAAGATATTGCTAAGAGTGTTCCTGCAAGAAATACTGAAGTTTATATTGCTAGTATTGTTTTACCTAAACCTTATATTGAGAAAATGCCTTTCCCAGTTAAGGTAAAGGAGCATTCTATGATAGCTAGTATGGTTAATGAAAGTATGAGTAGGGCTGCTGAACCTGATAAACAAATGAGTAGGGCTACTGAACCTTATATTGATGAACCTATTGTAGAAAATGTGAAAGACTTTGTTGCTAAATATGAAAAAGAGGGACACACTGTCCTTTGTAAGGATACCTCTAATATTGTTTCACATAGTAGTGTTATGAGACTAGTATTCCTGTGTTTTCTGTTAGAATAAGTGATCATTGCTATGATAGTCCTTGTGATAGCTATATTGTTAAGTTTACGCATGATAATGAAAGCTACTATGAGAGAGGGAAAAATCTTCTTGTGCATCTCAATAATATCAAGTTTCCTCGTTTTATGCTGAAAGTTTTTATGTTGCACTTCTTTTGCCTTCTTATGCAAGTTGCCTTTGGTTCCAATAACTTGTTTGTTTACAAAATTCCCTTGCATAGAAAGTGTGTTAGACTTCAATGTGCGTGTGTTTTTGCTTCTTAATGCTCGCTTTCACTTCAAATCATATCCCTATGAGAGCTTCTTCAAAATTATCATGCCCATCTAAATGGCTATAAAGAAAGAGCTTTATGGGAGACAACCCAATTTGTTTTTGCTTTCAGTTTGTTTTTGTTTCTTTGAGTCTTAGAAGTTATTACTTCGGTAATAACTGCTCCTTATCCGTTTTGTTTGGTTTTTGTGTCAAGATCAACCTCTAATGAGAGAGAAGTATGATTTGGGGAAGTTGCTGTCCCGAAACAGATTTTTGTGCTTCACCGTAAAGATTCGTGAGAGATCTCTGTATATCAGATTGAGCTGTAATTTTTTCTGCTTCTGCCCCAGGTTGTTATTTAACTTTCGTTAGTTTTGCACTTTTTGATTTGAGCAATAAAAGATTTTCGAAAAAAATGATGTTTACCTGCTGGTCTGTTTTGACAGATTTTGCCAATCTTGCATTTGCTTCTTTATTCGATTTCCTTTTTGAATTCTTTTTGGGTTTTCGAAAGGATTTGATACAGTAACTTTTGTTTTGATGGTTTTCAGTCGAAGTTGGACTCAAAAGGTTTTATCACTTCACTTATACTAATGTTGCTAATAAGAACTGTGTGAAGTTTTGTGTGAATGAAATTTCCAAGAAGTGGAGATAATGGTGTAACAAGGAAGAGAAAGGTTTTATGACTCGAGTAATAAGTATATGAAGATGAAGATATCGATGATATTCAAGTGATCACTCCGGAAGGAGCCACTCAATACCAAATTCAGAGACCTGCCGAGTCTGTTTCCAAATAGGTAACAGTTATGGTAAAAAAAGTTCCGCGAAAATACAATCCAACTATATTTTTGCAGTTTTTAGTCAATAAGGAAAGCTATGAAGCAAAAAAGGGATGGAACCAGAGCCAGGGTGTCCCACACCACCCCATGGCACGGGCCCACCCCTGGCCACGCCACCAGGTGGTGAGGCCACCCAGGACTCCGTCTCAGACCCGTTTTCTCCCAGTACCTTCCTTTTGATATGAAACTTCGTAATATATACCCCCCAGATCTTCCGAGGTTCGTATATCGTGTTTTCGTTGTGTTTTTCTTTCGATCTGTTTCTGCCAGGTGTAATCTTAGATTTGGAGACACACTGTCTTCCCCTGGAACATCCAAGGGAGATCCCTTAGAAGATATCATCAACCCATATATGAGAGAATTGAAGATTCATCCCAAGGAGTTGTTGCTCGAAGGTGGGGAGGTCCGGATTAAGAAGGTTCAAGGCCCTAAAGGTGAAGGAAATCTGGAGGACAGGATGGAAGCATTGGAGCAAGAAGTCTTTAGGTACAGGAAGATGGCGGAGCGTGAAGTGGACATCATCCATAAGATTTGTTCCGAACTCATTGCCGAGCACCAAAAGGAGACTTCTGAACTCAAATATGAAGTCTGTTCACTCCGCCAAACAACCAACAAACTGCAAGCACAGTTCTATGACATTCAAAATCAAAACTGTGAGTATGAGGCTAGATTTAAACACATAAGTGCTGCTGCAAGTTTCAGGATGTTAGAAACCACGATGTCCTTTTTTGATGGGAAGCCTTTACCCTGTAAGACGGACGAAGATGAGAAGATACCACCACCACCTAAGGAGTAATTCGTCATCGGGTTTGGCATCCCCTTGGTTTGTTCCAAGCTTGGGGGAGTGTCGCGGTATCATATCACTATCTTCTATCTTTTTACCTTGTTAGTAGAGTCATACCATGAATAGAGGAGTTATTTTGTAGTATGGTTTGCATTATGGAGGTGTCCCCTCTCTCGTTAGATTTGTATCCCTTGGTGTGAGTTTCCATTATGGAGTACTAATGAGAAGTTCTATCATTCACTCTTTTGATAGCTTATGATAGTTTTCAATTCGTGGTTATATGATGGATCTTGTTGTTAGTATTGGTAGCACTTTAGGATCATTGAGTTAATTCAGTTGGTTTTGGCAAACCTGGCTCGGTCAGTAGCAACACCCTTTTTAAGAGTTGAAAATAAAAAGATAGAAGTACTCTAGAGGAAAATAATTTCATCATCTTTCTTTCTTTCTTGATTTGCTCATAAGTCTAGTTTCTCTAGTTAAGATCTTTTGTGCTTCCAAGGAAGATTGCATGTTTGTCTTACCATTTGTATGTTTGTTTGTTTCCTTGAACTCTTATACTTGCTACCCAGCCTTGCTAGCCAAAAACCTGTACTGAGAGGGTATTCTTCTCGTGCATCCACTCCTTTAAACCAAAACCTTTGCCATTTGTGTCCACCATACCTACCTAGTAGCATTATTGCTATTTTAAGTAAATTCTTGTTTTATCTACCTCCCAAATTAAACTTGTTATGTAAAATTTAGTGATTAAAGCTCTCACGAACTTGATGGCAGGCTTTACTTTCTTGCATTTAATAAACTTGAACCATTGGGTCCTTCTTTGTTGTGTATATGCTTGCGCTTTATGAGTTGAAGTTAGCCGAACCATGTATCGTGGGGACCGCTTTCAACACTTCATTTGGTACTTTGTACCTAGTTGATATCATGTTCTTTTGCTTTTGGATCCCAGCGGTGTGAAATAAAAGTGGAACTTGTAAGATCATGGAGTTTATATGTGTGTTAGAGAAACGCTTGGGCCGCTAGCCTAAGCCATGCCTAATCATGGTCGAAACTTGCAGCATAACTATAGTGAGCATTCTATGAAGCATTCTCAATAAAAACCTATGCAAATAGCAAATAAAAAGATCGCTGAGATGCTCATTGTCTGCTTGCCTTGTCATTTTGATTATGGGATAGCTCCTGTGTCATGTGAAAGGGGTACCCCGTTGGCGGTTCTCGATGATACGCATGTATTTACAATGAAAAGAGCTTGCTCGTGACTGAAGTTGAGTAGCATGAGGATCGGTACCCATAAGTAAGGGGCATGAGATTTCAACTTATAACTTGCCAAGCATATCCTCATAGTTGTGTCACTTTAACCTTAATCACCTAAAGATGCCTATGATAGGGGAAATGAGAGCTGAAAGCTAGTAAGTATCATATTTTTTGGGAGCTCTTTATGAGACTTGTAATCCCTGCTTCCCTCTTTGACGGGCTCTTTCTTTTACTTTGTAGTTGAGTCAGTAAACCTATTCCCTTCTATCTCGGCAAGTATTTTGAGTTGATGTGTTTCATTCATTCATACGATGATTTATGCATTCATGTTTCTTATGTTCCTTGTTTTGCACATTGCTCTTATCTTGATGTTTACTACCTTGAAAGCTTTCTTTGGAAAACCAGCTATTTGTGAACTCCAGCAAATTATCAACTATTCTTCGACCAAGAGCTAAGTTTGCCATTACTAATTATGATTCACTTTATGTATCTTTATTGTGTTTCCTTTACTCATTGCAAGTTGAGTTGTATAATACTGAGTTATCTTCTATTATGATCTATGTATTTGATGAATGTGATGCTTCTTGTCCGTATTCTTTTATTGACTCTTCACTCCCTAAACTTGAGGTCATGTTTATTGAGCTCAGTTTCGCTTGGGGACAATCGAAGTCTAAGCTTGGGCGGAGTTGATACGTCCATTTTGCTTCACTATTCTATGTCTTAATTCACTATTATTCATTGATATATTTCGTATTGAGAGGTGATACTTATGTTATTTCATTTGTTTTTGCATGGTTGATGACTTTTGGAGCATGGACCGCTGTAGTTAGGATTCTGATGGAAAAGGTGATGTTTTGAGGCAAAATTCGCGAAGATCAGAAAATCCGGGAAAATATTATGAAAATCCTATTTTTCTAGAAGATTAAGGATGCCAGAAGATGGAGTGGAGATGGGCCACAAGGGGCCCACACCAACCCATGGCGCGGGCAGGCCTAGGCCGCGCCAAGGAGTGGTGTGGCCACCCTGCCCACTCTAGTCTCTTCCCTCTAGCGTATATTTTCCTCCCGAAACCCTAAGACTTGGGGAGCGACCACAGAAAGATTCCGCCGCCTCTGCGGGGCGGAAAACACCTAGAGAGAAAGATCTCTCCGGCAGACAGATTTCTGCCGGGGGAATTCCTTCCTGGAGAGGGGAGATCGTCGCCATCAACACCACCATCAAGCTGGACTTCGTCGGGATCATCATCAACATCACCACCACCATCATCACCATCAGCACCCTCATCACCATCTCCATATTGCTGTAACAATTGCGTTGAATCTTTCTATAGTTCATAGGGGAAACTTTCCTGGTGTTGATTACTCTTTGTAGTTGATGCTATTGAGTGAACCATTAAATTATTGTTTATGTTCAGATTGTTATACATCATTATTCCATCTCTGATCATGATCCATATGATGTCTTGTGAGTAGTTCGTTTTGTTCTTGAGGACATGGGAGAAGTCTTGTTGTTAGTAGTGGAGTTGCGTTGAGAAAGATTCAATAGATTGTTATTTAAGTTGTGGTGTACTTATTCTAGTGGTGTCATGTGAACATCGACTACATGACACTTCACCTATATGGGCCTAGGGGAATGCATTGTGTATTTGGCTACTAATCGTAGGGGTTGTCGGAGTGACAGAAACCTGAACCCCCGTTAGGAAACCATTGCACAAGGGACGTAAGGGTCTTAGACTGTAAAGCTGTGGTTAGGCTTCTACCTTAATTACTTTCTTGTAATTACGGATGTTTGCAAGGGGGTTTAATCACAAGTATGTATTAAGTCTTGGATGGGATGGTACATTAGCACAGGTTCACCCACACAACACTTAGCAAGCTAGAGAAGATTAATCGACTATATGAAGCGAAAGCACTTGACAGTCTTCCCATGTGTCCTCGAGAACGTTTGGTCATCTATAGAAATACAACCGGCTTGTCCTTTGCTGCATAAAGGATTGGGCCACTTGCTGCATTTATTCCTGCTGTCTTTTATTTACTCGTACTTTGTTTACTTGCTTTATCGAAAACCCATAAAAATTCGTTTGCTAAGTATTTGCAGAGAATTCCTGATCCATACGACTAGCCAGCACCTTCTGCTCCTCGTTGGGTTCGACACTCTTACTTATCAAAAATACTGCGATACACCCCCTATACTTGTGGGTCATCAGTCCTTTTCAGAAACCACATGGATCCACTAGAGTTCATTGGATGTGTGTTCTTTTCATAAACCACATGGATCCGCTAGACTTCATTGGATGTGTATTCTTGTCACAGACCACATGGATCCACTAGAATTCATTGTATGTGTGTGTGTTTGTGTATTAGTGTCCATCATTGTGGTTTTGGAAAAGAACACATGCATTGTGTGTTCTTTTCATAAACCACACGGATCCACTAGAGTTAATTGCATGTGTGTCCTTTTGCTAAACCACATGGATCCACTAGAGTTCATTGCATGTGTGTCCTTTTGAGAAACCACATGGATCCACTAGAGTTCATTGGATGTGTGTTCTTTTCATAAACCACATGGATCTGCTAGACTTCATTTGATGTGTATTCTTTTCACAGACCACATGGATCCACTAGAGTTCATTGTATGTGTGTGTGTTTGTGTATTAGTGTGCATCATTGTGGTTTTGGAAAAGAACACATGCATTGTGTGTTCTTCTCATAAACCACATGGATCCACTAGAGTTCATATCATGTGTGTTATTTTCATAAACCACTTGGATCCACTAGAGTTCATTAAATGTGTGTTCTTTTCGTAAACCACATGGATCCACTAGAGTTCATTGCATTTGTGTTCTTTCCCTAAACCACATGGATCCCCTAGAGTTTATTGGATGTTTGTTCTTTTGATAAAACACGTGGATCCACAAGAGTTCATTGCATGTGTGATATTTTCATAAACCACATGGATCCTCTAGAGTTCATTCCATTTTTGTTCTTTTCCTAAACCACGTGGATACACTAGAGTTCATTGGATGTGTGTTTGTTTCACAAACCACATGAATCCACTAGAGTTCATTGGATCTATGTTCTTTTCATAAACCACATGGATCCACTAGAGTTCAGTGCATGCGTGTTCTTTTCAAAAACCACATGGATCCACGAGACTTCATTTCATGTGTGTAATTTTCATAAACCATTGGATCCACTAGAGCTCATTGGACATGTGTTCTTTATATAAACCACACAGATCGACTATTGTTCATTTCATGTGTGTTCTTTCCCTAAACCACAAGGATCCACTAGAGTTCTTGTCCTCTCGATCTCATCCCCACCTCCTTCCTCCCGACGCGGCCTCCCCTTCCCTACTCGATCCCCTCGCCTCCTGCGTCACAGACAAGCGTCGCCGCCAGGAGCCCCTGCCGCTCGAGCTCGCCTCGCAGGCCGAGTTTCCGCACCTCCATCCGCCCGCAGGACCACGGCCTCTTGGTGCTCTAGTTCGACCACTGAGGTCTTCGTCATCCTCTCCCTTGCAACAACGCGCCTGCCAAGCTCCAGTCGCCGCCGTCCTCTACGCCTCCCTATCCATGGCACCTCCATCGCCGTCGTCCGTGAAGACCACCGTTGCCGCCTCTCTCTCTGCCATCAAGCCGCGCCCTCCTGTGTCTCCTCTATCGCGGGTGCCTCTTCCTCGTCGTCTTCTGCCGCGTGCGCATGGGCCTCCTCGCGAGCTCCACGTCACCCGCGCCCTCTCCCGCAGGTCGCCGCAGGAGCAGCACCACCACGTCCCTGTCGTCCTCCTTCCGGGTCGACCTCATCGTCCCTACAAGCTCCAAGCACCGCCGCCCTCTGTGCCACGCCCCACCTCGCTGAGCCCTGCGGTCTCCTTCTTGCGGCCTCGTCCTCACCATGGCCGTGCACCTCCGACGAGCTCCATCCCCTACAACCGTCGGTCGCCTTGCCCACCTTGAGCAGAGTCGACGCCACCAGGTGCTCCAGTACGTGCCGCCGTTGTGCGCCTGATCTCGACCCGTGCCCTATTCTGGCGCCGGACATGCCTTCCCCGTCTCCGACCGTCCCACGCACTGCGAGCACCGCACGCCGCCGCGGACGCCATCCCCTCCGTCTCTGCGGCGTCGTGATCCATGCTGCTGCTACTCAATATCCTCTGTTAATCGATGTTTGTGTGTTACCTGCAAGTTCTGGTGTCCCAGACGTGGTCGTGAAGACACAATGTGCTGCTGCTGCACCATTCAAGGCATTCATGTTTGGCTAAACTTTGTGGCAGTGGTGTGTTAACTGTTTGGTGAAATCGTTGCCACTCCTGCCAAGGCCCTTCTCGGCTCGCCTTGATCTGAGTTGTTGATGATGTGATCCCGAGGCCAATTGGAAGACCCCAACCCTGGTCGTGTGAAGATGGTCTGGTGGTGCTGATGTGGTGCCAGAGCCACACGCCAGATGAAAGGATCGACACCGGCCCAACCGCGTTGGACCATCGTCATCGAAAACCAAGAACTCCGCTCACGGAACGCCATGATCTCTGGATCTCCTACACGAAGCACCGAGAACTCCTTTCTGGAACCGAAGACTGATCCCGCCGAGGCCCCCGACCCGAAGAGACCACGGAATGCCAAGATTGCCTTCATGGATCCGAAGGCCATGGCCCCGAAGACTGATCCCAAACCCTCGGAACCCAAGATCTTCGAACCCATGTGTGATCCTGATCCGATCCCCTATTTTTATAATATATGACATATATCTTATTGCATATTAAATCGTCATGCTTTCATACATATTGTGGTTTGGGGGCTTTTAGCTAATCCACCTCATAATTAAATATGAAGACTATATGAGGGCTTTTCTAGTCTTATATTGGCTCCATTTAAAATTGTGTAGAAAACTGATACCATGTTTTGCCTATTAAGAGAACATTTAAAATTCCGGGGTATATAAACAACATGAACCATTAATTAATTGTTGGGACCCCGGTTCCACTTAATATTGCCTAGTGGCATCGCATCTTTGCCATGCCATATATCATACATGCATCATGCCCGATCTTCTGCCATAGTATTAAATAGTGCATCCGGTGTTTCTTCTAGTGATTTGCTTCTTCACGGGCTAGGCAGTTGATTTGATGCGAGTACCGACAAGTTCTTCGGATAATGTATCTTCGGCAGTTTTCCCAGGCGAGCAATCTCCCCCTTTCTACCTATTTTGCATTTATAGTCTTTACTTCCTCCAGTTGATCTATTGCTATCCGTATTACGATGCTTTAGTTTCCGTACACCATTTATATTCCCTGCAGCCTCTATATTGCCTCGGACACATCCTATTACCTGTTGTTTGATAGATAGTTGGTCTTGCGTGTCCTAGTCGCTTGCTCAGGTGCGATCCCGTGTCGTGAAGTACCACACAGTTGTTGGAATGTTGTCATATGCTTTACGGTGGAGAAGATCTTGACTTTAAATAAAACTATTTAATTGCTGGGATAAATAATGAAAGAGGCACCGGTGGGCAATATATGCTATTTGGTTTTTCATGTCCACTTGTGTCCCATAGGCACTGACTACATGATACCTGTTCCTTGATTATTCGCACTATCCACATCCGGGAGACCCTATGGATCCCCCTTAGCCAGAGCTTGATTCATTTCTTATTTCTTGGGGCCACAAAGTAGTTTGGGGCTTTATTACTATCCTGTACTTATGCCATGCTTTACTGCTTTATTTACGATTGTGTGTGGAGCACCTGTACTGTTTTGGAACATGGAATATTTCCACGGTATCGACAAGCCTAGTCACACTTTCAGGTTCCCAGTCGTTTACAGCCATTGACACAAACCCTAGGTCCGTCTAGGAGCCGGCCAACATGGAATATCCTGTAAATATTTCTGAAAGCCGTGTCCGCGGTTAAGGATGACTTGGAGCACAATATCTCGATCATAGACAAGCATAACTAAAGTAGTACTATAAATTTGACTTAAAATGTGACTGGTAATCAGCCTCACTACAATGGAATGGATAATAAAAGTGCCAACAACTAGTGGAACTGGGGTGTGATATCTCATGTTATACTTGTCTAGTGAGTATCGCAACTACAACTGAATGGTTAAGTAAAACTGCACACTACTTATGCTATCAGGATGACTCATGCTATCTATATCTGACTAGTATGTGCTGCAACTATAATAGAATGAATAAAACTGCCAACTGTGTGAGTTCCTCGGTTTGACTTCCTCGTTTGTTCTCGAGGGGGAATACCAGGATGGGTATGATTGGTGTTAGTATAAGTTTGGTTCCGAATAGGTCTTTCTTATCTTTCTCTAATATTCGATAGTTATATCGAGTCTCTATAGGTTGTTTAGTGCATGCTACGCAGCCGCTTCTGTCCACCATACCTATGTAGGCGAGGACCGCCGAATTCTAGCCTCGCCGTGTACTGGCCTCAGTACTGACTGCTCTCTTTTTCCTTCGCCCTTTGTCGGCACCCCTTTTGTTTTTAGCAGGTATAAGTTCGACGTCGTTAGTAGGGTTACCCTTCCGGCTTGGCCTGGGCAGGGTTATGGACGCCATTGGATATTATTCAGGGCGCTTAGCTCCATTTGCATCTTATTCGTACTCGGATGTTGTATTGTTTACAAGGTGATTTGGATCTTTGTATTGTATATCTGTATTCTTGACTCTTTGAGTCATTGTTGTATATATATGTTCTGTGGGTCCCATCGTGGACTATTGTGTAATGTTATTACTTTGTATTCCACCCGCACGCAAGTGCCTGGTGGGCATGTTTGAATTGTTTATATGCGGGTTTGGCGGGAATCGCTAAAACTTGCATAGGGCCGATTCGAGGGTGTTACACTTTTTAAAGCAACCGTGGGATCGATGGGTTCTCCCCTGCGCGGGTGGTTTGATCGGCTGAGTGGGCCGACCCATTTCGTTTTTTTTCTTTTGTTTTCTTTTTCTAATTTGGTATTTTATTTATATCTTTTGCATACAAACTCCAGATGACATGATTCTTATTTCTAAATTTTTCTACATTTCAGTAGATCACTATAGGATCCTATTTGTAACATTTTCACTAGTTTGAAGATGGTTACTTCATAAATGTCTATATATTCCTTATATGAACATTTGGGCAAATCAACTATCAGATTTAGATAGTAGGATTTGGATTCAATCTTTGGGAACTTTGCATGGATGTAATGCAATGCTTATGAATGCTTCATGATTTTCATTTTTGCACACATGCACACAAAGACTAAAACTAAAACTCAATTCACGCCTTTTTGCCTATATGGCTGCTTAGGTCATAACAGAGTGAGTTCTTTCCAATTCACAAAGTTTCTTTTCCTTGAGAATTTTCAACAAAGTCAAACAATCAACCAAACTTATTTTATCTATTTCACATTCCAAAATTTTGGAAAATTTTGGGATGTGACAGACTACCTCCCTTAAAAGGAATCTCGTCCCGAGATTCGGGAAGGCTAGAAAGAAAGATGGGTTAAGGGTCCACTATGGGGCTACCACCCTTAAAAGGACATTGACTAGATTGTTTATTAATAATTCACTTATCTTCTATTGATTCTCCCTTGGAGATTTATTGGTACAATTTCCCTAGACTTTCTAAACTCCATGATTTATAGATTCTAGGCTAACACTATTTAAACTAGTGAAACTCTCATGGTAGCAAATTAGGAAACATTTGCTTCACGATACCCATTATACATGGTTGAGATTCATCCTCACCATACATTCCTATGCTTAGCACTGAATGCTTTTGTAAAGGTTCAAAGTCATACCATCCTAAGGTCCAGGCTTAACACCGTCTCTTTTCTAAGGTTGGAAAGGTACTCAAGATTCACAAAGCCAATAGTACAAGAGCAAATAATAAGAGTAGTAGGAATGGTGATCAATCCATCCTGCACCCAAATCATTACCATGCATGAGGATAGGTGAATCACGCAACTTATCACTCGGGCATCCTCACTTTCCTTGTAGATGGTTTCCATGGGCACGAAACAATGCTCGATGTAGACTCTCATGTATTCACTCAACAAAGCTACTATAAAGCTAGGCTATCGATGATCCAAAACATTCAGGTTGCGTAATCAACTACATAACATCCTTTACAACACTTCTTACTTCCACATCAGTTTTGTTGCATTAGATGTGCTATTCACCTTCATTGGGGAATCATTATCAAAACATTTTCACTAAATCCTTCTCCATGTATTGAACACATCGTTCTAACTCTAAGGGTTTAAGATAGAAAAGAATAGAGTCTAGAGGAAAGAAGCTAACGATACCCATACAAACTAGAAATAAGTTCAATTCCTAGCTATCAAGAAAACAAGGAAGGAATGACAACTAACAAATCTCCACATCAAATGTTTCTAGCTAAGCGAAAGTGGGTTATGATTTCTAATGGGTTATCCTAAAAATTCTTTTAGAGTCTTAGGGCATATATCATAGACAAGTTAGAGGTCTAGGGGAAATGTTATCCATATGCTAACATAATCACACAACACTCAAGCAACAAGAACACAAACAATTAAATCAAGCAAGCAAGCAACTAGTATTTCCTTTACCACATAAGTTGGTAAGATCAATATGCTAACACGATAGCGATGATCTCCTAAAGATATGACCATGGTGGTCTATATCTACTCAAACTTGGTGAGACATTCATTGTGTCATCTTATTAGTTCTTTTACTTATAGACCAAGTATCATTTAGGGATAGGGATATTTCTGTTAGACTACTTCTAATAGTAGAAGTATGAGAGTTGAAGTGATAAGAGGATACTAGAAAGAAGTGTATGAAGAGAAGAAGATAGAATATATTCTATAATTCCTATGGCTTTCCTATTCCATTCCTAGGTCACGATCCTACAACCAATACACAGCTCTGATACCATCTTGTAACACCCTCGCCTGATAAGGCTGAGTTCCTATGTATAGTCCTAATCCCTGGATCGGTTCACTAGCACACACAGTACAAAATGATACCAAATATAACCGTGCATCATGAATATAACGAATATGATCCGGAATTTACATTATATTACAGTGGAAACAATACAAGGTAGATCTCCATCCTTCAAATGTGCAACAGGCGAACAATTGTTGAGTGGAGTCTCGCGACCTATGAACAATCACTCAGAAACGATATAACCTGCAACATGAAACGTTGCAGCCACGAATGGTCAATACATTGAATGTATGACAAGTAAGCTAAAGTGGTTAACAACAGAGCTAACAACTACATGCTTATTTGGCTAGGTGGAGTTCAGGCTCATTTGCGTAAAGCAATAGTTTTATCCTATCATTTGTATCAAAGTAGTTTTTCAATACGATAAATAGGACACTCTGGTTCACTCCCATGTGCTCCTACCCAATGAAGTTCACCCAACAAGTTTTAAGTAATTGAGAACTTGGGATGAGTGAGAAATATCTCATAGCATCAGTATTAGGTCTCTCAAATTGTCCATAACAGGGGACACGGCTAAGTACTTAGTTTAGACACCCTCCAGGGGTTTGTACACTTACCATGTGACTTGGCCTACCCAGCTCGGACCATCACACTCATATTGTGTGATGATTGGGAGAAGTCCAAGACAAGAAAATTCAGGAAGAGCTTCCCAAACACATCCATGGACCATACCAACCTACACTATCTACATCTCTGGCTACGTAGGGTTCTAGTTGCCACAACCTACTAAGTCCAACTAGCCACCCATTTCTTACTGGCACATGGTTGCAGACGTAAGCTACCAAATAAAGAAACCAATCCTTTCTCAGTACCCTGGGCGGCATTCCCCACCATAAATCCACAGTCAATGACCCAATCAATGCCATTCCGCCCAGGTGGTTCATTAAGATTATGTTGGTTTGTCATTTAGCAAAATATAAGCCTTCCAAAACATATAACTTTTCATGGTGTCATTCCCTTCCTCATTAAAATATCATAGCTAAGAAGTCTACAAATATGATGGCTCATAAAGAAGGAATAGTAGGGAATAATATGGGACATAGCATAGCATATACACATCAATTCCTACATATGCCATTCTACAAAAACATCTATGATGCATAAGAAAACAATAGGACATTTATGACCAAGATAGCACCACTTACCTTTCGTAGATGTAGTCGATTAGATAATCCTCACAAATATAATGGTCTCATTCATCGATAATTGTAATGAAAATACTTGCAATATAGCAATTGCGATCATAGTAGTCGCACTCCTCGCAATCTAACGTTTGAAACAAGCACAACAAATACACCATTCAAAACATTGCATACATGCAACAATACAATAATGCAATGATGACCAAATGCATGCATGACAATTTAATATGTCACAATGGTTGTAATTAGTTCTCTAAACAATACTAGATCACATGATGCATGTAGAGAAACATTTTATGTATTAGGGTATTTATTATTAATTCTTAATCGTCAATAGAGGAGCTTTAATAGTTATGTTGGAACTTCTGTACTGAATGTAGTATTAAATTTGGATCTGACGTGTAATGAATAGAGGACATTAATACGAACCAGTATCGATTAGATTCACCCTAAACGGAGTTGTAAATATTTTTATATGATTTAATTACTACTTAGTAGAGTTTACATTCTAAATAGTTTACCACGACCAAAAATAAATCTAAGGCCAGATCTTGAATCTACATAGAATTGTGAATCCAGGGACATATTATTTATATTTTTCGGAGCTATGAATAATTTACTATGAATTTATTACTCCAAAAGGACATTAAAACTATTTAATTAATTACTAGTTAGCTGTAGCGCCAAAGTTAGATTGAAACTGATATTAATAATCTATATGAAATTATCTTCAATTTGATATATTATAGGTAATTTTTAGAAATAGTATGAATTTTCTATGCATTTTACAAGTTAGATCTATAATCTGCAATTTTAAATTCGAACGGAATATTCCAGGGAATATTCCGCTGACTGGACAGGTTGACCGTGCATGCTGACTGGAACTAGATGCTGACCTGATGATGACATGGAAGTGACGAGGCGGCTGTCCGGGACGATTGAATCTAGACCATCGGGATAAGATCTGGTGGCTAGGAGAGAAGTTCTCTCCAATAAAGCCCGATTTTGCCTCAGAAAAGATTAGAAATAGATATGTGTTAGAGAGACAAATCCATAGATTAAATCGAAAAACTTCCAACATGAAAGTTGTGAAGAAGCATTGGATCTACCTTTTCACCAAAGTAATTTGGATTTGAAGAAACGAGCGCAAGTAAATCTTGGTATTACACCGTCAGATCTGAAATATTGTGTGGTGAAATTCTCCAGCTGTGATGGATGAAAAGAGATGAGGGTTGTCAGGACTGCAAGATTTCAACGATATCTACAACTTTCATGTTGGATCCGAAGTCATCCGACGAAGTTTAGATGGGTTTAGAAGCGAAATACGATTCGGTAGGCTGTAGATTCAGGATTTCGAGATGGAAAAGTGATATAGGTGTGACTCCAGATATTTATATAGGTGTTTATGACGGTGGAGAGATAGATCTTGGAGTAGGGAAGAAGTAGAAACAAACGGAGTTCAATTCGGAGTTACAGATAAAAAGATATAGGTGTTTGAATAGAGGTAGGTTTAGAAAACAGATTCTTTCACGCTTTTTAAAGCAACCGTGGGATCGATGGGTTCTCCACTGCGCTGGTGGTTCGGTCGGCTGAGTGGGCCGGCCCATTTCATTTTTTTTCTTCTTTTCTTTTTTCTTTTTCTAATTTGGTATTTTCTTTATATCTTTTGCATACGAACTCCAAATGACATGATTCTTATTTCTAAATTTTTTAAAAATTCAGTAGATCATTATAGGATCATATTTGTAACATTTTCACTAGTTTGAAGATGGTTACTTCATAAATGTCTATATATTCCTTATAGGAACATTTGGGCAAATCAACTATCAGATTTAGATACTAGGATTTGGATTCAATTTTTGGGAACTTTGCATGGACGTAATACAATGCTTATGAATGCTTCATGATTTTAATTTTTGCAAACATTCACACAAAAACTAAAACTAAAAATCAATTCACGCCTTTTTTCCTATATGGCTACTTAGGTCATAATAGAGTGAGTTCTTTCCAATTCAAAAGGTTTCTTTTCCTTGAGAATTTTCAACAAAGTCAAACAATCAACCAAACTTATATTATCTATTTCACATTCGAAAATTTGGAAATTTTTTGGGATGTGACAATCCACTAGATGTCATTACATGTGTGTTCTTTTCCTAAACAATATGGATCCACTATATGTCATTGCATATGTGTTCTTTTCATCAAACACATTGATCCACTCGAGTCAATGGATGTATATGTGTGTGTGATTAGTGTGCATCATTGTGGTTTTAGGAAAAAAATACATGCAATGATGCCATAACACCATGTGTGTTCTTCTCATAAGCCACATGGATCCATTATATGTCATTGCATGTGTGTTCTTTTCATAAACCAAATAGATCCACTATATGTCATTGGATGTGTGTTCTTTTCATAAACCACATGGATCCACTAGAGTTTATTGCATGTGTGTTCTTTTCCTAAACCACAAGGATCCACTAGAGTTCATTGGATGCGTGTTCTTTTCACAAACCACATGGATCCACTAGACTTCATTGCATGTGTATTCTTTTGATAAACCACATGGATCCACTAGAGTTCATTGCATGTGTGTCCTTTTCATAAACCACATGGATCCATTAGAGTTCATTGCATGTGTGTTATTTTCATAAACCACTTCCATCCACTAGAGTTCATCGCATGTGTGTACTTTTCATAACACACATGGATCAACTAGAATTCATTGGACGTGTGTTCTTTTCATAAACCACATGGATCCACTAGAGTTCATTGGATGTGTGTTCTTTTCACCGACCACATGGATCCACTAGAGTTCATTGCATGTGTTTTCTTCCCATAAACCACAAGGATCCACTAGATGCCATTGTATGTGTGTTCTTTTCATAAACCACATAGATCCACTAGATGTCATTGGATGTGTTTTTTTTTCATAAACCACATGGATCCACTAGAGTTCATTGCATGTGTGTTCTTTTCCTAAACCACAAGGATCCACTAGAGTTCATTGGATGCGTGTTCATTTCACAAACCACATGGATCCACTAGACTTCATTGCATGTGTATTCTTTTGATAAAGAACATGGATCCACTAGAGTTCCTTGTATGTGTGTCCTTTTCATAAACCACATGGATCCACTAGACTTCGTTGCATGTGTGTCCTTTTCCTAAACCACATGGATCCACTAGAGTTCATTGCATGTGTGTCCTTTTCATAAACCACTTGGATCCACTAGAGTTCATTGCATGTGTGTTCTTTTCATAAACCACATGGATCCACTAGAGTTCATTGGATGTGTGTTCTTTTCACCGACCACATGGATCCACTAGAGTTCATTGCATGTGTGTTATTCTCATAAACCACATGGATCCACTACATGCCATGGCATGTGTGTTCTTTTCATAAACCACATAGATCCACTGGATGTCATTGGATGTCTGTTCTTTTCATAAACCACATGGATCCACTACAGTTCATTTTATGTGTGTTCTTTTCATAAACCACATGGATCCGCTAGAGTTCATTGGATGTGTATTATTTTCACAGACCACATGGATCCACTAGAGTTCATTGGATGTGTGTGGATCAGTGTGCGTCATTGTAGTTTCGGAAAAGAACACATTGAATGATGCCACTACAGCATGTGTGTTCTTCTCATAAACCACATGGATCCAGTAGAGTTCATTGCATGTGTGTTATTTTGATAAACCACATGAATCCACTAGAGTTCATTGGATGTGTGTTCTTTTCATAAACCACATGGATCCACTAGAGTTCATTCCATGTGTTTTCTTTTTGTAAACCACATGGGTCCACCAGAGTTCATTGGATGTGTGTTCTTTTCATAGACCACATGGATCCACTAGAGTTCATTGCATGTGTTTTTTTTCATAAACCACATGGATCCACTAGAGTTTGTTGGATGTGTGTTATTTTCATAAACCACATGGATCCACTAGAGTTTATTGCATGTGTGTTCCTCCTAAACCACATGGATCCACTAGAGATCATTGCATGTGTGTCCTTTTCATAACCCACATGGATCCACTATAATTCATTGGATATGTGTTCTTTTCATAAACCACATGGATCCACTAGAGTTCATTAGAATGTGTGTTCTTTTCACTGACCACATGGTTCCACTAGAGTTCATTGCATGTGTGTTCTTCTCATAAAACACATGGATCCACTAGATGTCATTGCTCGTCTGTTCTTTTCATAAATCACATGGATCCACTGGATGTCTTTGGATGTGTGTTCTTTTCATAAACCATATGGATCCACTAGAGTTCATTTTATGTGTGTTCTTTTCCTAAACCACAAGGATCAACTAGAGTTCATTAGATGTGTGTTCTTTTCATAAACCACATGGATCCACTAGAGTTCATTGGATTTGTGTTGTTTTCACTGACCACATGGATCCACTAGTGTTCATTGCATGTGTGTTATTTTGATAAACCACATGGATCCACTGGAGTTCATTGCATTTTTGTTCTTTTCCTAAACCACGTGGATACACTAGAGTTCATTGGATGTGTGTTTCTTTAACAAACCACATGAATCCACTAGAGTTCATTGGATCTGTGTTCTTTTCATTAACCACATGAATCTAGTAAAGTTAAGTGCATGTGTGTTCTTTTCAAAAACCACATGGATCCACGAGACTTCAGTGCATGTGTGTTCTTTTCAAAACCACATGGATCCACGAGAGTTCATTGCATGTGCGTTATTTTCATAAACCACATGGATCCACTAGAGTTCATTACATGTGTGTTCTTTTCATAAACCACATGGATCCACTAGAGTTCATTGGATGTGTGTTATTTTCATAAACCACATGGATTCACTAGAGTTCATTGCATGTTTTTTTGTTTTCCTAAACCACATGGGTCCAGTAGAGTTCATTGGATGCGTGTTCTTTTCACAAACCACATGGATCCACTAGAGTTCATTGCATGTGTGTTCTTTTCCTAAACCACATGGATCCACTAGAGTTCATTGCATGTGTATGCTTTTCATAACCAACATGGATCCACTAGAATTCATTGGATGTGTGTTCAATTCATAAACCTCATGGATCCACTAGAGTTTATTGCATGTGTGTAACACCCTCGAATCGGCCCGATGCAAGTTTGAGCGCTTCCCGCCAAACCCGCATAGAAACGATTCAAGGACGCCCACCAGGCACTTTTGTGTGGGTGGAAAACGAAGTAATACCATTACACAACAGTCCTTGATGGGACCCACATAACAGATATATATACAACAGCGACTCAACGAGTCGATAATATAGATATATACAATACAAAGATCCAAATCACGTTGAAAACGTTACAGCGTCCGAGTACGGACAAGATGCAAATGGGGCTAAGAGCCCTGAAGAATAACCAATGGCGTCCATAACCCTGCCCAGGCCAAGCCGGAAGGGTAACCCTGCTAACGACGTCAATCTCAAACCTGCTAAAACAAAAGGGGTGCCGAAAAAGGGCAAAGGAAAAAGAGGAGCGTCAGTACTGAGGCCAGTACACGACGAGGCTAGAATTCGGTGGCTCTCGCCTACATAGGTATGCTGGACTGAAGCGGCAGCGCAACGGCACTAAACAACCTATAGGGACTCGGTAAAACTGGCGGCTATTAGAGAGGGATAAGAAAGACCTATTCGGATCCAACCTGATACTAACACCAAACATACCCATCCTGGTATTTCCCCCTCGAGACCATACGAGGAAGTCCGACCAAGGAACTCACACAGTTGGCAGTTTTACTCATTCCATTATAGTTGCAGCATATACTAGTCAGATATATAGCATGAGTCAACCTGAAGCATATGTAGTGGGCAGTTTCATTAACCATTCCGTGGTAGTTGGAACATTTACTAGTCAGATATAATTGTCCTGAGGAATCCCAAAACGCAGCAATTGTTGGCACTTTTATTTCATTCCATTGGAGTTGCGATACTTACTAGGCAGATATAACAAGACACAAGGAATCCCAGCTCCACCAGTTGTTGGCATTTTTATTATCCATTCCATTGTATTTGAATCTGATTACTAGTCACATATTAAGTCAAATTTACAGCACTACTTTAGTTATGCTTGTCTATGATCAAGATACTGTGCTCCAAGTCGTCCATAACCGCGGACACGGCTTTCAGAAAGTCTTACCCTGCAGGGGTGCACAAATAGCAACACACTCGATCAACCTCGGAAAAACCAACTCAAAACCCAACGAGGGTTTCACGACAAAGCAATCACAGGATTCATATATATTTCAGGGGGCCAACCCACTAAGCTACCCGCAACAAAGTTGGTCGGCTCCGGAGGGGACCCAGGGTTTGCGGCGACGGCTGTAAACGACTGGGAACCCAAAATGTGACTGGGCTTCTTGATACCACGAAAACGTGGTGCGATCTAAGACAGTACAGGTGCTCCACGCATAATCTTAAATAAAGCAGTAACATGGCATAAGTATAGGATAGTAATAAAGCCCCAAACTAGTTTGTGGCCCCAAGAAATAGAAATGAATCAAGCTCTGGCTCAGGGGAGTCCATAAGGCCTCCCAGATGTGGATAGTGCGAAAAATCAAGGAACAGATATCAAGTACTCGGGATCCTACGGGACACAAGTGAGCGTGGAAGAACCAAATAACATCTATTGCCCACCGATGCCTCTACATTAGTTATATCTAGCAATTTAATAGTTGTAATTGAAGACATGATCATCTCCACCATAGCCATCTGCCAGCATTCTAACACTGTGGTACTCGACAACAGGAGATCGCACCTGAGCAAGCAACTACGACTCGCAAGGCCAGCTATCTATCAAAAAACAGGTATTAGGAGGTGTCCATGGCAATATAGGGGCTGCACGGGATATAACTGGTGCACGAAAACTAAAGCATCGCGACACGGATAGCAATAGATCAACAGGAGGAAATAAAGACTATAAACGCAAAATAGGTAGAAGGGGAGAGATGCTCGCTTGGGAAACACTGCCGAAGGTTCATATCCGGAGAACATGTCAGTACTTGCATCAACTTATCAGCCTAATCCGCGAAGAAGCAAACACTAGAAGAAACACCGGATGCAATATTTAATACTACGGCAGAAGATCCGGCATGATTATGATATGATGCATGACATGGCAAAGATGCGCTGCAATGAGGTCATATTAAGCGGAACCAGGGTCCCGACAATTAATTAATATGTTCATGTTGTTTAACTACCCCGCAAATTAAATGTGGAATTAACAAGTCAAAGCATGGCATCGGTTCGCTACACAAATTTAAATGGAGTTCGGAATAAGACAAAGATGTCCCGCATAAACATTCCATATTTAATTATGAGGTGAATCGACATAATGCCCCCAAATCACAGACAAGTATGCATGCATGAAAAATTTAATATGCGATAGTTGATAATGTCATATTATAAAAATAGGGGCTTAGGGTCACACATCTGGGTTCGGAAGATCTTGGGTTCTGGGGGGTTCGGGGTTCGGCCTCAGGGTTGATGGGGAACGGTTCGACGGGATCGGTCTCGGACAACAGAAGGAGAGCTTGGCATTCCGGGAAGAAGGACTTGGTTTGGCGTCAGGGGCGCATCGGATTCGCCCTGGTCGGTGTCGATCTTGTCGTCGCGAAGATCTTGTTGGGTCCGTGTAGACGGTCTTGGCATCAGGGGATGAAGAACTTGCATTTCCGTGCATGCGACCTTGGTGGTCTTCGGATTTGAGTCTCACATCCGGGAAGGAGTACTTGTCGCATATGTGGTCTTTGGGGTTGCTTCAATCGGATCCATGACGAAGTACTTCTCGTCCCAGGTAGAGGTCCTTGTCGATCCGTGGCGACGATCTTCTGGTTCGGGTCTTTGGGGTACATGAGGAGAACTTGGCGTGCCGAGGTTTCGGACTTCGGATCCTCTGGATCAGGCTCCGGGTTCAGTATTTCCCTTGATGACGGTCTTGGCGAGATATCCGGCTTTGCTCCAACCATCGGTCTCGGCATGTTTAGATACCGGGTCGGAGATCTTGGAATGCTGACTTCGATTGTCGATGACGATCATGATAAGTGTTGGCACCGGGTGACCTTGTCAGCGAGATCTGGTCGCACCAAACTTCTTACAACCACGTCGTACCACGACCACGTCATCTTTAGAAAAACCATCTCAACACACCACGGACCAAACAAGACGGGCTTGGGCGTCGCACGGACATCTGCAGTAACCAAGCAGGAACAACAAGAAGAACAAAGAGGCCTAGTCTCATTTAGGCATTACCTCGCACATGGCGAGCTTGTTCAGGTGGCCCCTAGGTGCCAAGGATAGGTAGGCGCTTGGCCTACCTGCTCAACCTCAGGGGAGGCCGGTGAGGTCCATTCGGAGCAGGGCCCCGCGAGCGAGATCGAGAGAGCCAGCCAGCACAGGGGTCGGCGGGGACAGGAGCCACGCGGGGAACTCTGGATCGGGGCAAGGCGGTGAGGTCCTGGGAGGAGAACGAAGGCGGCATGGACAAAGGCAAAACACATGGTGGAGGTCGAGCACCGGTCAAGGAGGGGCCTGCGGGGTCGAAGACGGCGGCGGATCAACGAGGAGAGCTCGGGGCAGCGATGGAGCGCCTGTGTGGCGGCCAGACGGAGGGGCAGAGGGGCCGACGAGGTGGGGCAATGCGTAGAGGCCGTGACCGGCAGGCTCGCTGGCGCGGTCGGAGATAAGCCGCGGCCGGGAGAGGAGCCAGCGGCGGCGGAGGAGACGCTGGCCGGCGGCCGAGGGGGAGGGCATCACGGTGACCGGCCCGCGGAGCTTATAGCGGCTTGGGGAGGGGGCGACCGTGGCGAGCGAGGAGGGCTTGGGGAGGAGGGCCAGCGGCGGTGGTAGGTGGTGATGGAGGAGGAAGGAGAGTACGGGGGGAGGGATGCGGTTGGTGAGGGATGCGAGGCCGGTGGCGGGTGGGCCTGCCTGGTCAGGTGGTCAGTGGTGGCGTGCAGGGGCAGGTGGCGTGCGATGGGAGGGAGCAATCGGGGTGGGGGGAGGTGGACCTGGGGATGGGCACGCAGGTGGAGGCCAGGTGGGTTTGGTCGGTGGTGGGGCCAGGGTGCGTGCGTGCGTGTCCTGTGTGTGTGTGAGCGCGGGCGGGAGTTGGCGGCTGGGGATCTGAGCAGGGGGCATCACGCGCTGTGCAGTGTGCTTGCGAGGCTGGCGGCGGCACTAGGTAGGATAGGTGGGGATTGGGTAGGGTTTGGTTAGGGTTTGGGTGGGGCGTTTTAGCTAGGGTTTGGAGGTGGCCGGCCGGGCTTTCGGGCCTGGCGGGCTGCCTCCCAAAAATAATATAAAATTTTATTTGTTCAAAACGAGGCTTTTAAATTCCGTTTGTAGACAAAACAAAAATATTACGGAGAACCGGGTTTTATATTTGAATAAACATGGGGCGTTTAGAAAACAAAACCAGGTTTTTAGAAAATAGTTTTAGACAAACAGATGCATGATGATGACGATGCTCAAATGCAATGTGGCATGATGACATGAGCATGCGGTCATGATGATGCAATGCACAAAAACACCGCGATTTTCTAGTAGTGATTTAGGCAGGGTGCTACAATGTGTGTTCTTTTCACCAACCACATGGATCCACTAGAGTTCATTGCATGTGTGTTCTTCTCATAAACCACATGGATCCACTATATGTGATGGCCCTAAATATATCGAGCTTGCTAGGGAACCCTAAGAGGAAGGTATGATGAGCACAGCAGCAAGTTTTCCCTCATTATGAAACCAAGGTTATCAATCCAGTAGGAGCAAGGAAACACCCCAAAGGTGGAGCTAGCTGAGCCTTGGCAGTGCGCACTACCGGTGCTAGTAGCAACGTGGAGACCTGCAGAACACAACCACAGAACTCTGTCCCCAACTTGCGATGAGGTTGTCAATCTCACCGGTTTTGCTGAAAACAAAGGATTAAACGTATCGAATGGAAGGAAGTAATAGTTTGTAGAAAGTAAACACAAAGTAGTAAACAGATTTTAGATTGTATGTAAAAGAAAGGACCAGGGTCCATAGTTCACTAGAGGTGGCTCTCCTTAAGATAAATAACATGCTGGGTGAACAAATTACAGCGGGGCAATTGACAAACATCGAGAAAGCAATACATGCATATACTAATCATCCTGACTCCTTTGGAACTTGATTGGGCATTACAACATTATACATAGACCGCCATCCAACTGCATCTATGACTAATAATCCACCTTCAGGTTATCATCCGAACCCCCTCCAGTATTAAGTTGCAAGCAACAGATTATTGCTTTAGGAATTGCGTGTAATGTAAAAAATACGATTGTTCTATGAACAAAGGATTGTTGTTTTCTCCCTAGTAGCAACAGCAAATCTAGTACCTTAGAGATTTCTGTCACTTCCCCAGATTACCATGGCATGAACCCACTATCGAGCATAAATACTAACTCTTGGAGTTGCTAGCATCTACTTGGCCAAGATAGCTACTAACAATGGAAAGCATGCAAGATCACAAATAACAAAGACATGATATGTTGGTCCCCTAGATTAATCCTCCGAGAATCCCTGTTATGCATACAACCACGATCCCATGACCAGTTAGTCGTGGCACATAACCGACAAGTATCATTACAACATCCGAGAATATACCAAATTACAAGACTTACATAAATGCCGTTATGGCTACATCAATAATCATCAGCGGAACTTCATCAAGCGTAGAGCCCGAGCCATGCCTTAACCTACATGCAACTCACTGGGAGAACGTCCTAGCTCGCATCGTCGCCAACATCATCTTCTTATTGATATCTGACCAAGTTAATAGCCAGGGACAATGCCAGTGAGTACTTTGAATGTAGTCGCAAACAACCTTAAGTTACAATAATAACAAGAGGATATGCATTATGGCTGTGGTATTAGGAAAGCTCCAAGAGAGGCTCTTTTCTCAATTAGTTTCTCTTGTAGATATAGCATCTACATATCTTTGTTGAAAACTCTTGTAAACCATTTTGGTAACCTTTTTGAAAAGTTTTTGGAAAACATTAGGACTAGGTCACCCATTGGTTCCTTCTTCCAGTCATCCCATGGCCAAACTCTTTCCATACCTTTCTGACTATCCCATGGTCAAAAAGGTATCCTTTCCCACCATCCCATGGTCAAAACATTTCCAAAACAACTTCTTTCTGAAATGCTTTTTGAAAACAAAACCAGCACCGCTCTACAGCAACCTTCCCAACCGTCCATGACCGCAGACATGGCTATTCGAATAGATTTAGACTCTGCAGAGGTTGTACACTTTACCCACACCATCCGGGTACACTACCCTAATCTTCACCGATCGTGGGTTGGGTAACCGATCAATACTTTCCGGATGCCCACTCCAATATAAGTGCCTACCCTATGAGTGTTAATCGCCTCAAAACCGGAACATCGGGTACCGAGGATCAACCGGAGCACTTTTTCCACTTCTCGAGTGTGCGCTTTCAATGAGGGGCTCATAGTAACGTGTGGAGGCCAGCAGACCCTTCGTTCCTTCTCCCGGTCGATGTCCCACATGGACCGTTTGTCCAGAGAAGGCCCACCCTCCAAGGATCGCAATCCCCTGTAGTAGCTGCGAGGCAGCTTATACCAGAATAGACAACCATCAAATCCAGCCCTGTCCCATACCAGAGTAATATGGTTGCACGGGTTAATTGTTTTAGCAAAACTGCAAAGAACCGGGTGCGTTTTCGTAAATCTTTTTCCTCCATCCTTTCTTCAGCATTTCGTAAAACAAACCCTTTTTATTTCTCAACATCTCTTTGGAGGTCCCACCTCACCAAGGTTTTATCAGAAAACATTTGGTAAAACCTTTTTTCGGGGTCTTCCCATCCTCTCGCTTTTCTTCGACTAAGACGGGGTCTCCAAAGGGTATGGTGTATTACACCATCTACCACACTAGGGAAAAGTAGGTGTCATCAAGGGGGTTGTACTTAATAGTACAAAAGTGTATTAGTTGGGAGGAGCCAAACCACTACCATAAATACATCAACATATAATAGAACAATGCAGTTTCACAGATAGTAGAGAAAACATGCATGAGTAAAATAGTAGGACAAGGCTTATGAGCAAGAAGGTGGCTTGCCTGATGAGCAGCAATATGGCATAATTGTCCCTGGACTTCTTCTTAGAAAACCATGATACCAATAATAACCGAAATAGAATCACCCGATGCTTCCTTCTTCCCGGCGTCACACAAGCGCAACTATCGCCAATATTGACCATACATGCAAACAAACAAGTCCACAATCAAACAAGGCATTCAAGCGGCAATATATACAGAAAGGAATGAACAATACATGTTTAAGATTCAGCAGGTTTAGAGAGGCTTGGACATAGAAGATTGAGATGGCCATGGAGAAGGGGATGAACATTCCTTATGAGTTATAGTCTAGAAACTACCTAAGAGATGGATTTTGGAACAAGACCACATTCTGTATGATACCATTGTATACAAATGATACCTAAAAGTATATGTTGATAAAATGAAATCAAAAAAGTGGTTTCACTAATTTATCACTTTTCTTTATTTAGTTATGATTTTTCTAGTGAAATAACTTCTAGTTTTAGGGAATAAATCACCAGAAAAGTTCTGGAGCTCAAAACATTATTTCCTTGGGTGGTTAGGTAGGGAATGATGTACTTGTTCACTGAGAGTTGGAATCATCTCAATATAATTACTAGAATATCCTCAGGAAATTCTCAAAGGCAGTTCAATAGGCAACTTGTCTTTTTCACCAGATTAAATATACAATAGCTATTGATGTGAAACCAACGAAATCTGTTAGGTATTTCTAATACCTTTTTGAAGAAATTGGATGCACTTTTTTTGGAGTTGTAAAACTCCTGGAGTATTTTATTTAGTGATAATACCCCATACAGAAGTATTTAATTCACTAAAATTGAACAGAGGATCAATAAATAGTGAGATCCTGGGTTTAGATAGGTATTGAAGTACCACATCACTAGGATTTGGAAACAACCCAAAATATGTTGTAGATTTACCTAAGGTAGAAAGTCTCTATTTTTGTTATGTTTGCTACAGTAAAGATAATGCTCCCCTTGGCATGAGCCCAAGTCCATGAGATAGGTACAGCTAATACCTACCAGTGGCAGTTGGTTTTACTCCAATTGGAGTTGTAAATCTCACAGAAAGAAATTATTACTAAAAAATGTACATCTAGGAGTTTGATTTATCATTTCTAATCTAGGCAACCTTTTGACGAGCTAGGGGTACTGCATGTTTAAGAAAACATTCATAAACACTAGGAATTTGGATCTGGGCATTTGGTGGGGGTTTTCATTTTCAAAAGGATTTAAACAAAATAGCTAATTTTATGTGGTGCTGGAAAATAAATAAAACGGAGAGGGGGCTAGGCTAAACGGGCCAGATCAGGAAGGGACGCGAGGCCGGAGAGGCTTGGCCGGCCCACCAGCGAAGCCACGCGTGGGAGGCCGCATTTTGAAGCTGCCAGGTGGGCCCCGGGTGTCAGCTGCTGAGGACGGCGAAGGGGTATCGGCGAATGGTGGCTGTCCAATTAATTACTCACAGACGCACCACCGTCATCGTCCATAGAGAGAGCATCCCTGCGGCGGCGGAACCCTAGCTCCTCGGCGATGGAGTCGGGAGGCTCACCAGGGGCTTACCAGGCCAGGGAGAGGCGAAGGAGCGATGGAGGACGTCTAGGCGAGTCCGACCATGGACGGCATGGTAGGTTTTGGTTAGGGGAAGAGCACCCGCGAGTTTGCGTCAGTGAGCTCATTCAGAAGCTTGACAGAGAGCTCCCGGGGAGGCTGCATGTTGAAGGGGAACGACACTAGAGGGAGGCAGTGACGCTCCACGGCCCCGACGAGGGATTGGAGGGGCTGTAGGGCTCCTGGTTTGCCAGTCCCAATTGTAGGGGCTTTACCACGAGCATGCGGCATTGGAGGTGACTCTGTTGTCCCTACAACAAGGGGAAGGAAGAGGGTGGTATCTCAGGTTTAGGTTATCCAGAAGAAGAGAAGAGAGGGAGTTGGGAGGGGTCAGGGGCGATTATGTGCTTCACCTCTTGAGAAAGGCCGAGAGGACCTCTCTCCCTTCTCCACGGTGAGGGAGAGTAGAAGAGATGGATCTGGAGCTCTCTGGGAGGTCAGTGGAGTGAGAGGGGGAGAAATGAGGGAGCAGGAGTGGGGTGGACGGCCGCTGGTCAATTTAAAGGCAATGGGGAGGATCATGGTGGACATGGCCTATGGAGGAGCTATGGCAGGTCCATGTCCTTGCCATTGGGCATCAGGGGTGATGGAGAGGCACAGGTGTCGTGCAGGGGACAGAGAGAGGGAGGGGTGCTACTGTGGCAAGAGCTTTTGGCAATAGGTGGTTGTCCCACTTCAATCTCTACCTCCAAACACTAGAGGACAAGGGGAAGATGGTGCTACAGTGGTCTTGCTACAGGACTGCCCGACCAGGAGGAGAGAAGTGTGCTGTGTAGGCTTGGTGGAGAAGATTTGATAAGGTTTGATGGAGTATTAGTGCAAGGTTTTGCTCATAACCCAATTTTGGCAAAGTGGATGACTATGAAGAAATTCTTTGAATTGATCTTGGCAAGATGAGTGAATGGTACTGGTAGATGGTTTAGATCAGGGTACATCTCCAGGATTTATTCGGAACTTTTCAGATGATTTTGAGTGCATTTTTGATCCATTAATCAAATAGAGCATTAATGGTTTCTAGAAGCTCTTTTGATATTTTTACATTGGGAAAGGTTGGTTTTTTGTGTGATATGGTACTAGATACCCTTTGTTCCTTCTCCTGGTCGATGTCCCACATGGACCGTTTGTCCAAAGAAGGCCCACCCTCAAAGGATTGCAATCCCCTATAGTAGTTGCGAGGGAGCTTATACCAGAATAGACAACCATCAAATCCACCCCTGTCCCATACTAGAGTAATGTGGTTGCACGGGTTAATTGTTCTAGCAAAACTGCAAAGAATCGGGTGCGTTTTCATAAACCTTTTTCCTCCATCTTTGCTTCAGCATTTCGTAAAACAAAACCTTTTTCTTTCTCAACATCTCTTGGGAGGTCCCACCTAACCAAGGTTTTATCAGAAAACATTTGGTAAAACCTTTTTTCGGGGTCTTCCCATCCTCTCGCTTTTCTTCAGCTAAAACGGGGTCTCCAAAGGGTATGGTGTATTACACCATCTACCACACTAGGGACAAGTATGTGTCTGTTGTACTTAATAGTAAAAAAGTGTAATAGTTAGGAGGAGCCAAACCACTACCATAAATACATCAACATATAATAAAAAATGCAGTTTCACAAATAGTAGACAAAACATGCATGAGTAAAATAGTAGGACAAGGCTTATGAGAAAGAAGGTGGATTGCCTGATGATCAGCAATATGGCATAATTGTCCCTAGACTTCTTCTTAGAAAACCATGATACCAATAATAACTGAAATAGAATAACCCGATGCTTCCTTCTTCCTGGCGTCACACTAACGCAACTATCGCCGATATTGAGCATACATGCAAACAAACAAGTCCACAATCAAACAAGGCATTCAAGCGGCAATGTATACAGCAAGAATGAACAATACAAGTTTAAGATTCAACAGGTTTAGAGAGGCTTGGATATAGAAGATTGAGATGGCCTTGTAGAAGGTGATGCACAGTCCTTAGGAGTTATAGTCTAGAAACTACCTAAGAGATGGATTTTGGAACAAGACCATATTATGTATGAGACCATTGCATACAAATGATACCTACAGGTAGATGTTGATAAAATGAAACCAACAAAAGTGGTTTCACTAATTTATCACTTTTCTTTAATTAGTTATGATTTTCTAGTGAAATAACTTCTAGTTTTAGGGAATAAATCACCAGAAAAGTTCTGGAGGTCCAAAAATTATTTCCTTGGGTGGTTAGGTAGGTCTTGATGTACTTTTTCACTAAGAGTTGGAATCATCTCAAGAGAATTACTACAATGCCCTCAGGAAATTCTCAAAGGAAGTTCTGTAGGCAACTTGTCTTTTTCAGCAGATTAAATCTACAATAGCTATTGATGTGCAACCAAGGACATCTGTTAGGTATTTCTAATACAATATTGAAGAAATTGGATTCACTCTTTTTGGAGTTTTCAAACTCCTGGAGTGTTTTATTTAGTGATAATACCCCTTACAGAAGTATTTAATTTACTAAATTCAACAGAAGATCAATAAATAGTGAGATCCTGGGTTTAGATATGTATTGAAGTACCACATTACTAGGATTTCGAAAAAACCCAAAATATGTTCCAGATTTACCTAAGGAATTTTCTAAAGGCAGAAAGTCTCTATTTTGTTATTTTTGCTACAGTAAAGATGATTCTCCCCTTGGCATGAGTCCAAGCCCATGAGATAGGTACAGGTAATACCTACCAGGGGCAGTTGGTTTTACTCCAATTGGAGTTGTAAATCTCATAGAAAGAAATTATTAGTGAAACATGTACATCTAGGAGTTTGATTTATCATTTCTAATATAGGCAAGCTTTGGACAAGCTAGGGGTACTGCATGTTTAAGAAAACATTCATAAACACTAGGAATTTTGGATCTGGGCATTTGGTGGGGGTTTTCATTTTCAAAAGGATTTAAGACAAATAGCTAATTTTATGTGGTGCTGGAAAATAAATAAAAACAGAGAGGGGCCAGGCTAAATGGGCCAGATTAGGAAGGGAGGCGAGGACGGAGAGGCTGGGCTGGCCCACCAGGCGAAGCCACGGGCAGGAGGCCGCATTTTGAAGCTGCCAGGTGGGCCCTGGGTGTCAGCTGGTGAGGACGGCGAATGGTGGTCGTCCAATTAAGTAGGCACGGACGGACCACCGTCGTCGTCCCTAGAGAGAGCATCCCGACAGTGGTGGAACCCTAGATCCTCAGGGACGGAGTGGGGAGGCTCACTAGGGGCTTACCAGGCCAGGGAGAGTATAACCATGGGCGGCATGGTAGGTTTTGGATAGGGGAAGAGCACCCGCGAGTTTGTGCCGACGAGCTCATTCGGAAGCTTGACGGAGAGCTCCTCGGGAGGCTGCATATTGAAGGGGAACGACACTGCAGGGACGCAGTGACGCTCTGTGGCCCCGACGAGGGATTAGAGGGGCTGTAGGGGTCCTGGTTTGCCAGTCCAGACGGTGGGGGCTTTACCACGAGCATGTGGTGTTGGAGGTGACTCCGTTGTCCCTACAACAAGGGGAAGGAAGAGGGTGGTATCTCAGGTTCAGGTTATCCAGAAGAAGAGAAGAGAGGGAGTTGGGAGGGGTCAGGGGCGATTGTGTGCTTCACCTCTTGAGGAGGGCCGAGAGGACCACTCTCCCTTCTCCACAACGAGGGAGAGTAGAAGAGATGGATCTGGAGCTCTCTGGGAGGTCAGTGGAGTGAGAGGGGGAGAAATGAGGGAGCAGGAGTGGGGTGGAGGGCCTCTAGTCCATTTAAAGGCAATGGGGAGGTTCATGGTTGACATGTCCTATGGAGGAGCTATGGCAGTCCATGGCCTTGCCATTGGGCATCAGGGGTGGTGGAGAGGCACAGGGGTCGTGCAGGGGACAGAGAGAGGGAGGCGTGCTGCTGTGGCAAGAGTTTTTGGCAATAGGTGGTTGTCCCACTTCAATCTCTACCTCCAAACACTAGAGGACAAGGGGAAGATGGTGGTACAGTGGTATTGCTACAGGGCTGCCTGACCAGGAGGAGGCAAGTGTGCTGTGCAGGCTTGGTGGAGAAGATTTGATAAGGTTTGATGGAGTATTAGTGCAAGGTTTTGCTCATAACCAAATTTTGGCAAAGTTGATGACTATGAATAAATTCTTTGAATTGATCTTGGCATGATGAGTGAATGGTATTGGTAGATGGTTTTGATCAGGGTAAATCGCCAGGATTTATTCAGGAATTTTTATATGATTTTTAGTGCATTTTTTATCCATTAATCAAATAGAGTAAAAATGGTTTCTGGAAGCTCTTTTGATATTTTTACATTGCACAAGGTTGGTTTTTGGTGTGAGATGGTCCTAGATACCATATTACACCTCGGGGAATTTTATTGGGATTTATTGAGGTGGGAAAGTATTTTTAAAGGATTATTTGTTGTTTCTGCCATTTACGAAAAAGGGCAAAACGAAATAATAAAGAATCTCAAAATATTTATTCTTGAGATGGTAAGGTAGGGTATGATATATGGATCTTAATTGAGCCCAAAGTTTTAGAGGTGTTTTGGCAAAAACCAAACTTCCTTTATGGAAGAGGTTTTGGAGGTTTTGTTCTATGAAGGGAATTAAATAGTTTTGGTCCATAATAAATATGCATAATTATTGATAAACCTTGATGATCAAGGTAGGTGATGTAGACAAGGTGTCACAAGAATTTGCAACCTTGGGATTGGAGAATCCAAGTTGATTTTTGTGATAACTAGAGATTTAAGGATCTTGGGTAAGATTGTTTTCATGCCACCAAAACCTTGCTAGATCTTGGAGATCAAGGCTCCCCTTGGGGAATGGGACATATGGATGTATATCAAAAGTGATGTATATTGCAATGGTGTAGAGGTTTTATCTTGATCCTGCTTGAGCTCACCAAGACAGGCTTCCAAACTTTGAATAAAATAAGCCTGCCAAAGCAGATTATCAACTAGCTTTCAAAACCTTGTGGGTTTAAGAAGCACAAGGATCCACTTGGAAAAAGTGAAGTAGATATTGATAGACCTATATGAGTAGAACACAACCATGCAAAGAGTTGGTCCATAGAAGGTTAGATGGTGGTATGAGCTTCTACCAATGTAGGCATGATGACTAGATTCGCATGAAAAGTTATTTTCTTGCCAGCAAAATCATCAAGAACAAGTGGTTTGGAGGATGATATAACCAAGGTCAAGAGTGGTCCTTGGTATTCCGTAGGATGTTTAACAAGATGGTTCAAGTGCATTACGAAAAATGCACAAGGGTTGAGAAAGGGAGTCACTCAAAAAGGTGATGTTGGAAACAAATTTCCAGACTTGATATTGGTGGGTCAAACAGATTTAGGGTTTTTGACTAGAATGTGGGTGGTGATGATTTTGATGGGTTGCAAGGTACCAAAGTATCATAAAGTGGATGTGGTTGAAGAGTAGATTGAGTTGAATGGATCCGTGCTTGATATTGGTCCTCATTGACTTGGAAACTTCTAGAAGGGATTTCTTCAGAATTGATCTGGTTAAGAGTTTTAGATGATCACTTAGTAGCTAGGGATCAGATCCACATTGTATTCTTTCTTAGGGTGGGATTATTTGGAGACATCTTTATACTAGTGATGAGCTCCTAGAGTAGCTCATACTATCTCTTAAGTAGACAATTCAAATAGCAGATCAAGGCAACTCATCTTAGAAACAAATCAACTACTACTGGGGTTACCACCAAGCATAGCTTGAGGTAAGGATGGGTATTTCCAAATAGGTTGGAGTTTGGACAAGGTAAGGTTTTTGGTATCTCTACCAAGAGTATAATTCAAAAGCTTACAAAAAGGTTTTGGAGATCCTAGAGGTAAGAGTAGTTCAAGGTTCTGTCTTGAAAACATAAGGAGATTATATTATATAACTCTCCATAGTTTTGTCAATAGAAGTTACAACACTAGTTTTGGTTACATAAGAATCTTGGATCATGTTTTGAAATGCCTGAACATTTGAGAATATGGAAATTAAGCCAAGACTGTTTTGGGAAGTAGCTTTTGTCAACTAGTGTTAAGGTAAGGAGTATACCATCTAGTACACATTCATATGCATAAGCATATCCGAACAACAAGCAAACACTTTAGCATTAAACAAGAAAAAGTTTTTGTTCCCCCTGATTTTTGCATTCTAGACAACTAATCAGGGTTCCTGAAATTGGGATGTTACATGATAGAATCAATAATCAATCTGATATAGCATCTCAATATCCATCGGATCCCCGCAAACACAACATGCAGAATTACAAATAGATGATCTTGATCATGAACGGAGCTCACAAGATCTAGACATGAAAGTACAAAGGAGGAGAACCAGCCATCTAGCTACTACAATGACCCGTAGTCCAGAGATGAACTACTCACGGATCACACCGGAGGCTTGCATGATGATGAAGAAGGCCTCCAGAGTGAATTCCCCTCTCTGGCAGGGCGACGGGAAGAGCTTCAGATCCCTCCCAATCTAGGGATGGAGACGACAGCGGCTACAGACTCTTTCGTGGATTTTTGATCACGTACTTAGGGTTTTGGTCCCGAGGGCATCTTATAGGCGGAAGGAGAGGCCGATGGGATTCTGGGGTCGGCCAGATCACCCCCTGGCGTGGGTTAGGCCTGGCCGCACGTCCAGGTGGTGTGGCCGGTCCCCAGCTCTTCTCCGTCTCGTATTCTGGCATCTGATGACTTCCGAAAAATAGGCACTTTGGCTTTTGTCCCATCCAATTTCGAGAATATTCATTTTTTGACTTTCTTGGGACCAAAAATAACACACAACAGGCAGCTGGCACTGTGGCTCTTGTTAATAGGATAGTCCAAGAAATCATATGAAAAGTACTCCAAAATGTGGACAAAACACAAGAAATTAGATAAAAAGAAAGAAAGAATAATTTTTTAGGTGACATGCACCCTCAAAGACTTGATCAAAGTATTTGTAAAACATTCAAAGCTAGGATCATAGTACTTCCATCATAACATGAAAGACAAGGTTCTAGCAATAAGACAAAGAAACTATGATGCAACATGAAAAGGCACAAACAAAAGATTCATGAATAACAATGCTTTGCAAGACATTTGTTTGTTTCACATACAGAAAACATAGCATAATAGTATTCAGCTTGTCCCTCATAGAGTAGCAAATATAAATGCATAGGACACCTTCAAAGTTCATAAGAGTGACTAGATACAAATAGTTTAAAACAAGCAATATCAAGTTATGCATCAATCAACTAGTCTTGGGACAATGCACACAGAACTAAGAATGGCCACTATGCTCTCAAAGTAGGTGCATAAAGATAGAAGGTGGAGACTCAATATAGTAGTGGAAGAAAGGCCTTCATAGAAGGAAGCAGAGATTCCAGTTTCATAAAGAGCTTCCAAAAATTATGGTACTTATAGCTTTTAGCTCTCATTGCCCCTATCATAAGCATCTTGAAGTGATAAAGGTTAAAGTGAACAAACTATGGTGTACATGCTTGATGAAGTATAAGTTAGAAATCTCATGTCCCTTGGATACGAGGGCCGATCCTCATGCTACTCAAGTTTAGTCACCGGTAAGTTCTTGTCATCATAAGTACATGTGTATCATAGAGAACCGCCAATGGGGTACCCCTTGCCCGATGATACGGAAAAATCCCCCTATCAAAATGACCAGGCAAGCAGACAACAAGCATATCAGCAATCTTCTTATTTACCATGGGAATATGGTGCTTTTTTATCTCTTTCCTATTTTCATAATCTCATTTTTTTTCTATTTTCTCTTTTTTCTCAATATAGGACTCTTTTTTTATAAGAAGAATGCTTCATATACAGCTCATTATGGTTATGCTGCAGGTTTCCACCACGTCAGCATGGATTAGACCAGCGGCCCAGGCATTTCTCTAACATATATACATAACTCCATGGACTTACAAGATCCCCTTTCATTTCACACCGATGACAACCATATACAAAAGAGCATGATATCAACTTGGTACAAAGTACTAAGTGCAATGTTGAAAGCGTTCCCCATGACAGCATGGTTCTGCTAATTCCCAACAAATAAGTGCAAGCATATAAAACATACATGACACAATGGTTCAAGTTTATGAAGGGCAAGAAAAGCAAAGTGTGCCATCAAGTTCATCAGAGCTTTAATCACTAGTTTTCTCATAACAAGTTTAATTTGGAAGGTAAACAAAAGCATGAATATACTTGGAATAGCTCAAGCTAGTAGGTAGGTATGGTGAACTCTTTGGAATAACTTGGTTTAGGGAGTTGGATGCATGAGTGTAACTCATACTTAGTTGCGGAGGCTAGCAAAAGACTGGGAGCGACAAACTAAGAGAGCAGTAATGGCCATAATCATGCAGAGTGACAAAACATCATTGATCAAAGCATAAAGTGATACTACAAGTTGAAAACTAAAGGATCATAAAGGCTATGGTGACTTGAGATAGTCATAACATGGTGTGAGCATGCGCCAAGTCAACCCAAATAAAGAGTCAAAGGAGAATACCACTATACTACGCTTTAATATACTAAAACAACGCATGATTCATCCAAGGCACATTAAGCAGTCTCAATTGTTTATAACAAGTCATGCTACATCAAAGAATAATAAGCATAAATTCAAAACAATATCAATTCATGACATGACAAAGCATATGCCATAGTCAAAAACAAGCTCCTTTTACCACATAAGCATGAACTTTCCTACTCTTTTGCAATCCAAACCAAACTATTTGAAAACCAATGTATGAAAGAGGGGTCCAACCAATTTATTCAGCAAACCAAAGCAAAAAAAAAACCAAAACGAAAACGAAAAAGAAGACGCTCCAAGAACAACAAAAGTGTGCATGAAACAATAAAAATGAAGCGTTTTGAAGGAACCTGCGATTTTTATTGATGAAGAGGGGGATGCATTGGGCATCCCCAAGCTTTGACGCTTGTACTTCTTGGATATTTCTTGGGGTGACACGCGTGGCATCCCCAAGCTTGAGCTTTAGTCCATCCTTCATCTCATTACTCATTCCTTCCATACACCTGAAAATTTTCCTTCATACAAAACTTCATACAATCTTTATATTCAACATTAGTGCACTCAAGATAATAAGTCTTAAGGTTCATTTTTAACACCAAATAAACTTCCCTTAAAACACTAGCTACTGAAGCACTTCCCTCAAAAAGCTCAATTCCCCAAAAGAACTCAAAAAGGAACCAACAAGAAGCACTTTGGCTTCCGGAAAAATAGGCACTTCGGCTTTTGTCCCGTCCAATTCCAAGAATATTCATTTTCTGACTTTCCTAGAACCAAAAACACCAGAAAACAGGCAGCTGGCACTGTGGCTCTTGTTAATAGGTTAGTCCAAGAAATCATATGAAAAGTACTCCAAAATGTGGACAAAACACAAGAAAGTAGATAAAACCAAGCATGGGACATCAAAAACTATAGATACATTTGCAATGTATCAATATGTCATTGCATGTGTGTTCTTTTCATAAACCATATGGATCCACTAGAGTTCATTTTATGTGTGTTATTTTCCTAAACCGCAAGGATCCACTAGAGTTCATTAGATGTGTGTTCTTTTCATAAACCACATGGATCCACTAGAGTTCATTAGATTTGTGTTATATTCACATACCACATGGATCCACTAGAGTTCATTAGATGTTTGTTCTTTTCACAGACCACTAGAGTTCATTGCATGTGTGTTCTTTTCATAAACCACATGGATCCACTAGAGTTCAATGGATGTGTGTTGTTTTCATAAACCACATGGATCCACCTGAGATCATTGCATGTGCATTATTTTCATAAACCACATGGATCCACTAGATGTCATTGGATGTGTGTTCTTTTCATAAACCACATGGATCCACTAGAGCTCATTGCATGTGTGTTATTTTCATAAAACACATGGATCCACTAGAGTTCATTGCATGTGTGTTCTTTTCATAAACCACATGGATTCACTAGATGTCATTGCATGTGTGTTCTTTTCCTAAACCACATGGATCCACTAGATGTCATTGCATGTGTGCTCTTTTCATAAACCACATGGATCCACTAGAGTCATTGGATGTGTGTGTGTGTGTATTAGTGTGCATCATTGTGGTTTTAGGAAAAGAACACATGCAATGATGCCATTACACTATGTGTGTCCTTCTCGTAAACCACATGGATACACTAGATGCCATTCCATGTGTGTTCTTTTCATAAACCACGTGGATCCACTAGATGTCATTAGATGTGTGTTCTTTTCATAAACCACATGGATCCACTAGAGTTCATTTTATGTGTGTTCTTTCCTAAACCACAAGGATCCACTAGAATTTATTGGATGTGTGTTCTTTTCACCGACCACGTGGATCCACTAGAGTTCATTGTTTGTTTGTTCTTTTCACAGACCACATGGATCGACTACAGTTCAATGGATGTGTGTGTATCACTGTGCATCATTTTGGTTTTCAAAAAGAACACATGCAATGATGCCACTATAGCATGTGTGTTCTTCTCATAAACGACATGTATCCACTAGAGTTCATTTGATGTGTGTTCTTTTCATAAACCACATGGATCCACTAGATTTCGTTGGATGTGTGTCCTTTTCAAAAACCACATGCATCCACTAGAGTTCATTGCATTAGTTTTGTTTTCCTAAACTACATGGATCCACTAGATTTCATTGGATGTGTGTTCTTTTCATAAACCACATGGATCCAATAGAGTTCACTGGATGTGTTTTCTTTTCATAAACCACATGGATCCACTAGAGTTCATTGCATGTGTTTTCTTTTCCTAAACCACATGGGTCCAATAGAGTTCATTAGATGTGTGTTCTTTTCACAGACCACATGGATCCACTAGAGTTCATTGCACGTGTGTTTTTTCATAAACCACATGGATCCACTAGAGTTCATTGGATGTGTGTTATTTTCATAAACCACATGGATCCACTAGAGTTCATTGCATGTGTGTTCTTTTCATAAACCACATCGATCCACTAGAGTTCATTGCATGTGTGTTCTTTTCATAACCACATGGATCAACTAGAGATCATTGGATGTGTGTTCTTTTCATAAACCACATGGATCCACTAGAGTTCATTGCACGTGTGCCCTTTTCCTAAACCACATGGATCCACTAGATTTCATTGTATGTGTGTTCTTTTCATAAACCACATGGATTCACTAGAGTTTATTTCAAGTGTGTTCTTTTCATAAACCACATGGAGCCACTGGATTTCATTTCATGTGTGTTCTTTTCATAAACCACATGGTTCCACTATATGTCATTATATGTGTGTTATTTTCCTAAACACTATGGATCCACTAGATGCCATTGCATGTGTGTTATTTTCATCAACCACATGGATCCACTAGAGTCATTGGATATGTGTGGGTGTGATAAGTGTGCATCATTGTGGTTTCAGGAAACAAATACATGCAACGATGCCATAACACCATGTGTGTTCTTCTCATAAGCCACACGGATCCATTATATGTCATTGTAGGCGTGTTCTTTTGAGAAACCAAAATGGATCCAGTATATGTCATTGGATGTGTGTTCTTTTCATAAACCACATGGATCCACTAGAGTTCATTGCATGTGTGTTCTTTTCCTAAATCACAAGGAGACACTAGAGTTCATTGGATGCGTGTTCTTTTCATAAACCACATGGATCCACTAGAGTTCATTGCATGTCTATTCTTTTGATAAACCACATGGATCCACTAAATTTCATTGCATGTGTGTCCTTTTCATAAACCACATAGATCCACTATAGTTCATTACATGTGTGTCCTTTTCATAAACCACATGGATCCACTAGAATTCATTGGATGTGTACTCTTTTAATAAACCACATGGATCCACTAGTGTTCATTGGATGTGTTTTCTTTTCACCGACCACATGGATCCACTAGAGTTCATTGCATGTGTGTTCTTCTCATAAACCACATGGATCCACTAGATGTCATTGCATGGGTGTTCTTTTCATAAACCACATAGATCCACTAGATGTCATTGGATGTGTTCTCTTTTCATAAATCACATGGATCCACTAGAGTTCATTTTATGTGTGTTCTTTTCCTAAACCACATGGATCCAATAGAGTTCATTGGATGTGTGTTCTTTTCATAAACCACATGGATCCACTAGAGTTCATTGGATTTGTGTTCTTTTCACATATCACATGGATCCACTAGAGTTCATTGGATGTGTCTGTATCAAGGTGCATAATTTTTGTTTTGGAAAAGAACAAATGCAATGATGCCACTATAGCATGTGTTTTCTTCTCATAAACCACATGGATCCACTAGAGTTCATTGCATGTGTGTTCTTTTCATAAACCACATGGATCCACTAGAGTTCATTGCATGTGTGTCCTTTTCCTAAACCACATGGATCCACTATAGTTCATTGCATATGTTTTCTTTTCCTAAACTACATGGATCCACTAGAGTTCATTAGATGTGTGTTCTTTTCACAGACCATCTGGATCCACTGGAGTTCATTGCATGTGTGTTCTTTTGATAAGCCACATGGATCCACTAAACTTCATTGCATGTGTTTTCTTTTCCTAAACAACATGGTTGCACTAGAGTGCATTGGATGTGTGTTATTTTCATAAACCACATGGATCCACTAGAGTTCATTGCATGTATGTTCTTTTCCTAAACCACATGGATCCACTAGAGTTCATTGCATGTGTGTTCTTTTCATAACCCACATGGATCGACTAGAGATCATTGCATGTGTGCCTTTTTCCTCAACCACATGGATCCACTAGATTTCATTGTATGTGTGTTCATTTCATAAACCACATGGATCCACTAGAGTTTATTACAAGTGTGTTCTTTTCATAAACCACATGGAGCCACTAGATTTCATTGCATGTTTGTTCTTTTCATAAACCACATGGATCCACTAGATGTCATTACAAGTGTGTTCTTTTCCTAAACAATATGGATCCACTAGATGTCATTGCATGTGTGTTCTTTTCATCAACCACATGGATCCACTAGAGTCATTGGATGTGTGTGTCTGCGATCAGTGCGCATCATTGTAGTTTTAGGAAAAAAATACATGCAACGATGTCTTAACACCATGTGTGTTCTTCTCATAAGCCACATGGATCCATTATATGTCATTGCATGTGTGTTCATTTCATAAACCAAATGGATCCACTATATGTCATTGGATGTGTGTTCTTTTCATAAACCACATGGATCCACTAGAGTTCAGTGCATGTTTGTTCTTTTCCTAAACCACAAGGATCCACTAGAGTTCATCGGATGCGTGTTCTTTTCATAAACCACATGGATCCACTAGAGTTCATTGCATGTGTGTTATTTTCCTAAACCACGTCGATCCACTAGAGTTCATTGCACGTGTGTTCTTTTCATAACCCACATGGATCGACTAGAGATCATTGGATGTGTGTTCCTTTAATAAACCACATGGATCCACTAGAGTTCATTGCACGTGTGCCCTTTTCCAGAACCACATGGATCCACTAGATTTCATTGTATGTGTTTTTTTCTCATAAACCACATGGATTCACTAGAGTTTATTTCAAGTGTGTTCTTTTCATAAACCACATGGAGCCACTAGATTTCATTTCAAGTGTGTTATTTTCATAAACCACATGGATCCACTAGATCTCATTACATGTGTGTTCTTTTCCTAAACTATATGGATCCACTAGAAGTCATTGCATGTGTGTTCTTTTCATCAACCACATGGATCCACTAGATTCATTGGATGTGTGTGTCTGATCAGTGTGCATCATTGTGGTTTTAGGAAAAAATACATGCAACGATGCCATAACACCATGTGTGTTCTTCTCATAAGCCACATGGATCCATTATATGTCATCGCATGTGTGTTCTTTTCATAAACCAAATGGATCCACTATATGCCATTGGATGTACGTTCTTTTCATAAACCACATGGATCCACTAGAGTTCATTGCCTGTGTGTTCTTTTCCTAAACCACAAGGATCCACTAGAGTTCATTGGATGCGTGTTCTTTTCATAAACCACATGGATCCACTAGAGTTCATTGAATGTGTATTCTTTTGATAAACCACATGTATCTACTAGAGTTCATAGCATGTGTGTCCTTTTCATAAACCACATGGATCCACTAGAGTTCATTGGATGTTAGTTCTTTTAATAAACCACATGGATCCACTAGAGTTCATAGGATGTGTATTCTTTTCGTAAACCACATGGATCCACTAGATGTCATTGCAAGTGTGTTCTTTTCATAAACCACATAGATCCACTAGATGTGATTGGATGTGTGTTCTTTTCATAAACCACATGGATCCACTAGAGTTCATTTTATGTGTGTTCTTTTCCTAAACCACAAGGATCCACTAGAGTTCATTGGATGTTTGTTCTTTTCATAAACCACATGGATCCACTAGAGTTCATTGCATTTGTGTTCTTTTCACATACCACATGGATCCACTAGAGTTCATTGGATGTGTGTGTATCAAGGTGCATCATTTTGGTTTTGGAAAAGAACAAATGCAATGATGCCACTATAGCATGTGTCTTCTTCTCATAAACCACATGGATCCACTAGAGTTCATTGCATGTGTGTTCTTTTTGTAACCCACATGGATCGACTAGAGATCATTGGATGTGTGTTCTTTTCATAAACCACATGGATCCACTAGAGTTCATTGCATGTGTCCCCTTTTCCTAAACCACATGGATCCACTAGATTTCATTGCATGTGTGTTCTTTTCATAAACCACATGGAGCCACTAGAGTTTATTGCAAGTGTGTTCTTTTCACAAACCACATGGATCCACTAGATGTCATTACATGTGTGTTCTTTTCATAAACAACATGGATCCACTAGATGTCATTGCATGTGTGTTCTTTTCATCAACAATATGGATCCACTAGATGTCATTGCATGTGTGTTCTTTTCATCAACCACATGGATCCACTAGAGTCATTGGATGTGTGTGTGATCAGTGTGCATCATTGGGGTTTTAGGAAAAAAATACGTGCAATGATGCCATAACACCATGTGTGTTCTTCTCATAAGCCACATGGATCCATTATATGTCATTGCAAGTGTGTTCTTTTCATAAACCAAATGGATCCAGTATATGTTATTGGATGTGTGTTCTTTTCGTAAACCACATGGATCCACTAGAGTTCATTGCATGTGTGTTCTTTTCTTAAACCACAAGGATCCACTAGAGTTCATTGGATGTGTGTTCTTTTCATAAACCACATGGATCCACTAGACTTCATTGCATGTGCATTATTTTGATAAACCACGTGGATCCACTAGAGTTCATTGCATGTGTGTCCTTTTCATAAACCATCTGGATCCACTAGAGTTCATTACATGTGTGTCCTTTTCCTAAACCACATGGATCCACTAGAGTTCATTACATGTGTGTCCTTTTCATAACCCACATGGATACACTAGAATTCATTGGATGTGTGTTCTTTTAATATACCACATGGATCAAGTAGAGTTCATTGGATAAGTGTTCTTTTCACCGACCACATGGATCCCCTAGAGTTCAGTGCATCTGTGTTCTTCTCATAAACCACATGGATCCACTAGATGTCATTGCATGTGTGTTCTTTTCATGAACCACATAGATCCAATGGATGTCATTGGATGTGTGTTCTTTTCATAAACCACATGGATCCACTAGAGTTCATTTTATGTGTGTTCTTTTCCTAAACCACAAGGATCCACTAGAGATCATTGTATGTGTGTTCTTTTCATAAACCACATGGATCCACTAGAGTTCATTGGATTTATGTTCTTTTCACAGACCACATGGATCCACTAGAGTTCATTGTATGTGTGTGTGTATCAAGGTGCATCATTTTGGTTTCGGAAAAGAAAAGATGTAATGATGCCACTATAGCATGTGTGTTCTTCTCATAAACCACATGGATCCACTAGAGTTCATTGCGTGTGTGTTCTTTTCATAAACCACATGGATCCACTATAGTTCATTGTATGTGTGTCCTTTTCATAAACCATAGGGATCCACTAGAGTTCATTGCACGTGTTTTGTTTTCCTAAACTACATGGATCCAATAGAGTTCATTGGATGTGTGTTGTTTTCACAGACCATATGGATCCACTAAAGTTCATTGCATGTGTGTTCTTTTGATAAACCACATGGATCCACTAGAGTTCATTGGAAGTGTGTTCTTTTCATACACCACATGGATCCACTAGAGTTCATTGCTTGCGTTTTCTTTTGCTGAACTATATGGGTCCACTAGAGTTCATTAGATGTGTGTTCTTTGCATGGATCTACTAGAGTTCATTAGATGTGTGTTCACATGGATCTACTAGAGTTCATTGCATGTGTGTATTTTTGATAAACCACATGGTTCCACTAGAGTTCATTGGATGTGTGTTATTTTCATAAACCACATGGATCTACTAGAGTTCATTGCATGTGTGTTCTTTTCCTAAACCACATGGATCCACTAGAGTTCAATGCATGTGTGTCCTTTTCATAACCCACATGGATCGACTAGAGATCATTGGATTTGTGTTTTTTCATAAACCACATGGATCCACTAGAGTTCATTGCATGTGTGCCCTTTTCCTAAACCACATTGATCCACTAGATTTCATTGTATGTCTGTTCTTTTCATAAACCACATGGCTCCACTAGAGTTTATTGCAAGTGTGTTCTTTTCATAAACCACATGGAGCCACTAGATTTCATGTGTGTTCTTTTCATAAACCACATGGATCCACTACATGTTATTACATGTGTGTTCTTTTCCTAATAATATGGATCCACTAGATGTCATTGCATGTGTGTTCTTTTCATCAATCACAAGGATCCACTAGAGTCATTGGATGTGTGTGTGTGTGTGATCAGCGTGCATCATTGTGGTTTTAGGAAAAAAAAATACAAGCAATGATGCCATAACCCCATGTGTGGTCTTCTCATAAGCCACATGGATCCATTATATGTCATTGCATGTGTGTTCTTTCATAAACCAAATGGATCCACTATATCTCATTGGATGTGTGTTCTATTCATAAACCACATGGATCCACTAGAGTTCATTGCATGTGTGTTCTTTTCATAAACCACATGGATCCACTGTATGTCATTGCATGTGTGTTCTTTTCCTAACCCACATGGATCCACTGGAGTTTATTGCATGTGTGTTCTTTTCATAAACCACATGGATCCACTAGATGTCATTACATGTGTGTTCTTTTCATAAACCACATGGATCCACTAGAGTTCAATGCATGTGTGTCGTTTTCATAATCCACCTGCATCCACTAGAGTTCATTGCATGTGTGTCCTTTTCCTAAACCACATTGATCAACTAGAGTTCATTGGATGTTTGTCCTTTTCACAAAGTACATGGATCCACTAGAGTTCATTGTATGTGTGTTCTTTTCATAAACCACATGGATCCACTAGAGTTCATTGCATGTTTGTTCTTTTCCTAAACGACACGGATCCACTAGAGTTCATTGGATAAGTGTGTATTAGTGTTCCTCATTTTGGTTTTGGAAACAAACACATGCAACGATGCCACTACAACATGTGTGTTCTTTTCATAAACCACATATATCCACTAGATAGTTCATTTCATGTGTGTTCTTTTCGTAAACCACATGGATCCACTAGAGTTCATTGGATGTGCGTTCTTTTGATTAACCACATGGATCCACTAGAGTTCATTCCATGTGTGTTCTTTTCATAAACCACATGGATCCACTAGAGTTCATTGGATGTGTGTTCTTTTGATAAACCACAAGGATGCACTAGAGTTTAGTGCATGTTTGTTCTTTTCCTAAACCACATGGATACACTATAGTTCATTATATGTGTGTTTCTTTCACATAACACATGGATCTACTAGAGTTCACTAGATCTATGTTCTTTTCACAAACCACATGGATCCAATAGAATTCAGTGCATGTGTGTTCTTTTCATAAACCTACTGGATCCACTAGAGTTCATTGCATGTGTGTTATTTTAGTAAAACCACATGGATCCACTAGAATTCATTGGATGTGTGTTCTTTTCATAATCCACATGGATCCACTAGAGTTCATTACATGTGTGTTTTTTCCCTAAACCACATGGATCCACTAGAGTTCATTGGATGTGTGTTCTTTTCACAGACCACATGGATCCAATAGAGTTCATTGGATGTGTGTTCTTTTGATAAACCGCATGGATCCACTAGAGTTCATTGGATGTGTGTTGTTTTAATAAACCACACAGATCCACTAGAGTTCATTGCATGTGCATTATTTTCATAAACCACATGGATCAACTAGATGTCATTGGATGGGTGTTCTTTTCATAAACAAAATTGATCCACTAGAGTTCATTGGATGGGTGTTCTTTTCATAAACCACATGGATCCACTAGATTTCATTTTATGTTTTTTTCTTAAACCACGTGGATCCACTAGAGCTCAGTGGATGTGTGTTATTTCATAAACCACATGGATCCCCTAGAGTTCATTGGATGTGTGTTCTTTTCACAGACCACATGGATCCACTAGAGTTCATTGGATGTGTGTGTGTCTTAGTGTGCATCATTTTGGTTTTGGAAAAGAACAGATGCAATGATGCCACTATAGCATGTATGTTCTTCTCATAAACCACATGGATGCACTAGAGTTCATTGCATTTGTGTCCTTTTCATAATCCACATGGATCCACTAGAGTTCATTAGATGTGTGACCTTTTCATAAACCACATGGATCCACTAGAGTTCATTGGATGTGTGTTCTTTTCACAAACCACATAATCCACTAGAGTTCATTAGATGTGTGTTCTTTTCACAGACCACATGGATCCACTAGAGTTCATTGCATGTGTATTCTTTTGATAAACCACATGGATCCACTACAGTTCATCGGATGTGTGTTCTTTTCATAAACAACATGGATGCACTAGAGTTCATTGCATGTGTATTATTTTCATAAACCACATTGATCCACTAGATGTCATTGGATGTGTATTATTTTCATAAACCACATGGATCCACTAGAGTTCATTACATGTGTGTTCTTTTCATAGACCACATGGATCCACTAGAGTTCATTGCATCTGTGTTCTTTTCATAAACCACATGGATCCACTATATTTCATTGCATGTGTGTTCTTTTCTTAAACAATATGGATCCACTAGATGTCATTGCGTGTGTGTTCTTTTCATATACCACATGGGTCCACTAGAGTCATTTTATGTGTGTGTGTGATCAGTGTGCATCATTGTGGCTTTAGGGAAAGAACACATGCAATGATGCCATTACACCATGTGTCTTCTTCTCATAAACTACATGGATCCATTAGATGTCATTGCATGTGTGTTCTTTTCATAAACCACATGGATTAACTATATGTTATTGGATGTGTGTTATTTTCATAAACCACATGGATCCACTAGATTTCATTGCATATGTGTTGTTTTCCTAAACCACAAGGATCCACTAGAGTTCATTGGATGCGTGTTCTTTTCATAAACAACATGGATCCACTAGAGTTCATTGCATGCGTATTCTTTTGATAAACCACATAGATCCACTAGAGTTTATTGCATGTGTGTCCTTTTCATAAACCACATGGATCCACTAGAGTTCATTGCATGTGTGTCCTTTTCCTAAACCACATGGATCCACTATAGTTCATTGCATGTGTGTTATTTTCATAAACCACTTGGATCCACTAGAGTTCATTGCATGTGTGTCCTTTTCTAAACCACATGGATCCACTAAAGTTCATTAGATGTGTGTTCTTTTAATAAACCACATAGATCCACTAGAGTTCATTGGATGTGTGTGTATCGGTGTGCATCATTGTGGTTTTACGAAAAGAACACGTGCAATGATGCCACTCTAGCATGTGTTGTCCAACCATGTCAAGGAACCCTGGAAGCATGTTGGGATTCAACCGCAACATGCATTGTATCACCAACTTGAAAGATACTGGATCACCACACCCACATGGATGTATGTGTGTATTAGTGTGCATCATTGTGGTTTTGGAAAAGAACACATGCAATGATGCCACTCCAGCATGTGTGCTCTTTTCCTAAACCACATGGATCCACTAGAGTTCATTGGATGTGTGTTATTTTCACAAAGCACATGGATCCACTAGAGTTCATTGCCTGTGTGTACTTTTCATAAACCACATGGATCCACTAGAGTTCATTGGATGTGTGTTATTTTCCTAAACCACATGGATCCACTACAGTTCATTGCATGTGTGTTCATATCATAAACCACATCGATCCACTAGAGTTCATTGCATGTGTGTTCTTTTCATAACCCACATGGATCAACTGGAGATCATTGCATTTGTTTTCTTCTCACAAACCACATGGATCCACTATATGTCATTGCATGTGTGCCCTTTTCCTAAACCACATGGATCCACTAGATTTCATTGTATGTGTGTTCTTTTGATAAACCACATGGATTCACTAGAGTTTATTTCAAGTGTGTTCTTTTCATAAACCACATGGAGGCACTGGATTTCATTTCATGTGTGTTCTTTTCATAAACCACATGGTTCCACTATATGTCATTATATGTGTGTTCTTTTCCTAAACACTATGGATCCACTAGATGCCATTGCATGTGTGTTCTTTTCATCAACCACATGGATCCACTAGAGTCATTGGATATGTGTGGGTGTGATAAGTGTGCATCATTGTGGTTTCAGGAAACAAATACATGCAATGATGCCATAACACCATGTGTGTTCTTCTCATAAGCCACACGGATCCATTATATGTCATTGCATGTGTGTTCTTTTGAGAAACCAAAATGGATCCACTATATGTCATTGGATGTGTGTTCTTTTCATAAACCACATGGATCCACTAGAGTTCATTGCATGTGTGTTCTTTTCCTAAATCACAAGGAGACACTAGAGTTCATTGGATGCGTGTTCTTTTCAAAAACCACATGGATCCACTAGAGTTCATTGCATGTCTATTCTTTTGATAAACCACATGGATCCACTAAATTTCATTGCATGTGTGTCCTTTTCATAAACCACATGGATCCACTATAATTCATTACATGTGTGTCCTTTTCATAAACCACATGGATCCACTAGAATTCATTGGATTTGTACTCTTTTAATAAACCACATGGATCCACTAGTGTTCATTGGATGTGTTTTCTTTTCACCGACCACATGGATCCACTAGAGTTCATTGCATGTGTGTTCTTCTCATAAACCACATGGATCCACTAGATGTCATTGCATGGGTGTTCTTTTCAAAAACCACATAGATCCACTAGATGTCATTGGATGTGTGTTCTTTTCATAAATCACATGGATCCACTAGAGTTCATTTTATGTGTGTTCTTTGCCTAAACCACATGGATCCAATAGAGTTCATTGGATGTGTGATCTTTTCATAAACCACATGGATCCACTAGAGTTCATTGGATTTGTGTTCTTTCCACATATCGCATGGATCCACTAGAGTTCATTGGATGTGTCTGTATCAAGGTGCATAATTTTTGCTTTGGAAAAGAACAAATGCAATGATGCCACTATAGCATGTGTTTTCTTCTCATAAACCACATGGATCCACTAGAGTTCATTGCATGTGTGTTCTTTTCATAAACCACATGGATCCACTAGAGTTCATTGCATGTGTGTCCTTTTCCTAAACCACATGGATCCACTATAGTTCATTGCATATGTTTTGTTTTCCTAAACTACATGGATCCACTAGAGTTCATTAGATGTGTGTTCTTTTCACAGACCATCTGGATCCACTGGAGTTCATTGCATGTGTGTTCTTTTGATAAGCCACATGGATCCACTAAAGTTCATTGCATGTGTTTTCTTTTCCTAAACAACATGGTTGCACTAGAGTGCATTGGATGTGTGTTATTTTCATAAACCACATGGATCCACTAGAGTTCATTGCATGTATGTTCTTTTCCTAAACCACATGGATCCACTATAGTTCATTGCATGTGTGTTCTTTTCATAACCCACATGGATCAACTAGAGATCATTGGATGTGTGTTCTTTTCATAAACCACATGGATCCACTAGAGTTCATTGCATGTGTGCCTTTTTCCTCAACCACATGGATCCACTAGATTTCATTGTATGTGTGTTCATTTCATAAACCACATGGATCCACTAGAGTTTATTGCAAGTGTGTTCTTTTCATAAACCACATGGAGCCACTAGATTTCATTGCATGTTTGTTCTTTTCATAAACCACATGGATCCACTAGATGTCATTACATGTGTGTTCTTTTCCTAAACAATATGGATCCACTAGATGTCATTGCATGTGTGTTCTTTTCATCAACCACATGGATCCACTAGAGTCATTGGATGTGTGTGTCTGTGATCAGTGCGCATCATTGTAGTTTTAGGAAAAAAATACATGCAACGATGTCATAACACCATGTGTGTTCTTCTCATAAGCCACATGGATCCATTATATGTCATTGCATGTGTGTTCTTTTCATAAACCAAATGGATCCACTATATGTCATTGGATGTGTGTTCTTTTCATAAACCACATGGATCCACTAGAGTTCAGTGCATGTTTGTTCTTTTCCTAAACCACAAGGATCCACTAGAGTTCATCGGATGCGTGTTCTTTTCATAAACCACATGGATCCACTCGAGTTCATTGCATGTGTGTTATTTTCCTAAACCACGTCGATCCACTAGAGTTTATTGCACGTGTGTTCTTTTCATAACCCACATGGATCGACTAGAGATCATTGGATGTGTGTTCTTTTAATAAACCACATGGATCCACTAGAGTTCATTGCACGTGTGCCCTTTTCCAAAACCACATGGATCCACTAGATTTCATTGTATGTGTGTTCTTCTCATAAACCACATGGATTCACTAGAGTTTATTTCAAGTGTGTTCTTTTCATAAACCACATGGAGCCACTAGATTTCATTTCAAGTGTGTTATTTTCATAAACCACATGGATCCACTAGATCTCATTACATGTGTGTTCTTTTCCTAAACAATATGGATCCACTAGAAGTCATTACATGTGTGTTCTTTTCATCAACCACATGGATCCACTAGATTCATTGGATGTGTGTGTCTGATCAGTGTGCATCATTGTGGTTTTAGGAAAAAAAATACATGCAATGATGCCATAACACCATGTGTATTCTTCTCATAAGCCACATGGATCCATTATATGTCATTGCATGTGTGTTATTTTCATAAACCAAATGGATCCACTATATGCCATTGGATGTATGTTCTTTTCATAAACCACATGGATCCACTAGAGTTCATTGCCTGTGTGTTCTTTTCCTAAACCACAAGGATCCACTAGAGTTCATTGGATGCGTGTTCTTTTCATAAACCACATGGATCCACTAGAGTTCATTGAATGTGTATTCTTTTGATAAACCACATGTATCTACTAGAGTTCATAGCATGTGTGTCCTTTTCATAAACCACATGGATCCACTAGAGTTCATTGGATGTGAGTTCTTTTAATAAACCACATGGATCCACTAGAGTTCATAGGATGTGTATTCTTTTCGTAAACCACATGGATCCACTAGATGTCATTGCAAGTGTGTTCTTTTCATAAACCACATAGATCCACTAGATGTCATTGGATGTGTGTTCTTTTCATAAACCACATGGATCCACTAGAGTTCATTTTATGTGTGTTCTTTTCCTAAACCACAAGGATCCACTAGAGTTCATTGGATGTTTGTTCTTTTCATAAATCACATGGATCCACTAGAGTTCATTGCATTTGTGTTCTTTTCACATACCACATGGATCCACTAGAGTTCATTGGATGTGTGTGTATCAAGGTGCATCATTTTGGTTTTGGAAAAGAACAAATGCAATGATGCCACTATAGCATGTGTCTTCTTCTCATAAACCACATGGATCCACTAGAGTTCATTGCATGTGTGTTCTTTTCGTAACCCACATGGATCGACTAGATATCATTGGATGTGTGTTCTTTTCATAAACCACATGGATCCACTAGAGTTCATTGCATGTGTGTTCTTTTCGTAACCCACATGGATCGACTAGAGATCATTGGATGTGTGTTCTTTTCGTAAACCACATGGATCCACTAGTGTTCATTGGATGTGCGTTCTTTTGATTAACCACATGGATCCACTAGAGTTCATTCCATGTGTGTTCTTTTGATAAACCACATGGATCCACTAGAGTTCATTGGATGTGTGTTCTTTTGATAAACCACGTGGATCCACTAGATGTCATTACATGTGTGTTCTTTTCATAAACAACATGGATCCACTAGATGTCATTGCATGTGTGTTCTTTTCATCAACAATATGGATCCACTAGATGTCATTGCATGTGTGTTCTTTTCATCAACCACATGGATCCACTAGAGTCATTGGATGTGTGTGTGATCAGTGTGCATCATTGGGGTTTTAGGAAAAAAATACATGCAATGATGCCATAACACCATGTGTGTTCTTCTCATAAGCCACATGGATCCATTATAAGTCATTGCAAGTGTGTTCTTTTCATAAACCAAATGGATCCACTATATGTTATTGGATGTGTGTTCTTTTCATAAACCACATGGATCCACTAGAGTTCATTGCATGTGTGTTCTTTTCTTAAACCACAAGGATCCACTAGAGTTCATTGGATATGTGTTCTTTTCATAAACCACATGGATCCACTAGACTTCATTGCATGTGCATTATTTTGATAAACCACGTGGATCCACTAGAGTTCATTGCATGTGTGTCCTTTTCATAAACCATGTGGATCCACTAGAGTTCATTACATGTGTGTCCTTTTCCTAAACCACATGGATCCACTAGAGTTCATTACATGTGTGTCCTTTTCATAACCCACATGGATACACTAGAATTCATTGGATGTGAGTTCTTTTAATATACCACATGGATCAACTAGAGTTCATTGGATAAGTGTTCTTTTCACCGACCACATGGATCCCCTAGAGTTCAGTGCATGTGTGTTCTTCTCATAAACCACATGGATCCACTAGATGTCATTGCATGTGTGTTCTTTTCATGAACCACATAGATCCAATGGATGTCATTGGATGTGTGTTCTTTTCATAAACCACATGGATCCACTAGAGTTCATTTTATGTGTGTTCTTTTCCTAAACCACAAGGATCCACTAGAGATCATTGTATGTGTGTTCTTTTCATAAACCACATGGATCCACTAGAGTTCATTGGATTTGTTTTCTTTTCATAGACCACATGGATCCACTAGAGTTCATTGTATGTGTGTGTGTATCAAGGTGCATCATTTTGGTTTTGGAAAAGAAAAGATGTAATGATGCCACTATAGCATGTGTGTTCTTCTCATAAACCACATGGATCCACTAGAGTTCATTGCGTGTGTGTTCTTTTCATAAACCACATGGATCCACTATAGTTCATTGTATGTGTGTCCTTTTCATAAACCATAGGGATCCACTAGAGTTCATTGCACGTGTTTTGTTTTCCTAAACTACATGGATCCAATAGAGTTCATTGGATGTGTGTTGTTTTCACAGACCATATGGATCCACTAGAGTTCATTGCATGTGTGTTCTTTTGATAAACCACATGGATCCACTAGAGTTCATTGGAAGTGTGTTCTTTTCGTAAACCACATGGATCCACTAGAGTTCATTGCATGCGTTTTCTTTTGCTGAACTATATGGGTCCACTAGAGTTCATTAGATGTGTGTTATTTTCACATACCACATGGATCTACTAGAGTTCATTGCATGTGTGTATTTTTGATAAACCACATGGTTCCACTAGAGTTCATTGGATGTGTGTTATTTTCATAAACCACATGGATCTACTAGAGTTCATTGCATGTGTGTTCTTTTCCTAAACCACATGGATCCACTAGAGTTCATTGCATGTGTGTCCTTTTCATAACCCACATGGATCGACTAGAGATCATTGGATTTGTGTTTTTTCATAAACCACATGGATCCACTAGAGTTCATTGCATGTGTGCCCTTTTCCTAAACCACATGGATCCACTAGATTTCATTGTATGTGTGTTCTTTTCATAAACCACATGGCTCCACTAGAGTTTATTGCAAGTGTGTTCTTTTCATAAACCACATGGAGCCACTAGATTTCATGTGTGTTCTTTTCATAAACCACATGGATCCACTACATGTTATTACATGTGTGTTCTTTTCCTAATAATATGGACCACTAGATGTCATTGCATGTGTGTTCTTTTCATCAATCACAAGGATCCACTAGAGTCATTGGATGTGGGTGTGTGTGATCAGCGTGCATCATTGTGGTTTTAGGAAAAAAAATACAAGCAATGATGCCATAACCCCATGTGTGGTCTTCACATAAGCCACATGGATCCATTATATGTCATTGCATGTGTGTTCTTTTCATAAACCAAATGGATCCAGTATATGTCATTGGATGTGTGTTCTATTCATAAACCACATGGATCCACTAGAGTTCATTGCATGTGTGTTCTTTTCATAAACCACATGGATCCACTCTATGTCATTACATGTGTGTTCTTTTCCTAAACCACATGGATCCACTGGAGTTCATTGCATGTGTGTTCTTTTCATAAACCACATGGATCCACTAGATGTCATTACATGTGTGTTCTTTTCATAAACCACATGGATCCACTAGAGTTCAATGCATGTGTGTCGTTTTCATAATCCACCTGCATCCACTAGAGTTCATTGCATGTGTGTCCTTTTCCTAAACCACATTGATCCACTAGAGATCATTGGATGTTTGTCCTTTTCACAAAGTACATGGATCCACTAGAGTTCATTGTATGTGTGTTCTTTTCATAAACCACATGGATCCACTAGAGTTCATTGCATGTTTGTTCTTTTCCTAAACCACACGGATCCACTAGAGTTCATTGGATAAGTGTGTATTAGTGTGCCTCATTTTGGTTTCGGAAACAAACACATGCAACGATGCCACTACAACATGTGTGTTCTTTTCATAAACCACATATATCCACTAGATAGTTCATTTCATGTGTGTTCTTTTCGTAAACCACATGGATCCACTAGAGTTCATTGGATGTGCGTTCTTTTGATTAACCACATGGATCCACTAGAGTTCATTCCATGTGTGTTCTTTTGATAAACCACATGGATCCACTAGAGTTCATTGGATGTGTGTTCTTTTGATAAACCACGTGGATCCACTAGATGTCATTACATGTGTGTTCTTTTCATAAACAACATGGATCCACTAGATGTCATTGCATGTGTGTTCTTTTCATCAACAATATGGATCCACTAGATGTCATTGCATGTGTGTTCTTTTCATCAACCACATGGATCCACTAGAGTCATTGGATGTGTGTGTGATCAGTGTGCATCATTGGGGTTTTAGGAAAAAAATACATGCAATGATGCCATAACACCATGTGTGTTCTTCTCATAAGCCACATGGATCCATTATATGTCATTGCAAGTGTGTTCTTTTCATAAACCAAATGGATCCACTATATGTTATTGGATGTGTGTTCTTTTCATAAACCACATGGATCCACTAGAGTTCATTGCATGTGTGTTCTTTTCTTAAACCACAAGGATCCACTAGAGTTCATTGGATATGTGTTCTTTTCATAAACCACATGGATCCACTAGACTTCATTGCATGTGCATTATTTTGATAAACCACGTGGATCCACTAGAGTTCATTGCATGTGTGTCCTTTTCATAAACCATGTGGATCCACTAGAGTTCATTACATGTGTGTCCTTTTCCTAAACCACATGGATCCACTAGAGTTCATTACATGTGTGTCCTTTTCATAACCCACATGGATACACTAGAATTCATTGGATGTGTGTTCTTTTAATATACCACATGGATCAACTAGAGTTCATTGGATAAGTGTTCTTTTCACCGACCACATGGATCCCCTAGAGTTCAGTGCATGTGTGTTCTTCTCATAAACCACATGGATCCACTAGATGTCATTGCATGTGTGTTCTTTTCATGAACCACATAGATCCAATGGATGTCATTGGATGTGTGTTCTTTTCATAAACCACATGGATCCACTAGAGTTCATTTTATGTGTGTTCTTTTCCTAAACCACAAGGATCCACTAGAGATCATTGTATGTGTGTTCTTTTCATAAACCACATGGATCCACTAGAGTTCATTGGATTTGTTTTCTTTTCATAGACCACATGGATCCACTAGAGTTCATTGTATGTGTGTGTGTATCAAGGTGCATCATTTTGGTTTTGGAAAAGAAAAGATGTAATGATGCCACTATAGCATGTGTGTTCTTCTCATAAACCACATGGATCCACTAGAGTTCATTGCGTGTGTGTTCTTTTCATAAACCACATGGATCCACTATAGTTCATTGTATGTGTGTCCTTTTCATAAACCATAGGGATCCACTAGAGTTCATTGCACGTGTTTTGTTTTCCTAAACTACATGGATCCAATAGAGTTCATTGGATGTGTGTTGTTTTCACAGACCATATGGATCCACTAGAGTTCATTGCATGTGTGTTCTTTTGATAAACCACATGGATCCACTAGAGTTCATTGGAAGTGTGTTCTTTTCGTAAACCACATGGATCCACTAGAGTTCATTGCATGCGTTTTCTTTTGCTGAACTATATGGGTCCACTAGAGTTCATTAGATGTGTGTTATTTTCACATACCACATGGATCTACTAGAGTTCATTGCATGTGTGTATTTTTGATAAACCACATGGTTCCACTAGAGTTCATTGGATGTGTGTTATTTTCATAAACCACATGGATCTACTAGAGTTCATTGCATGTGTGTTCTTTTCCTAAACCACATGGATCCACTAGAGTTCATTGCATGTGTGTCCTTTTCATAACCCACATGGATCGACTAGAGATCATTGGATTTGTGTTTTTTCATAAACCACATGGATCCACTAGAGTTCATTGCATGTGTGCCCTTTTCCTAAACCACATGGATCCACTAGATTTCATTGTATGTGTGTTCTTTTCATAAACCACATGGCTCCACTAGAGTTTATTGCAAGTGTGTTCTTTTCATAAACCACATGGAGCCACTAGATTTCATGTGTGTTCTTTTCATAAACCACATGGATCCACTACATGTTATTACATGTGTGTTCTTTTCCTAATAATATGGACCACTAGATGTCATTGCATGTGTGTTCTTTTCATCAATCACAAGGATCCACTAGAGTCATTGGATGTGGGTGTGTGTGATCAGCGTGCATCATTGTGGTTTTAGGAAAAAAAATACAAGCAATGATGCCATAACCCCATGTGTGGTCTTCACATAAGCCACATGGATCCATTATATGTCATTGCATGTGTGTTCTTTTCATAAACCAAATGGATCCAGTATATGTCATTGGATGTGTGTTCTATTCATAAACCACATGGATCCACTAGAGTTCATTGCATGTGTGTTCTTTTCATAAACCACATGGATCCACTCTATGTCATTACATGTGTGTTCTTTTCCTAAACCACATGGATCCACTGGAGTTCATTGCATGTGTGTTCTTTTCATAAACCACATGGATCCACTAGATGTCATTACATGTGTGTTCTTTTCATAAACCACATGGATCCACTAGAGTTCAATGCATGTGTGTCGTTTTCATAATCCACCTGCATCCACTAGAGTTCATTGCATGTGTGTCCTTTTCCTAAACCACATTGATCCACTAGAGATCATTGGATGTTTGTCCTTTTCACAAAGTACATGGATCCACTAGAGTTCATTGTATGTGTGTTCTTTTCATAAACCACATGGATCCACTAGAGTTCATTGCATGTTTGTTCTTTTCCTAAACAACACGGATCCACTAGAGTTCATTGGATAAGTGTGTATTAGTGTGCCTCATTTTGGTTTCGGAAACAAACACATGCAACGATGCCACTACAACATGTGTGTTCTTTTCATAAACCACATATATCCACTAGATAGTTCATTTCATGTGTGTTCTTTTCGTAAACCACATGGATCCACTAGAGTTCATTGGATGTGCGTTCTTTTGATTAACCACATGGATCCACTAGAGTTCATTCCATGTGTGTTCTTTTGATAAACCACATGGATCCACTAGAGTTCATTGGATGTGTGTTCTTTTGATAAACCACAAGGATGCACTAGAGTTTAGTGCATGTTTGTTTTTTCCTAAACCACATGGATACACTATAGTTCATTATATGTGTGTTTCTTTCACATAACACATGGATCTACTAGAGTTCATTAGATCTATGTTCTTTTCACAAACCACATGGATCCAATAGAATTCAGTGCATGTGTGTTCTTTTCATAAACCTACTGGATCCACAAGAGTTCATTGCATGCGTGTTATTTTAGTAAAACCGCATGGATCCACTAGAATTCATTGGATGTGTGTTCTTTTCCTAATCCACATGGATCCACTAGAGTTCATTACATGTGTGTTTTTCGCTGAACCACATGGATCCACTTGAGTTCATTGGATGTGTGTTCTTTTCACAGACCACATGGATCCAATAGAGTTCATTGGATGTGTGTTCTTTTGATAAACCGCATGGATCCACTAGAGTTCATTGGATGTGTGTTGTTTTAATAAACCACACAGATCCACTAGAGTTCATTGCATGTGCATTATTTTCATAAACCACATGGATCAACTAGATGTCATTGGATGGGTGTTCTTTTCATAAACAAAATTGATCCACTAGAGTTCATTGGATGGGTGTTCTTTTCATAAACCACATGGATCCACTAGATTTCATTTTATGTTTTTTTCTTAAACCACGTGGATCCACTAGAGCTCAGTGGATGTGTGTTATTTCATAAACCACATGGATCCCCTAGAGTTCATTGGATGTGTGTTCTTTTCACAGACCACATGGATCCACTAGAGTTCATTGGATGTGTGTGTGTCTTAGTGTGCATCATTTTGGTTTTGGAAAAGAACAGATGCAATGATGCCACTATAGCATGTATGTTCTTCTCATAAACCACATGGATGCACTAGAGTTCATTGCATTTGTGTCCTTTTCATAATCCACATGGATCCACTAGAGTTCATTAGATGTGTGACCTTTTCATAAACCACATGGATCCACTAGAGTTCATTGGATGTGTGTTCTTTTCACAGACCACATAATCCACTAGAGTTCATTAGATGTGTGTTCTTTTCACAGACCACATAATCCACTAGAGTTCATTAGATGTGTGTTCTTTTGACAGACCACATGGATCCACTACAGTTCATCGGATGTGTGCTCTTTTCATAAACAACATGGATGCGCTAGAGTTCATTGCATGTGTATTATTTTCATAAACCACATGGATCCACTAGATGTCATTGGATGTGTATTATTTTCATAAACCACATGGATCCACTAGAGTTCATTGCATGTGTGTTCTTTTCATAAACCACATGGATCCACTAGAGTTCATTGCATCTGTGTTCTTTTCATAAACCACATGGATCCACTATATTTCATTGCATGTGTGTTCTTTTCCTAAAAAATATGGATCCACTAGATGTCATTGCGTGTGTGGTCATTTCATATACCACATGGATCTACTAGAGTCATTGTATGTGTGTGTGATCAGTGTGCATCATTGTGGTTTTAGGGAAAGAACACATGCAATGATGCCATTACACCATGTGTCTTCTTCTCATAAACCACATGGATGCATTAGATGTCATTGCATGTGTGTTCTTTTCATAAACCACATGGATCCACTATATGTCATTGGATGTGTGTTATTTTCATAAACCACATGGATCCACTAGATTTCATTGCATATGTGTTCTTTTCCTAAACCACAAGGATCCACTAGAGTTCATTGGATGCGTGTTCTTTTCATAAACAACATGGATCCACTAGAGTTCATTGCATGCGTATTCTTTTGATAAACCACATAGATCCACTAGAGTTTATTGCACGTGTGTCCTTTTCATAAACCACATAGATCCACTAGAGTTCATTGCATGTGTGTCCTTTTCCTAAACCACATGGATCCACTAGATTTCATTGCATGTGTGTTATTTTCATAAACCACTTGGATCCACTAGAGTTCATTGCACGTGTGTCCTTTTCTAAACCACATGGATCCACTAAAGTTCATTAGATGTGTGTTCTTTTAATAAACCACATAGATCCACTAGAGTTCATTGGATGTGTGTGTATCGGTGTGCATCATTGTGGTTTTAGGAAAAGAACACGTGCAATGATGCCACTCTAGCATGTGTTGTCCAACCAAGTCAAGGAACCCTGGAAGCATGTTGGGATTCAACCGCAGCATGCATTGTATCACCAACTTGAAAGATACTGCATCACCACGCCCACATGGATGTATGTGTGTATTAGTGTGCATCATTGTGGTTTTGGAAAAGAACACATGCAATGATGCCACTCCAGCATGTGTGCTCTTTTCCAAAACCACATGGATCCACTAGAGTTCATTGGATGTGTGTTCTTTTCACAAACCACATGGATCCACTAGAGTTCATTGCATGTGTGTTCTTTTCATAAACCACATGGATCCACTATAGTTCATTGCATGCGTGTTATTTTCATAAACCACATGGATCCACTAGATTTCATTGTGTGCATCATTGTGGTTTTGGAAAAGAACACATGAAATTATGCCACTACAGCATGTGTGTTCTTCTCATAAACCACGTGGATCCACTAGATGTCATTGCATTTGTTTTCTTCTCACAAACCACATGGATCCACTAGATGTCATTGCATGTGTGCTCTTTTCATAAACCACATGGATCCACTAGAGTTCATTAGATGTGTGACCTTTTCATAAACCACATGGATCCACTAGAGTTCATTGGATGTGTGTTCTTTTCACAGACCACATAATCCACTAGATTTCATTAGATGTGTGTTCTTTTCATAGACCACATGGATCCACTAGAGTTTATTGCATGTGTGTTCTTTTGATAAACCACATGGATCCACTACAGTTCATCGGATGTGTGCTCTTTTCATAAACAACATGGATGCGCTAGAGTTCATTGCATGTGTATTATTTTCATAAACCACATGGATCCACTAGATGTCATTGGATGTGTATTATTTTCATAAACCACATGGATCCACTAGAGTTCATTGCATGTGTGTTCTTTTCATAAACCACATGGATCCACTAGAGTTCATTGCATCTGTGTTCTTTTCATAAACCACATGGATCCACTATATTTCATTGCATGTGTGTTCTTTTCCTAAAAAATATGGATCCACTAGATGTCATTGCGTGTGTGGTCATTTCATATACCACATGGATCCACTAGAGTCATTGTATGTGTGTGTGATCAGTGTGCATCATTGTGGTTTTAGGGAAAGAACACATGCAATGATGCCATTACACCATGTGTCTTCTTCTCATAAACCACATGGATGCATTAGATGTCATTGCATGTGTGTTCTTTTCATAAACCACATGGATCCACTATATGTCATTGGATGTGTGTTATTTTCATAAACCACATGGATCCACTAGATTTCATTGCATATGTGTTCTTTTCCTAAACCACAAGGATCCACTAGAGTTCATTGGATGCGTGTTCTTTTCATAAACAACATGGATCCACTAGAGTTCATTGCATGCGTATTCTTTTGATAAACCACATAGATCCACTAGAGTTTATTGCACGTGTGTCCTTTTCATAAACCACATAGATCCACTAGAGTTCATTGCATGTGTGTCCTTTTCCTAAACCACATGGATCCACTAGATTTCATTGCATATGTGTTATTTTCATAAACCACTTGGATCCACTAGAGTTCATTGCATGTGTGTCCTTTTCTAAACCACATGGATCCACTAAAGTTCATTAGATGTGTGTTCTTTTAATAAACCACATAGATCCACTAGAGTTCATTGGATGTGTGTGTATCGGTGTGAATCATTGTGGTTTTAGGAAAAGAACACGTGCAATGATGCCACTCTAGCATGTGTTGTCCAACCAAGTCAAGGAACCCTGGAAGCATGTTGGGATTCAACCGCAGCATGCATTGTATCACCAACTTGAAAGATACTGCATCACCACGCCCACATGGATGTATGTGTGTATTAGTGTGCATCATTGTGGTTTTGGAAAAGAACACATGCAATGATGCCACTCCAGCATGTGTGCTCTTTTCCAAAACCACATGGATCCACTAGAGTTCATTGGATGTGTGTTCTTTTCACAAACCACATGGATCCACTAGAGTTCATTGCATGTGTGTTCTTTTCATAAACCACATGGATCCACTATAGTTCATTGCATGCGTGTTATTTTCATAAACCACATGGATCCACTAGATTTCATTGTGTGCATCATTGTGGTTTTGGAAAAGAACACATGAAATTATGCCACTACATCATGTGTGTTCTTCTCATAAACCACGTGGATCCACTAGATGTCATTGCATTTGTTTTCTTCTCACAAACCACATGGATCCACTAGATGTCATTGCATGTGTGCTCTTTTCATAAACCACATGAATCCACTAGAGTTCATTAGATGTGTGTCCTTTTCATAAACCACATGGATCCACTAGAGTTCATTGGATGTGTGTTCTTTTCACAGACCACATAATCCACTAGAGTTCATTAGATGTGTGTTCTTTTCATAGACCACATGGATCCACTAGAGTTCATTGCATGTGTGTTCTTTTGATAAACCACATGGATCCACTACAGTTCATCGGATGTGTGTTCTTTTCATAAACAACATGGATGCACTAGAGTTCATTGCATGTGTATTATTTTCATAAACCACATGGATCCACTAGATGTCATTGGATGTGTATTATTTTCATAAACCACATGGATCCACTAGAGTTCATTGCATGTGTGTTCTTTTCATAAACCACATGGATCCACTAGAGTTCATTGCATCTGTGTTCTTTTCATAAACCACATGGATCCACTATATTTCATTGCATGTGTGTTCTTTTCCTAAACAATATGGATCCACTAGATGTCATTGCGTGTGTGGTCATTTCATATACCACATGGATCCACTAGAGTCATTGTATGTGTATGTGATCAGTGTGCATCATTGTGGTTTTAGGGAAAGAACACATGCAATGATGCCATTACACCATGTGTCTTCTTCTCATAAACCACATGGATCCATTAGATGTCATTGCATGTGTGTTCTTTTCATAAACCACATGGATCCACTATATGTCATTGGATGTGTGTTATTTTCATAAACCACATGGATCCACTAGATTTCATTGCATATGTGTTCTTTTCCTAAATCATAAGGATCCACTAGAGTTCATTGGATGCGTGTTCTTTTCATAAACAACATGGATCCACTAGAGTTCATTGCATGCGTATTCTTTTGATAAACCACATAGATCCACTAGAGTTTATTGCACGTGTGTCCTTTTCATAAACCACATGGATCCACTAGAGTTCATTGCATGTGTGTCCTTTTCCTAAACCACATGGATCCACTAGATTTCATTGCATGTGTGTTATTTTCATAAACCACTTGGATCCACTAGAGTTCATTGCATGTGTGTCCTTTTCTAAACCACATGGATCCACTAAAGTTCATTAGATGTGTGTTCTTTTAATAAACCACATAGATCCACTAGAGTTCATTGGATGTGTGTGTATCGGTGTGCATCATTGTGGTTTTAGGAAAAGAACACGTGCAATGATGCCAATCTAGCATGTGTTGTCCAACCAAGTCAAGGAACCCTGGAAGCATGTTGGGATTCAACCGCAGCATGCATTGTATCACCAACTTGAAAGATACTGCATCACCACACCCACATGGATGTATGTGTGTATTAGTGTGCATCATTGTGGTTTTGGAAAAGAACACATGCAATGATGCCACTCCAGCATGTGTGCTCTTTTCCAAAACCACATGGATCCACTAGAGTTCATTGGATGTGTGTTCTTTTGACAAACCACATGGATCCACTAGAGTTCATTGCATGTGTGTTCTTTTCATAAACCACATGGATCCACTATAGTTCATTGTATGCGTGTTATTTTCATAAACCACATGGATCCACTAGATTTCATTGTGTGCATCATTGTGGTTTTGGAAAAGAACACATGAAATTATGCCACTACAGCATGTGTGTTCTTCTCATAAACCACGTGGATCCACTAGATGTCATTGCATTTGTTTTCTTCTCACAAACCATATGGATCCACTAGATGTCATTGCATGTGTGCCCTTTTCATAAACCACATGGATCCACTAGAGTTCATTAGATGTGTGACCTTTTCATAAACCACATGGATCCACTAGAGTTCATTGGATGTGTGTTCTTTTCACAGACCACATAATCCACTAGAGTTCATTAGATGTGTGTTCTTTTCATAGACCACATGGATCCACTAGAGTTCATTGCATGTGTGTTCTTTTGATAAACCACATGGATCCACTACAGTTCATCGGATGTGTGTTCTTTTCATAAACAACATGGATGCACTAGAGTTCATTGCATGTGTATTATTTTCATAAACCACATGGATCCACTAGATGTCATTGGATGTGTATTATTTTCATAAACCACATGGATCCACTAGAGTTCATTGCATGTGTGTTCTTTTCATAAACCACATGGATCCACTAGAGTTCATTGCATCTGTGTTCTTTTCATAAACCACATGGATCCACTATATTTCATTGCATGTGTGTTATTTTCCTAAACAATATGGATCCACTAGATGTCATTGCGTGTGTGTTCTTTTCATATACCACATGGATCCACTAGAGTCATTGTATGTGTGTGAGTGATTAATGTGCATCATTGTGGTTTTAGGGAAAGAACACATGCAATGATGCCATTACACCATGTGTATTCTTCTCATAAACCACATGGATCCATTAGATGTCATTGCATGTGTGTTCTTTTCATAAACCACATGGATCCACTATATGTCATTGGATGTGTGTTATTTTCATAAACCACATGGATCCACTAGATTTCATTGCATATGTGTTCTTTTCCTAAACCACAAGGATCCACTAGAGTTCATTGGATGCTTGTTCTTTTCATAAACAACATGGATCCACTAGAATTCATTGCATGCGTATTCTTTTGATAAACCACATAGATCCACTAGAGTTTATTGCATGTGTGTCCTTTTCATAAACCACATGGATCCACTAGTGTTCATTGCATGTGTGTCCTTTTCCTAAACCACATGGATCCACTAGAGTTCATTGCATGTGTGTTATTTTCATAAACCACTTGGATCCACTAGAGTTCATTGCATGTGTGTCCTTTTCTAAACCACATGGATCCACTAAAGTTCATTAGATGTGTGTTCTTTTAATAAACCACATAGATCCACTAGAGTTCATTGGATGTGTGTGTATCAGTGTGCATCATTGTGGTTTTAGGAAAAGAACACGTGCAATGATGCCACTCTAGCATGTGTTGTCCAACCAAGTCAAGGAACCCTGGAAGCATGTTGGGATTCAACCGCAGCATGCATTGTATCACCAACTTGAAAGATACTGCATCACCACACCCACATGGATGTATGTGTGTATTAGTGTGCATCATTGTGGTTTTGGAAAAGAACACATGCAATGATGCCACTCCAGCATGTGTGCTCTTTTCCTAAACCACATGGATCCACTAGAGTTAATTGGATGTGTGTTCTTTTCACAAACCACATGGATCCACTAGAGTTCATTGCATGTGTGTTCTTTTCATAAACCACATGGATCCACTATAGTTCATTGCATGCGTGTTATTTTCATAAACCACATGGATACACTAGATGTGATTGTGTGCATGATGGTGGTTTTGGAAAAGAACACATGAAATTATGCCACTACAGCATGTGTGTTCTTCTCATAAACCAGATGGATCCACTAGATGTCATTGCATTTGTTTTTTCACACAAACCACATGGATCCACTAGATGTCATTGCATGTGTGCTCTTTTCATAAACCACATGGATCCACTAGAGTTCATTGCATGTGTGTTCTTTTCATAAACCACATGGATCCACTATATGTCATTAAATGTCTGTTCTTTTCCTAAACCACATGGATCCACTAGAGTTCATTGCATGTGTGTTCTTTTGATAAACCACATGGATCCACTAGATGTCATTACATGTGTGTTCTTTTCATAAACCACATGTATCCACTAGAGTTCATTGCATGTGTGTCGTTTTCATAAACCACATGGATCCACTAGAGTTCATTGCATGTATGTCCTTTTCCTAAACCACATTGATCCACTAGATTTCGTTGCATGTGTGTTCTTTTCATATACTACATGGATCCACTAGAGTTCATTGCATGTGTGTTCTTTTCATAAACCACTTGGATCCACTAGAGTTCATTGCATGTTTGTTCTTTTCCTAAACCACACGGATCCACTAGAGTTCATTGGATGTGTGTGTATTAGTGTGCACCATTGTGGTTTTGGAAACGAACACATGAATTAATGCCACTACAGCATGTGTGTTCTTCTCATAAACCACATGAATCCATTAGATTTCATTGGATGTGTGTTCTTTTCATAAACCACATGGATCCACTAGAGTTCATTGGATGTTTGTTCTTTTCATAAACCACATGGATCCACTAGAGTTCATTGCATGTGTGTTGTTGGCGATATACTTTTTGGGTATCCTCACTGTGCCTCACTGACCAGGGTGGCCCACTTCGGGTTAGAGCTTTGCTTCACGGGCGGCCCAGTCAGGGAGAAGAGACGGAGTCCAGTCCGGCTATGGGAAGGCACAGAAGACTTATCAACATAGGCCCGTAGTGTTACTTGTAGTTCAAGATGTAATCTCTAACAGACTCTTAGTCGTAGCTAGATGGGTCTCTCCTATAAACCCTAGGCTAGATATCTATATAAGCCTTCCCAAGAGAGAGCGTTTAGGGCACCCTCACAATAGTCTACAATCTCATCTCGCACAGGCGAAACCATTGTAACCCATATTCTCGCTCTGCCGTATTACTGGATTCCTAGCAGAAGTAGGATCTGTCCAAAGCTGGCAGATTCGAACCTGGGTAAACTTGTGTGCTCACCGTTGATGACCCACAAGTATAGGGGGTGTATCGCAGTATTTGCGAGGGAAGTGAAACCGAATTTATTGATTCGACACAAGGGGAGCCAGGGAATATTTATAAGCCTTAACAACTGAGTTGTCAATTCAGCTGCACCTGGAAACAATCTTGCTCATAGCAGTTTATCAGTAGCAACAGTTTTGTAATAGGAATAACAAAGTAGCAACAGTAGTAAAGTAAAGACAGTAGTAGCTATAGCAGTAAACAGTGGGATTCGAGTGCGGTAGGCATAGGGATGGATGGACGGGCGTTGCATGGACAAGACAATTCACAAAGCAATCAGAACATAGGGCAATTGCAGATAAATAAGATAAAGCATCCACGTACTAGATAATCCTAGGCATGTGTTCCATATATAGTCATACGTGCTCGCAATGAGAACTTGCACAACATCTTTTGTCCTGCCAGCCCGTTTGCAGCGGGGCCTCAAGGGAACTACTGGCAATTAAGGTGATCCTTTTAATAGAGCACCGGAGCAAAGCAATAACACTCCGTGAACACATGTGATCGTCACATCAAAGCCATTCCCTTCCAGTTATCCCGATTTCTGTCACTTCGGGGCCATAGGTTTCGGACATCAACGTGTGTATACAACTTGCAGATAAGACCAGAAACAATACTATCATAATGAATCAATAACAAGTTCAGATCTGAAATCATGACACTCGGGCCCTAGTGACAAGCATTAAGCACAACAAGTCGCAACTAAGTCATAAAGCACTAATAAAAGATACTAGGCACCATGCCCTAACAATCGGATGCCACTACATGAACGATCTCATCTAATCCCTACCATCCCCATAGCCTACATCGGGGGATTACTCACTCATACATCGGGGAAACATGGATGGTCGATGGAGATGATGGTGGAGATCGATGGAGATGGCTCCGGGGGCACTTCCCCGTCCCGGCAGGGTGCCGGAACAGAGACTTTCTGTCCCCCGAATCTCCCCTTCGGTGGTGGCGGCGCTACGGAACTTCTTCTTGAAAAACGTCGAACCCACTGAAGTTTTTAGGTCAGAAGGCTCCTTATAGGCGAAGAGAGAGGCCGAGGGGGTGCCTGGGGCCACCACACCATGCCCTGGCCCGGCCAGGCCCAGCCCGCGCCTAGGGGGGTGTGGCCAGCCCCTTGCCCTCCTGCGTCTCATATTCTGGCTCCTGGAGTCTTCTGGAAAAATAGGCACTTTAGCTTTTGTCCCGTCCAATTCCGAGAATATTCATTTTCTGACTTTCCTGGAACCAAAAACAGCAGAAAACAGGCTGCTGGCACTATGGCTCTTGTTAATAGGTTAGTCCAAGAAATCATATGGAAAGTACTCCAAAGTGTGGACAAAACACAAGAAAGTAGATAAACCAAGAATGGAACATCAAAAATTATAGATACATTTTCAATGTTTCAACATCCCCAAGCTTAAATCATGCTCGTCCTCGAGTAGGTAAGTGATAAAAAGAATGAATAATTTTGGAGGTGACATGCACCATCAAGGACTTGATCAAAGTATTTGTAAAACATTCAAAGCTAGGATCATAGTACTTCAATCATCACATGAAAGAGAAAGTTCTCGCAATAAGCAAAGAAACTATGATGCAACATGAAAATGCACAAACAAAATATTCATGAATAACAATGCTTTGCAAGACATTTGTTTGTTTCACATAAAGAAAACATAGCATAATGGCATTCAGCTTGTCCCTCAATAGAGTAGCAAATATAAATGCATAGGACACCTTCAAAGTTCACAAGAGTGACTAGATACAAATAGTTTAAAACATGCAATATCAAGGTATGCATCGATCAACAAGTCTTGGGACAATGCACATAAAACTAAGAATGGCCACTATGCTCTCAAGAAAGTGCTCATTGAATGTGTGGAGACTCAACAAAGAAATGAACCGGTTTTGAAAAGTTTAAAAGGCTTCCAAATGTTGAAAATATGGTACTCATTAGCTTTGAGATCTCATTGCCCCTATCGTAAGAATCTTTAATGTGGTTAACATGAAAGTGAGGTCCAATCTAAGTTATATGCTTGACAGACTATAAACTGAAAATCCCAAGTCCCTTGAGTACGAGGGCCGCTCCTCATGCTACTCAACTTTAGTTACCGGTATGTTCTTGTCATCGTAAGTATGTGCGTATCATTGAGAACCGCCAACGGGGTACCCCTTGCCCGATGATACGGAAGAATCCCCATATCAAAATGAGAAGGCAAGTAGACAATGAGTGTCTCAGCAATCTTCTTATTTACCATGGGAAAATTGTGCTTTTTCTCGCTTTCCGCTTTTCATAAATCTCCTTTTTTTCTTTTTCTCAATAGCTATCTCTCTCTTTTTTTATAAGAAGAATTCTTCATAGATATCATTATGGTTCGCTGAAGGTTTCCACCATGTCAGCATGGATTAGACCAGCGGCCCAGGCGTTTCTCTAACACACATACATAACTCCATGGACTTACAAACTCCCCTTTTATTTCACACCAACGACATCCGCAAACAAAAGAGCAAGGTATCAACTGGGTATATATGTACAAGTGTTGAAAGTGTTCCCCGTGACAACACGGTTCTGCTAATCCCGAACCTATAATTTGCAAGCATATAACTTTCATGGAGAGTTCACAATGGTTCCGGTTTATTAAGTGCATGAAATAAAGTGTGCCATCAAGTTCGTGAGAGCTTTACTAACTAATTTTTCTCATAACAAGCAAACATTTTATTCGGAAGAAAACAAGGCATATTGAATATGCACGGAAGTAGAAAATGATGCTAATAGGTAGGTATGGTGGACACTTTGGCAATATTTGGTTTAAGGGAGTTGGAAACATGAGAAAAATACTCAGTGGAAGTGAAGGCTAGCAATAGTAAGGGAGCGACAAACGAGAGAGCAATAATGGCCATAATCATGCAGAGCGACAAAACATCATTGATCAAAGCATAAGGTGATACTACAAGTTGAAAACTAAAGGATAATAAAGGCTTATGGTGACTTGGGATAGTCATAACATGGTGTGACCATGTGCCAAGTCAACCCAAATAAAACATCAAAGGAGAATACCACAATACTATGCTTTAATATGCTAAAACAACGCATGATTCATCCAAGGCACATTAAGAAATCTCAATTGTTTATAACATGTCATGCTACAGCAAAGAATAATAAGCATAAAGCCAAAACATTATCAAGCATGGCATGACAAAGCATAGTCCACAGTCAAAAACAAGCTCTCTTTACCACTTAAGCATGAGCTTTCCTACTCTTTTCCAATTCAAACTAGACTATTTCAACACCAATGTATGAAAGAGGGGGTCCAACCAATTTATTCAGCAAACTAAGAAAACCAAGCAAACAAAAAACCAAAACGAAAACAAAAAAGAAGAGGCTCCAAGAACAACACAACTGTGCATGAAACAATAAAAATGAAGTGTTTGTAAGAAACCTAGGATTTTTATTGATGAAGAAGGGGATGCCTTTGGCATCCCCAAGCTTTGACGCTTGTACTTCTTGGATATTTCTTGGGGTGACACGTGTGGCATCCCCAAGCTTGAGCTTTACTCCATCCTTCATCTCATTACTCATTCCTTCCATACACCTGAAACTTTTCCTTCATACAAAAGTTCACACAATCTTTATTAGCAACATTAGTGCATTCAAGATAATAAGTCTTAAGGTTCAGTTATAACACCAAATAAACTTCCATTAGAACACTAGCTACTGTAGAACTTCCCTCAAAAAGCTCAATTCCCCAAAAGAACTCAAAAAGGAACCAACAAGAAGCAAATGCAGAAAATGGCAGAAATCTGTCAAAATAGACCAGCAGGTAAAGATTAATTTTCGAAGACCTTATGTTGCTCAAATAAAAAAGTGTTGAACTAACGAAAGTTAGATAACAACCTGGGGTAGAAGCACAAAAATTCAAGCCTCAAAAAGGCGTTTAGAGATTTTACACAAATTTTTACGGTGACGCATAGAAATCTGTTTCGGGACAACAACTTTCCCAATCATTACTTCTCTCTCATTAGAGGTTACTCTTGGCACAAAAAGCAAATAAAAAGGATAATGAGAGGTTATTACAGAGGTAATAACTTCCAAGACTCATCTAAAACTTCTGGGTTATCTTCCAATAAGTACTTTTCTTTAACGCCTTTAAGTTAGGCATAAGGAAAAACTAAAATGGATAGAATAGAAGTAAGCGGATATAATCAAGGTGAAAACATTGTTTTGTTCAATGAAATCCTTTTGTTAACAAGGTTGATCAGGTCTTGTTACCAAAACAATTTCATATGAGACAAAACTTTGTATTCCACTAATGATTATGTTATCTCAACCTTGATAGCAATGGTCCCAATCATAATAGTTTCAAATTTTTCTCTTGGTATGGGACAATATATTTCTCCAACTTGAATGCCCTCAACATGTTCAATTGCATTCAAAACCATAAGTCCTATCAATCTTCTTGGGGAAATAGATAGTATCTTCCTTGTCATTAACATTGAAGGTCAACTTCCCTTGATTACAATTAATAGCAGCTCCTGCAGTATTTAAGAAAAGGTCTCCCAAGAATAATAAACATATTATCATCTTCAGGCATATAAGTTTGAGAGGATGCTCACATAAGAAATAAGAATTGAATTAAAAGAGAGTATCAAGAAGCAAAATCAAAACACATTTAAGTCTAACCCACTTCCTATGCATAGGAATCATGTATGCAAATAAATTCACGAAGAACAAAGTGACAGGCATAGCAAGATAAAACAAGAGTAACTTCAAAACTTTCAGCACATAGAGAGGTGTTTCAGTACCATGAAAACTTCTATAACCATATTTTCTCCTCTCATAATAATTTTAAGTAGCCTCATGAATAAACTCAACAATATAACTATCACATAAAGCATGCTTTTCATGATCCACAGGCACTAGAGCTTTATTATAAACATTTTCAAAAGAATCCTCAGGAACATAACATTCATCCTCCTTTAGTAAGCATGGAGGACAATCAAATAATGTAAGGGATAAAGAGTTACTCTCATTAGAAGGTAGGCATGGGTAACTAATCCATTCTTCCTCCCTTTGTTCATCACTCTCCTCCTCTTTTTCATCTAATGAGATTTCAGGTTCATCAATTTCCTCTTCCATATGATCCTGCAAGGCATTAGTCTCTTCCATTTGTGGAAAGAATCTATTAAAATATTCAAGAATATAGCCATTTTCATCCTTGTAATTATCAAAGAAAAATTTAAGTATACCATAAACCTCATATTTTTAAGGTGAATCATCAAAATTTTCAAGCAAACTAGCAAGTTCAAAAGCACCCTTCCAAGCAATAAATTCTTCAATTTGTTCCGCATCATAAAAGTCATAAATTCCTTTAGAATAAGAAGATATGGTATCATTATCATTATACTCACATTGAAAATGGAGGTGTTTATACCTCTTTCTGCAACGAGATTTATCTCAACAATAAGTAACATTATAAGTAGAGCACACGTTTCTAGCAATGGTATACAATCTATCAATTTGTTCCCATAAGTGTTTCCCTTTTTGTGATAAGCGGTGTTCCTTATAATAATATTGTTGATCTTCCGTGAACCCACCTTGCAAATAAGTTTCAGTTTCAAAGAAACCAACCATTGACATCAAGCATGATAAAGCAAGACAATAATAGACCAACGAAAATAACAACTAGAATAGGAAATAATTTTGTTTTGTATTTTTGATAAAGAAACAAGCAAATAAGGAGAAAATAAAATTAGCTTGAACAATAGTGAATCTAAGTGGACTTGATAAATAAAGCTATGCTCCTCGGCAATGGCGCCAGAAGATAGTCTTGATGACCCACAAGTATAGGGGGTGTATCGCAGTATTTTCGAGGGAAGTGAAACCCAATTTATTGATTCGACACAAGGGGAGCCAAAGAATATTTATAAGCCTTAACAACTCAGTTGTTAATTCAGCTGCACCTAGAAACAATCTTGCTCACATCAGTTTATCAGTAGCAACAGTTTTGTAATAGGAATAGCAAAGTAGCAACAGTAGTAAAGTAAAGAGAGGAGTAACTATAGCAGTAAACAGTGGGATTCGAGTGCGGTAGGCATAGGGATGGATGGACGGGCGTTGCATGGACAAGACAATTCACAAAGCAATCAGAACATAGGGAAATTGCAGATAAATAAGATAAAGCATCGAAGTACTAGATAATCCTAGGCATGTGCTCCATATATAGTCATACGTGCTTGCGATGAGAACTTGCACAACATCTTTTGTCCTGCCAGCCTATTTGCACCGGGGCCTCAAGGGAACTACTGGCAATTAAGGTGCTCCTTTTAATAGAGCACCGGAGGAAAGCATTAACACTCCATGAACACATGTGATCCTCACATCAAAGCCATTCCCTTCCGGTTATCCCGATTTCTGTCACTTCGGGGCCATAGGTTCCGGACATCAACGTGTGTATACAACTTGCAGATAAGACCAAAAACAATACTATCATAATTAATCAATAACATGTTCAGATCTGAAATCATGGCACTCGGGCCCTAGTGACAAGCAATAAGCACAACAAGTCGCAACAAAGTCATAAAGCACTAATAAAAGATACTACGCACCATGCCCTAACAATCTGATGCCATTATTTGAACGATCTCATCCAATCCCTACCATCCCCATAGCCTACAGCGGGGGATTACTCACTCATAGATGGGGGAAACATGGATGGTCGTTGGAGATGATGGTGGAGATCGATGGAGATGGCTCCAGGGGCACTTCCCAGTCGTGGCAGGGTGCCGGGACGGAGACTTTCTGTCCCCCAAATCTCCTCTTCGGTGGCGGCGGCGCTGCGGAACTTCTTTTGGAAAAACGTCGAACCCACCGAAGTTTTTAGGTCAGAAGGCTCCTTATAGGCGAAGAGAGAGGCCGAGGGGGTGCCTGGGGCAACCACACCATGCCCTGGCGCGGCCAGGCCCAGCCCGCGCCTGGGGGGGTGTGGCCAGCCCCTGGCCCTCCTCCGTCTCGTATTCTGGTTCCTGGAGTGTTTTGGAAAAATAGGCACTTTGGCTTTTGTCCTGTCCAATTCCGAGAATATTCATTTTATAATTTCCTGGAACCAAAAACAGCTGAAAACATGCAGCTGGCACTGTGGCTCTTGTTAATAGGTTAGTCCAAGAAATCATATGAAAAGTACTCCAAAGTGTGGACAAAACACAAGAAAGTGCATAAAACCAAGCGTGAAACATCAAAAATTATAGATACATTTGCAATGTATCAACTGTCCCGGAACACCGTGCGTCTCACGCCCCTCTCTTCCACATGCCCTAAGGATCCACTAGAGTTCATTGGATGTGTGTGTATCAGTGTGCATCACTGAGGTTTTAGGAAAAGAACACGTGCAATGATGCCACTCTAGCATGTGTTGTCCAACCATGTCAAGGAACCCTAGAAGCATGTTGGGATTCAACCGCCACATGCATTGTATCACCAACTTGAAAGATACTGCATCCCCACACCCACATGGATGTAAGTGTGTAGTAGTGTGCATCATTCTGGTTTAGGAAAAGAACACATGCAATGATGCCACTCTAGCATGTGTGTTCTTTTGCTAAACCACATGGATCTACTAGAGTTCATTGGATGTGTGTTCTTTTCACAAACCACATGGATCCACTAGAGTTCACTCCATATGTGTTCTTTTCATAAACCACATGGATCCACTACAGTTCAATACATGCGTGTTATTTTCATAAACCACATGGATCCACTCGAGTTCACTGCATGTGTGTTATTTTAATAAACCACATGGATCCACTAGATGTCATTGTGTGCATCATTAAGATTTTGGAAAAGAACACATGAAATTATGCCACTACAACATGTGTGTTCTTCCCATAAACCACATGGATCCACTAGGTGTCATTGCATTTGTGTTCTTCTCACAAGCCACATGGATCCACTAGATGTCATTGCATGTGTGCTCTTTTCATAAACCACATGGATCCACTAGAGTTCATTGCATGTGTGTTCTTTTCATAAACCACACGGATCCACTATATGTCATTGCATGTGTGTTCTTTTCCTAAACCACATGGATCCACTAGTTTTCATTGCATGTGTGTTCTTTTGAAAAACCACATGGATCCACTAGATGTCATTACATGTGTGTTCTTTTCATAAACCACATGTATCCACTAGAGTTCATTGTATCTGTGTCGTTTTCATAAACCACATGGATCCACTAGAGTTTGTTGGATGTGTGTTCTTTTCATATACTACATGGATCCACTAGAGTTCATTGCATGTGTGTTCTTTTCATAAACCACATGGATCCACTAGAGTTCATTGCATGTGTGTTCTTTTCATAAACCACATGGATCCACTAGAGTTCATTGGATGTGTGTTCTTTTGATAAACCACATGGATCCACTAGAGTTCATTGCATGTGTGTTTTTGGCGATATACTCTTCGGGTATCCTCACTTTGTCTCACTGACCAGGGTGGACCACTTCGGGTTAGAGCTTTGCTTCACGGGCGGCCTAGTCAGGGACAAGAGACGGAGTCCAGTCCGGCTATGGGAAGGCCCAGAAGACTTATCAACATAGGCCCATAGTGTTACTTGTAGTTCAAGATGTACTCTGTAACCGACTCATAGTCATAGCCGGATAGGTCTCTCCTGTAAAACCTAGGCTAGATAGCTATATAAGACGTCCTAGGGAGAGCCTTTAGGGAACCCTCACAATAGTCTAGAATCTCAACTCGCACAGGAGAAACCATTGTAACCCATATTCTGGCTCTGCCGTATTACTGGATTGCTAGCAGGAGTAGGATCCGTCCAAAGCCGGTGGATTCGAACCTGGGTAACTTGTGTGCTCACCATCCGGGAACACCGTACGTCTCACACCCCTCTCTTCCACACACCCTGAGGACCCCCTCATGGCGTACTTGTCATCAATCCAACGACAGTTGGCGCCCACCATGTGGAAAAGTGAGCTTCGGATCTTCGTTCCGAGCGGAATCTGCAAGAATCGGAATTGGCGAGACTATCACCATCGGTCACATCCTCTACACCAGTGACGTCCCTCTCATCGTTCTCGACGAGACCTAGATTTTGGCTAGGTAGGACGTGACTGCCTACACCATCATGTCTTTCAGCGAGATCGATGTATACATCGGATTCACTGAACCTGCCCCACCCTCCCTAGCGGTGATGATAGAGGCATAAGAAATTTCGGTGTCCCCTTTGTCCTCGGAGGCGGCAGAGTTCTGGATCCCATAAAACCCTAATCCCACCCAGCCCGCACCTGTTGCGGATATAGTGGACAAAGCCGAACCTGAAGAAGATCTTTTGGTTCAAGTCGAATCTGCAGTGGGTCTACCTAGCGAGGCCGAATCCCAGATCGATCCACCCACCGAAGTTGAAATCCAGGAGGAGGACAACAACAACCTTGGTTCCGGCTCTGCCACCACCGGAACAGACCAACCCTTCGTGAGGCATATGTTGAGGTGCATGATGCTGCAAGGCGCAAACATGGATGAGGTTCTCGAAACCATCTGGATCTTTGAAGAAGCCCACGAGGAAATCCGCAACTACCTCAGGACCCACACATCGCACTTCGTCGGATATGTTGGATCCGGATCTAGCTCTGCCGATGCTGGGGACAATGAAGACTCGGCGTTGGAGGCGATCGGAACAAACACCGACTTACCCGCATCCTCAGATGACTCAATGACATCGGTGGATTTCTGAAAGTTCTCTGTGGAATATGAAGAGGAGTACAACTCCAAAGCTTCAGAAGAACGAGAAGCCATGGATGAAGGATCCGGGGAAAACTCTCCCAAAGAACAGGATGACATGGATCTCGGAGATAATCCCGAGGTCCAGATGTCCGAAAGTACCGATTAGAGCCTCACTCTGGGAAATGGACCCAAAGCCATCTTTGCTACCGGTGCTGCCAAGAAGGCAAAGAAGAAGAACAAGACCCCGACAAAAGAACTTCCAGCAGAGGAGGTGATTACCGAGGAGTACAAGGAAGACTCAGATGGAGCTCTTATCCCAAACGATCCCAAAGAATAGTTGGTGAATGGAAACGTGGTCACCGCAGGTGCCAGTAAACTCATCGATGTTGCATTAACCACGCCTATCCCTACTACGGCAGAACTCACTGCTGCAGAATTGGACGAAACGGCCCAAGCACTAGAAGCGCGTCGCCAAGTACTCCTGGATGAAGCCAAAAACATCGAGGAAGAGAAGAAGCGCATGGACAAGGTGGAGAAGCTCATCTCTCTACAACATCGGAAAAACCGGAAAGGCCACGTATGGGCTGAAAATTTCCCGAAAGTATGAAAGGTTCTCTTTGAGGGAGATCCGGAGATGCCTCAGGTCGATAGTAATGGAGACCTGGTGTACCCAACACTAGTACAAAACACCACCACAACTCGAGATATCCTGGAAAATAATCCAGGCCCAGAAGAGGTTCGATTGGGCATTAAGCTACCTCACCAAGGGTCTAGAGCAAAACAAGGTCGCGAAATCCAAGAGCAGAAAACTGATCTCTCAATCAGATCAATGTCGCACGGAACTGGCCTGGAATAACATTAGACCCCAACAGGTTTCAACATAGCATCACCATTCCGACCGTCCGCAAGACAATCACTCAAGAACCGGATCTTCAGGACAACACCACAGAGCTGCACGTGACTGGCGCAACATTGCTCCAGCCGCCGAGCAAGAGGCGATTGCTGCACTGTATCCGAGAAATCCTTGCCGGCGAGAGTCGAACAATGGCAGGGAAGAAGACAAAGAGAAACGTCGAGAGGAGGACCGAGAAAGAATGCCACGTCCTGGGCATACAAGCCATCCGGCTAAGCCCCACCACGCTGGGAGTGACAGACGAAGGAACGATGGACACCGTGCCGAGTCAAGATGGCAGGGGGCTCGTCGTCATGAAGATCCTCCCCGAAACCGGAATAATGATGCTTCGGATGGAGACCGATGTTCACCCAGAAACAATCCACTGCTCCAGCCTCTCCACCAAGTAGCCATCACAACGGCTCTCAAGGATGCCAAGAGGGCGTCCTGGTGGAGGAGGTGGTGCAGAAGCCGAAGTCCGGCTCCAAGGCACCGCAACCACAACCGTCAATCAGGACGGTGATCTTTGTCCCCAAGTGACGCGAGACACCGGATTAATTCCAACATAGAGGTGCAGCGCTACAAAAATGATGATATATACGTGGGCCCAAAATGCTTCCGACCACGTATAAGATCAACAAGATTTCCGAAATGATTTTCTATCTCAAGACACATCGAGCCCTATGATGGTGTAGCTCGGCCAGATACTTAGCTTCAGGATTTTTTCCAAGCTTGCTGCGCCGCCAATGTGGAAACAGCCTGGTCGCGACCCAGTATATCCCACTTATGTTGCAGAAGACGGCACGACCATGGCTCAATGAACTTCTGGAGAACACTATCCACAAGTGGTATGACATGCAAAGCGCATTCTTTCAGAATTTCAATGGCACATATCGGGATGCCCTATATGGTAGGAGACCTACAACGTTGCACCCAGAAAGCCGGAGAAACTTGCCGAGATTATCTTGGACGATGGATCAGCACTAAGAATCATGTGAAGGAGTAAATTACTAAACTGCGATTGAAGCTTTCATTGCAGGACTCCCAATTGGTTTACTATGTCATCGCTTGAAGTGTGACAAGGTCACTGATTTGTGAGAGATGATAGAAACAACGAGAAAGTATGTAGATGCTGATGATGATGCAGAGGGCTTATTGAAAGCCCTAGTTGTGCCACAGTCGGCAAAACAACCAAAGTAGCAAGCTCAGAAGCACAAGAATACCTCGGAAGAAAAACCCAACGCGGAAACGACAGTGATCACTTCTACTTTCGGGTCTGGAGGACGTGGCAACGACCGCGGACGCGGTCGTGGGACATCAAGAGTCCAGGGTAGAGGAGACCAGCAACCTAGAAAAACCTACTCCTGGGCTGACATTGCCAATAACCCATGTGTGCATCACTTAGATGCCAATGGGGGCTCTTCTCACACAAATGCCGAGTGTCGTTTTAATGATGACATCAAGAAGGACGATACTACTGGCTACAGGGCTAAGCGGAAGAAGGGAAAGAAGAATCCCAAAAAATATAAAGAGACTAAGGAAGATTCCGACATGGAGGAAGCTGATCCTTCAAATCCCAAGCCGGAGGGGAAGAAAAACTTCCCAACAAAGAAAGACACTTACGTCACCTTCCTCGGATCTCAACCAGCTAAGGTAAAGAAAGCAGTTCTGCACCAGCTCAATGCAACAGTTCCGTCTGTCCCCCAATTCCTAGACTCGTCGGAAGTGGCAATCACCTTTGACCGTGCTAATCATCCGCCTAAGTTGCACATGCGAGAAAAATACGCCTTAGTTATCAATCCACTTATTGATGGCTATGGTTTCTCCAAGACTCTCATAGACGGCGGCTGCAACATTAGCATCCTGTATGTCGAAACGCTATGCTGTATGCGAATCTCGGAGACCCAACTGAATTACAGCTATGTGATCTTTCACGGAGTTGTCCCAGGAAGACAAGCAAATTCCCTGGGAGAAATCACTTTGGATGTTACCTTTGGAACTCCAAAGAACTATCGGACGGAAGCACTTTCCTTCGAAGTGGTCCCGTTCAAGAGCGTGTACCATGCTATATTCGGACGTCCGGCTTACTGGACTTTTATGGCTTGTCCGTGTTACATTTGCAATATGATGAAAATTCTAGGTCCCAAAGGCGTGATCACCATCAGGGGAGACCTGTAGACGGCGCGAGAGTGCGAGGACGGAAATGCCGCCTTTGCTGAAGCCATGCTGCACGCCCAGGAGTACCAGGAAATCAAGAAGAACATTGATTTATCCGAGATGCCTGCGACAAAGAAGGAGGTGACAAAGCCAAATCCGTAGTTCAAGGCATCGTAAGAGACGAAGAAGATGTCATTGAAGGATGATGACCCCTCCAAGGTGACCCAGATAGGCGTAGGCCTAGATATCGCCTAGGAAAGCGCGCTCGTCAAGTTCCTCCAAGCAAATCAAGATATCTTCGAATGGCAGCCATATGACATGACCGAAGTATCTAGGGAACTTGCCGAGCACTCTCTAAATGTACACCCGAATGCTAAACCCGGCAAACAGTCCCTACAATGTTTTGGCGATGAAAAGTGTAAGGCAATAGCTAAGGAACTAGCCCGGCTCGAGTTAGCCGGATTCGCAGAAGAGGTCATCCACACTGAGTGGTCGGCCAATCCTGTAATGGTCCGTAAAAATACACCACTGATTTAAGGATGTGTGTTGATTATACTGCCTTGACCAAGGCTTGTCCCAAAGATCCGTTCGCCCTGCCTAGCATTGATCAAGTTATCGACTCTATGGCAGGCTCGAAAATTCTATGTTTTCTCGATGCATATTCCAGTTATCACCAAATTCAGATGAAGGAATCCGACAAAGTCAAAAATTCATTCATAACACCCTTCAGAACCTTATGTTTCGTTACGATGCCCTTTGGATAAAGAACGCAGGAGCTACGTACCAGCGCACTATGCAGTGTTGCCTCCACGACCAAATAGGACGCAATGTACATGCATATGTGGATGTCATTGCGATGATGTCCAAAAAGAAGGAAACGTTAATTTCCAACTTGGAGGAAACATTTGCCAATCTACGAAAATACAACATAATGCTTAACCGTAAGAAATGCTTCTTTGGAATACCAGCCAGAAAATTGTTAGGTTTTATCATGTCTCAAAGAGGCATAGAGGTAAACTGGGACAAGATTAAGGCTATACTCAATATTTCCAGGCCAACTCGCTTGAAGGACATTCAAAGAAGAACTGGTTGTATTGCCGTAGTCAGTCGGTTTGTAAGATGGCTCGGTGAAAGAGCCGCACCACTATACAAGCTCCTGAAAAATACGAAAAAGTTTGTTTGGACCGACGAAGCTGAAACTGCACTATAAGACCTAAAAGCAGTACTCTCATATGCTCCCATCCTTGCAACACCGGAACCACAGGAACCGATGTTGATCTATCTCACTGCGACAAATAGGTTCGTCAGTATAGTCATGGTGGTGGAGAGACCAGAGGAAAATTAGGAACACCTGGTGCAGCGTCCGACCTACTATGTCAACGAAGTCTTAACTGAATCAAAGCAGTGGTATCTGCACTATCAAAAGCTAGCTTATGGTGTGTTCTTAGCATCTCGTAAGTTACGACATTATTTTCAGGAACATCCAATTACCGTGGTGAGCACAACTCCCATGAGAGATATAATCAACAACAGTGATGCCACATGACGCATCGCAAAATGGGGCATAGAGCTTTCAGCTTTCGACATTGGGTACAAACCTCGTACAACAATCAAATCCAAAATCCTCGCTGATTGGACAGAGACAACGGAGAATATGACCGTACCTGAGTCGGAGTACTAGACCTTACATTTTGACGGGTCTAAGGCGCTCGAGGGCTAGCGTGGTACTGAAATCACCCCAAGGAGAAAAACTTTTCTATGTATTGCAGGTCCACTTCACGGCGATGAATAACATTGCCGAGTATGAAGCACTACTGCATGGAATCCGGATTGCTAAGGATATCGGCATGTGTTATAGAGATTCCGATCTTGTTGCCCAACAAGTGTCGGATATCTGTAATGCGAATAAGCACATGCCAACATATAAAGCTGTCGTGGATGAACTATCTAAATCGTTTGAAGGGTTTGAAGTTCAACACATCCCTCGAACAGAAACCGAGGAAGCAGATGCACTATCTCGAATAGAATCTGCTCCTAAAAAGGTTCCGAATGGGGCTTTTTTGGAGCACCTCAAAGTTCCCTCTATAAAAGGAGTGGACGAGGAATATCCGACCAAATCCGACTCACCTTTAGTAGCAATTCTGGCTGTGATTCCTAGTTGGAATCAACCCTACCTTGATTACTTGGTAGACGGAAAATTACCCGAAGACGAAGTTCTGAGCCAGCAGATCGTCCGACGAGCAAAATCCTACACTATAATTAGTGGTGAGATCTATAAGCGGAGTGCATCTGGGGTTTTTCAGCGATGCGTACCTTCGTAAGGAGTGGAAATCTGACGAGAAATCCACGAAGGTGAGTGTGATCACCACGCTACGACCAAATCTCTAGTGGCAAAAGCCTTTTGACACGGTTTTTTCTGGCTTACAGCCAAGGAAGATACCGAACGGCTGGTCAAGATGTGCAAGGGGTACCAAAAATATGCCAAACAAGCTCACGTTCCGGCTAATCAGCTGCGAACAATACCTATAACATGGCCTTTCGCAGTCTGGGGTATTGACATGGTAGGACCGTTTAAACGGGCCCCAATTGGATTTACTCATCTCTTATTGATGGTGGATAAATTCACAAAATGGATAGAGGCTAAACCCGTCACTAGTTGTGATGGAGCAACAACTAGAAGATTTGTCGAGGATGTCATAATCCGATACGGTTATCCACATAGCATTATCACGGACAACCTGAGTAATTTCTCTATGGGAGAGCTTGCCGAATTCTGCAATGAAAAAAATATCCGGCTTGACATTGTGTCGGTCGCACATCCATAAGCTAATGGACAAGTCGAAAGAGCAAATGGTTTAATTCTACAAGGCCTAAAACCAAGACTCGACGCACCACTACGACGTGCTGCGGGGACTTGGGCAGAGGAATTACCTTTTGTAATATGGAGCTTATGAACAACTCCGAATAGGTCAACCAGATACACACATTTCTTCTTGGTCTATGGCGCAGAAGCGGTTCTTCCTAGTGATTATATTGAAGGGGATGCCAAAATTTCTCGACAAAATGATCTCGACTTAGTCGAAGAAGTTCGTGTCGTTGCTGAGATGAGATCAACAACCTATCAGAAGAAGTTACACAAGTATCATAGCCAGAGAGTCAGAAACCAGACTTTCAATAAGGGCGATTTGGTTATCCCGCTTGTGCAGAACAGAAAGCACAACCTTTCCCCAATATGGGAAGGGTCCTCTTTAGTTAGTCGAGTATTGCACAATGGTTCTTACTATCTAACTGATATGCGACCAGTCAAAGAAAGACCTTCTACTAAGAAAAGAAAGGGAGCTGGAGGCAGTACAGACATGGAAGAATTAGACAGATCATGGAATATTGCTTAGCTACGTCCTTTTTATTCTTAGTTTATCTTTCTTTGTAATCATACATGTGTACATGTTCAAGTGAGAAATAAAGTACTGGTTGCCTCAAATTTTTTTTGAGAAGTTTTTTACCATCTTATTTCAGAATGATCATGTCACAGTCGAAAATCCCAGAATACTTGAAAGTACTTTATGCTCATGTTTGTTCTGGTTTAGATTTTCGATTCTAGAATTGCTACCTTTGGGTATAAATCTAAATTTTATAGTCTATACTTTGGTTATTTGTGTGATTGCTGGATGCGGGCATTTGTCGAGTAGTGAATTGTTGGTACTTGAAGTCGGCCTTGTTTCTGAGTTGAAACTGGTTTAGCGATTGAGTTCCATTGCTCGACAAAATTTCCATGCTAAAGGTTGGCCGGCTCACGAAAGGGACGAGGCGGAACGGCAGATAAACGATAAGTATAGAAAAAAAAAGCATAAGTGCCTATGTAAACATTTCAGTCACGAAAATTATAAAGCCAAAAGTGATGAATAGATAAAATAAAACTTAGCACTAGTAAAAGTATCATACTACTGATTTACAAACCCGAATTGTTTTCAGAATAATACATTGTTTGTTTTGATGCTCTACGATGCAAGGGCAGAAAAAGGAGCTGCCGGCTCACTGGAGACATCAGCTTCACCTCGACATCTTTCCGAGACGTTCAAATCCGATATGGTTTGCTAGTCGTCGGAAGCTTCAGCAGTTTCTTCGGCGGGCAGAGGTAGCGTCAATACGCGAGTGAAGAAGGGGGTATCGTTGCTGGTCAAGTCAGCTACGTGGCACCCATATCCGGCACAAGAGTCCGTGATGGCTTTGATGTCGTGCTCCTGACCGTCTTCATCAACTTTATAGTACCCCTTGGTTACTTGCCAGATTTCCATGTTTCCATGGTGACTCATAACCATGGTGAGAGCGTTTTGCACTGCGGTATGTGCGTATGACATGGTCCAGTCCTGGATAAGATGGGGCATTTCCTTGGCTCTGTCTCGCACTTCAACGCCGGACATGCTATGCATGTCTAGAACCTTGAGAACTTCACCAATATCCTCAATGGATTGGCGGAATTCATGAACCAAATCACCGACTTGTGTAAGCCAGCTAGTGCGAGACTCGGCGGAGGCTGAGTCTAGTAAGTTCAGAGGACCTGCGAATATAATGCAAAAAGGTTAATAAAATAAATCCGCACTCCAAAGAGTCGGAAGATGCAGCAAATTCAGAAAGAGGGAAACATACTGAAGATGACATCGTTGACTTTGGTTTTCTCCTCCCGAAGGCTCTGGAGTTCAGCCTGGAGTGCCTCAGTAATATCCTTCTCTCTGAACAATTCATTGTTGAGGTCCGAGATTTTCTTATCTCGGAGCACAATCTTACGATCACGCTCCTCCGTAGCCATGGAGGAGGATTCGAGAACTTGAGTAATGCTCTTCTCATGATCCGCCTTAAGCTTATTCAGCTCTTGGTGGAGTTCCTTATTTTCCACCTCCAGGGTTTTCAGGTTCTTAGCCTCCTCAATCATAGCACAAGATTGCTTTACCAGTGCTGTAGTCAAAATAACAACAGTTGAACAAAAATTTGACAATGAAATAGCATGGTTTGAGTACTGAAATGTTTACCTTATGCCTCATCCCTGGATACTTTCAGTTGAGCATTTTCAAGCCGGAGAGCTCTGATTTCTCTCCGCTTGTTACATATATTCTTTAATAATTCCTGTTTATATGAATTAACTTTCTGTAATTTAGAATACCCAGGGTCAGAAGTCTACTAAAGACTCGGGCTGATATTTTTACTAATATCAGCACGAGCGTTGGGGGCTACACTAGTTCATTCTTTGGCATCCTAAGGAAGCATAAATTCGGATTGTCTATCCAACTTCATGCTTGGGGGCTAGAGAATATGATATGATATGGAATAAAGTAAAAGATGGAATTCCGACTTACATGTTGTTCATGAGTGAGTTTTCTCAAACTCATGTTCACTTCGGTGGTAACCTTCTCGGCGAGGGTGAGTGGGATCACTGGTGGTGCTAGAAGCTCGCCAGTTCTTAGCCTCTCATCATGAAGACGGACTTGTTCAAGAAGTTTAGAGTACTTGATGTCCTCTACTTCTTGTGCTTCTTCTTCAGCAGTAATAGTTCATCTTTCAAGACATTGTCGGGCAAGCCGTTGGGTCTCTTCTGCAGATTTCCGGGAAACACGAAGTTTGGCAATTCCCGGATTGCTTAGGAGATTGTCAGTGAAGACCTTTGCCAAGGGATCATTACCCGAGGAGGGTTCACCCTTATCAAAACCCGAGTCACCCATGGTGACGTCAGTCTGCGATGCGAGGATCACTGGCTCTACTAATTGAGCCGGATCTTCTACGACGGTCGGAGATGGAGTAATCTCTGGTGCTGCAGAAGGTTGAGGGGCAGGAGTCGAAGGTGTTGTGGCAGGACAAGTCAAGTTTAACTTTGACTAGCGCAGGGGCTTCGACAAAGCTCCCTTCCCCTTGCCCTTGGTGAGCTATTTAGCTCTGAGAAGGTAATAGAACAAAGAACACTACATCTCAGAAAGAATTAAGACATATAATACAAAGACCTTGCGAGGAAAGATTTCCTCTTCACAACAGGCACCTCCTTTGTGCCAATGGCCACTGTCGGAGCTTTACGCTTTCGAGGAACTATGTATGGTAGTGGAACCAATTCTCCATCATCCTGAGAAATCTTGGAACAATATCCCTCGATATAAGCAACCTCCGACTCGGGGAGGTCAGCAAGCTGAAAAGAGAAAACATATTTCAGTATTGCAAAAACAATGAAAAGATGAACACACAAATCGACTTACTGCTGGAAACTTACCGTCATCACAGGATCTTCTGCCGTATGGATGTCCAAAGATAGCTCCAGGATTTTCCTCTCAATCTGCTCCCTTATTAGCCATTTTATTTGACATACGTAGTCTTTATCCGAGTAGGGCTTGGAGCAGATCTGGAGGTAATCATTCTTGGATGCTGTGATGGAATGCTTAAGCCGGTCTCCATGATGTTGTAGAGACTGGATCCTGTGTGCCACCCAGTAGTTAACTAAGTCGGACCCTTTCAGGACCTTGTGCTTCATCAAATATTCAAACCGCCTCTTGACAAGAAGCAGATCGTCACTGAGAGCCAACGCATCTGCGTCCTAGGACTCTTGGGGCGTGGTGGCACCATCGACGAGGGCCAAAAAAGCAGTAGCTTTGCTAGGAGTAGGAATATCATTGTGGTAAAGAAAGTGGATGGCCATTGCTTGACCGAATCACTGGCCATAATCCGAGGATAGACGCGCTCTCTTCTAACAGAAAAAACTAATAGTACCGGTAATGTATGGATTACCGGCACTGATGGAATATCTTTGGACATGAAAATAAAACCGGAAAAGAGTAAGGCTCGGCCTAATCCCGAGATACCCCTCGCACAAAGATGCGTACGCGCTCATCTCTAAGAGAGAGTTCGGGGGAAGATGGTGGAGATAAACTCCATAATGACCGATAACCTCAGAAAAGAAGTCTGAGGGAGGGAAGCTCAAACCTCTGTCTAGGTGGGTGCCGGAGTGTACCTGCTCGCTGTCGCGGGGGTTCGGGATGGTTTCGCCAAAGCCGCTCTGCCAGTCGCCGGCGCAGAGGAGCCCTTCGTCCTGCACGACGCGGAGCTTGTCGTCATCAAGGACGCACGGGAGCTAGACCCTGCAGTTTCTCTCCTTCTCCGCCGCTGTTGTCGTCACTGCCGTGATGGAAGATGATGCTAAAGCCAATTTTCCTGTATGCCGATGACCTAGAAAGTGTGGCGCTGGAGGTTTCTGGGGAGCAGAGGAGCTCTGGGTTCATGGTGAGATGTTGGGGAGAAGGAAACAACGCAAGTGCTGATGAAGAAGATGGGGAATATAATCCTCACCACTTATATCCTCCAACCGCGTCAAGATTCGTGTAAACGCAACAGTGAACGCGCCACGTGACGTGGAAAGAACTAGGTAACCCCCTCGTGATGATTACGCCGCCTCGATCTCTACGCATGCATTAAAACAGCGCCTCGGTTCCGTGAAAGGTAGACCCACCAACGGTCGTGCTGATAGGAATATCTGTCAGTGACGTGACTTGATCATAACTAGTGTCACGTTACATCAGAGACCAAGTTCCGACTTAGTTTGAATTTCAAGATGGAAACCCAAATAACATATTCATTGGTCCGGCTCATTTGAGACTCGAATCCTATCCCTTATTTTTGAAGTTTCAGGAACCCTTCAAGATTCTACAAGCTGAAGATCAAGCTAGACGATGATGAAATCCAACTTTGGATCTTGGAGGCTTCCAGGGGCTGCTGTTGGGGATATACTTTCCAGGTATCCTTACTGTGCCTCACTAACCAGGGTGGCCTACTTCAGGTTAGAGCTTTTCTTCACGGGCGGCCAAGTCAGGGAGAAGAGACGGAGTCTAGTCCGGCTACGTGAAGGCCCGGAAGACTTACTGACATAGGACCGTAGTGTTACTTGTAGTTTAACATGTACTCTGTAACCGACTCTTAGTCGTAGCCGGATAGGTCTCTCCTGTAAACCCTAGGTCGGATATCTATATAAGCCATCCTAGGGAGAGGCTTTAGGGCACCCTCACAATAGTCTACAATCTCAACTCGCACATACGAAACCCTTGTAACCCATATTCCGGCTTTACCATATTACTGGATTGCTAGCAGGAGTAGGATCTGTCCAAAGCTGGCGGATTCGAACCTGGGTAAACTTGTGTGATCATCATCCCGGAACATCGTACGTATCACACCCCTCTCTTCCACACGCCTTGAGGACCCCCTCATGGCGTACTTGTCATCAATCCGACGACATGTGTTCTTTTCCTAAACCACATGGATCCACTAGAGTTCATTGGATGCGTGTTCTTTTGATAAGCCACATGGATCCACTAGAGTTCATTACATGTGTGTTCTTTTCATAAACCACATGGATCCACTAGAGTTCAGTGCATGTTTGTTCTTTTCCTAAACCACATGGATACACTAGAGTTCATTGGATGTGTGTTTCTTTCACATACCACATGGATCCACTAGAGTTCATTGGATATGTGTCCTTTTCATAAACCACATGGATCCACTAGAGTTTAGTGCATGTGTGTTCTTTTCATAAACCACATGGATCCACTAGAGTTCATTGCATGTGTGTTATTTTAATAAAATCACATGGATCCACTAGAATTCATTAGATGTGTGTTCTTTTCATAAACCACATGGATCCACTAGAGTTCATTGCATGTGTGTTCTTTCCCTAAACTAGATGGATCCACTAGAGTTCATTGAATGTGTGTTCTTTTCACAGACCACATGGATCCACTAGAGTTCATTGCATGTGTGTTCTTTTCATAAACCACATGGATCCACTAGAGTTCATTTATGTGTGTTCTTTTCCTAAACCACAAGGATCCACTGGAGTTCATTGGATGTGTGTTCTTTTCATAAATGACATGCATCCATTAGAGTTCATTGGATGTGTGTTCTTTTCACAGACCACATGGATCCACAAGAGTTCATTGGATGTGTGTGTGTATCAATGTGCATCATTTTGGTTTTCGAAAAGAACGGATGTAATGATGCCACTATAGCATATGTGTTCTTCTCATAAACCATATGGATCCACTAGAGTATATTGCATGTGTGTTCCTTACATAAACCACATGGATCCACTATAGTTCATTGGATGTGTGTCCTTTTCATAACCCACATGGATCTACTAGAGTTCATTGCATCTGTTTTGTTTTCCTCAACTACATGGAGCCACTAGAGTTCATTGGATGTGTGTTGTTTTCACAGACCAAATGGATCCACTAGAGTTTATTGCATGTGTGTTATTTTGATAAACCACATGGATCCACTAGAGTTCATTGGATGTGTGTTCTTTTCACAAAACACATGGATCCACTAGATGTCATTGGATGTGTGTTATTTTGATAAACTACGTGGATCCACGAGAGTTCATTTCATGTGTGTTCTTTTCATAAACCACATGGATCCTCTAGATGTCATTGCAGGTGTGTTCTTTTCCTAAACCACATGGATCCACTAGATGTCATTGCATGTGTGTTATTTTCATAAACAACATGGATCCACTAGAGTCATTGGATGTGTGTGTATCAGTGTGCATCATTGTGGTTTTAGGAAAATAACGCATGCAATGATGCCATTACACCATGTGTGTTCTTCTCATAAACCACATGGATCCACTAGATGTCATTACATGTATGTTGTTTTCATAAACCACTTGGATCCAATAGATGTCATTGGATGTGTGTTATTTTCATAAACAACATGGATCCACTAGAGTTCATTTTATGTGTGTTTTTTCCTAAACCACAAGGATCCACTACAGTTCATTGGATGTGTGTTGTTTTCATAAACCACATGGATCCACTGGAGTTCATTGGATGTTTGTTCTTTCCATAGACCACATGGATCCACTAGAGCTCATTGGATGTGTGTGTGTATTAGTGTGCATCATTTTTGTTTTGGAAAAGAACACATGCAATGATGCCACTATAGCATGTGTGTTCTTCTAATAAACTAGATGGATCCACTAGAGTTCATTTCATGTGTGTTCTTTTCATAATCCACATGGATCCACTAGAATCCATTGGATGTGTGTCCTTTTCATAAACCCATGGATCCACTAGAGTTCATTGCATCTGTTTTGTTTTCCTAAACTACATGGATCCACTAGAGTTCATTGGATGTGTGTTCTTTTCACAATCCACATGGATCCACTAGAGTTCATTGCATATGTATTCTTTTCATAAACCACATGGATCCACTAGAGTTCATTGGATCTGTGTTCTTTTCATAAAACACATGGATCTACTAGAGTTTAGTGCATGAGTATTCTTTTCATAAACCACATGGATCCACTAGAGTTCATTGCATGTGTGTTATTTTAATAAAACCAAATGGATCCACTAGAATTCATTTGATGTGTGTTATTTTCAAAAACCACATGGATCCACTAGAGTTCATTGCATGTGTGTTCTTTCACTAAACCACATGGATCCACTAGAGTTCATTGGATGTGTGTTCTTTTCATAGACCACATGGATCCTATAGATTTCATTGCATGTGTGTTCTTTTCATATACCACATTGATCCACTAGAGTTAATTGGATGTGTGTTCTTTTCATAAACCACATGGCTCCACTAGAGTTCATTTTATTTGTGTTCTTTTCCTAAACCACAAGGATCCACTAAAGTTCATTAGATGTGTGTTCTTTTCATAAACCACATGGATCCACTAGAGTTCATTGGATGTGTGCTCTTTTCACTGACCACATGGATCCACTAGAGTTCATTGGATGTGTGTATGTATGAGTGTGCATCATATTGGTTTTTGGAAAAGAACAGATGCAATGATGTAGCATGTGTTTTCTTCTCATAAACCACATGGATCCACTAGAGATCATTGCATGGGTGTTCTTTTCATAAAACACATGGATCCACTATAGTTCATTGGATGTGTCTCCTTTTCATAAACCACATGGATCCACTAGAGTTCATTCATGTGTTTTGTGTTCCTAAACTACATGGGTCCACTAGAGTTCATTGCATGTGTGTTCTTTTCACAGACCACATGGATCCATTATAGTTGTTTGCATGTGTGTTCTTTTGATAAACCACATGGATCTACTAGAGTTCATTGAGTGTGTGTTATTTTCATAAACCACATGGATCCACTAGAGTTCATTGCATGTGTATTATTTTCATAAACCACATGGATCCACTAGATGTCATTGGATGTGTGTTCTTTTGATAAACTACATGGATCCACTAGAGTTCATTGCATCTGTGTTCTTTTCATAAACCACATGGATCCACTAGATGTCATTGCATGTGCGTTCTTTTCATAAACCACATGGATCCACTAGAGTCATTGGATGTGTGTGTGTATCAATGTGGATCATTCTATTTTTTTTGAAAAGAACACATGCAATGATGCCATTACACCATGTTTGTTCTTCTCATAAACCACATGGATCCACTAGATGTCATTGCATGTATGTTCTTTTCATAAACCACATGGATCCACTAGATGTCATTGGATGTGTGTTCTTTTCATAAACCACATGGATCCACTAGAGTTCAGTTTATGTGTGTTCTTTTCCTAAACCACAAGGATTCACTAGAGTTCATTGGATGTGTGTTGTTTTCATAAACCACATGGATCCACTAGAGTTCATTGTTTGTTTGTTCTTTTCACAGACTACATGGATCCACTAGAGTTCATTGGATGTGTGTGTGTATCAATGTGCATCATTTTGTTTTGGAAAAGAACACATGCAATGATGCCACTATAGCATGTGTGTTCTTCTCATGGATATATTTCGTATTGAGAGGTGATACTTATGTTATTTCATCTGTTTTTGCATGGTTGATGACTTTTGGAGCATTGACCGCTGCAGTCAGGATTCTGATGGAAAAGTTGCTGTTTTGAGGCAAAATTCGCGAACATCATAAAATTCGGGAAAATATACGGAAAATCCTATTTTTCTAGAAGACGAATGGAGCCAAAAGGGGGGCTGGAGATGGGCCACAAGGGGCCCACACCACCCCCTGGCGCAGGACACCCTAGGCCGCGCCACTAGCTGGTGTGGCCACCCTGGTCCACCCATGGCACTCCCCTCTAGCGTATATTATCCTCCCGAAACCCTAAGACTCGGGGGGCGGCCACAGAAAGATTATGCCGCCTCTACAAAGCGGAAATCACCGAGAGAGAAAGATCTCTCCGGCAGACAGATTTGTGCCGGGGGAATTCCTTCCCGAAGAGGGGAGATCATCGCCATCAACACCACCATCAAGCTGGACTTCATCGGGATCATCATCATCATCACCACCATCATCACCATCAGCACCATCATCACGATCTCCATGTTGCTGTAACAATTGGGTTGAATCTTGCATGGTTCATAGGGGAAACTTTCCCGGTGTTGATTACTCTTTGTAGTTGATGCTACTGAGTGAACCATTGAATTATTGTTTATGTTCAGATTGTTATACATCATTATTTCATCTCTGATCATGATCCATATGATTTTTCACGAGTAGTTCATTTTGTTCTTGAGGACATGGGAGAAGTCATGCTGTTAGTAGTAGAGTTGTGTTGAGAAAGATTCAATGGTTTGATATTTAAGTTGTGGTGTACTTCTTCTAGTGGTGTCATGTGAACGTCCACTACATGACACTTCACTTATATGGTCCTAGGGGAATGCATTGTGTATTTGACTACTAATCGTAGGGGTTGCCGGAGTGACAGAAACCTGAACCCCCATTAGGAAACCATTGCATAGGGGACGTAAGGGTCTTAGAGTTTAAAGCTGTGGTTAGGTCTCTACCTTAATTACTTTCTTGTACTTACGGATGTTTGCAAGGGGTATAATCACAAGTATGTATTAGTCCTAGGAAGGTCGGTACATTAGCACAGGTTCACCCACACAATACTTAGCAAGCTAAAGAAGATTAATCAACTATATGAAGCCAAAGCACTTGACAGTCTCATGTGTCCTCGAGAACGTTTGGTCATCTTAATTAATACAACCGGCTTGTCCTTTGCTGCATAAAGGATTGGGCCACTTGCTGCATTTATTCCTATTGTGTTTTATTCACTCGTACTTTATTTACTTGCTTTACCAAAAACCCCTAAAAATCCGTTTGCTAAGTACTTGCAGAGAATTCCTGATCCATACCACTAGCCAGCACCTTCTGCTGCTCGTTGGGTTCGACACTCTTACTTATCGAAAATACTACGATACACCCCCTATACTTGTGGGTCATCAATCCACCAGAGTTCATTGGATGTGTGTTCTTTTCATAAACCACATGGATCCACTAGAGTTCATTGCATGTGTGTTAGTTTCCTAAACCACATAGATCCACTAGAGTCCATTGCATGTGTGTCCTTTTCATAACCCACATGGATCCACTAGAATTCATTAGATGTGTGTTCTTTTCATAAACCACATGGATCCACTAGAGTTTATTGCATGTGTGTTCTTTTCATAAATCACATGGATCCACTAGAGTCATTGGATGTGTGTGTGTGTGATCTGTGTACATCATTTTGGTTTTAGGAAAAGAACACATTCAATGATGCCATTACACCACGTGTGTTCTTCTCATAAACCACATGGATCCATTAGATGTCATTGCATGTGTGTTCTTTTCATAAACCCCATGGATCCAATATATGTCATTGGATGTGTGTTCTTTTCATAAACCACATGGATCCACTAGAGTTCATTGCATGTGTGTTCTTTCACTAAACCACATGGATCCACTAGAGTTCATTGGATGTGTGTTCTTTTCATAGACCACATGGATCCTATAGATTTCATTGCATGTGTGTTCTTTTCATATACCACATTGATCCACTAGAGTTAATTGGATGTGTGTTCTTTTCATAAACCACATGGCTCCACTAGAGTTCATTTTATTTGTGTTCTTTTCCTAAACCACAAGGATCCACTAAAGTTCATTAGATGTGTGTTCTTTTCATAAACCACATGGATCCACTAGAGTTCATTGGATGTGTGCTCTTTTCACTGACCACATGGATCCACTAGAGTTCATTGGATGTGTGTATGTATGAGTGTGCATCATATTGGTTTTTGGAAAAGAACAGATGCAATGATGTAGCATGTGTTTTCTTCTCATAAACCACATGGATCCACTAGAGATCATTGCATGGGTGTTCTTTTCATAAAACACATGGATCCACTATAGTTCATTGGATGTGTCTCCTTTTCATAAACCACATGGATCCACTAGAGTTCATTCATGTGTTTTGTGTTCCTAAACTACATGGGTCCACTAGAGTTCATTGCATGTGTGTTCTTTTCACAGACCACATGGATCCATTATAGTTGTTTGCATGTGTGTTCTTTTGATAAACCACATGGATCTACTAGAGTTCATTGAGTGTGTGTTATTTTCATAAACCACATGGATCCACTAGAGTTCATTGCATGTGTATTATTTTCATAAACCACATGGATCCACTAGATGTCATTGGATGTGTGTTCTTTTGATAAACTACATGGATCCACTAGAGTTCATTGCATCTGTGTTCTTTTCATAAACCACATGGATCCACTAGATGTCATTGCATGTGCGTTCTTTTCATAAACCACATGGATCCACTAGAGTCATTGGATGTGTGTGTGTATCAATGTGGATCATTCTATTTTTTTTGAAAAGAACACATGCAATGATGCCATTACACCATGTTTGTTCTTCTCATAAACCACATGGATCCACTAGATGTCATTGCATGTATGTTCTTTTCATAAACCACATGGATCCACTAGATGTCATTGGATGTGTGTTCTTTTCATAAACCACATGGATCCACTAGAGTTCAGTTTATGTGTGTTCTTTTCCTAAACCACAAGGATTCACTAGAGTTCATTGGATGTGTGTTGTTTTCATAAACCACATGGATCCACTAGAGTTCATTGTTTGTTTGTTCTTTTCACAGACTACATGGATCCACTAGAGTTCATTGGATGTGTGTGTGTATCAATGTGCATCATTTTGTTTTGGAAAAGAACACATGCAATGATGCCACTATAGCATGTGTGTTCTTCTCATGGATATATTTCGTATTGAGAGGTGATACTTATGTTATTTCATCTGTTTTTGCATGGTTGATGACTTTTGGAGCATTGACCGCTGCAGTCAGGATTCTGATGGAAAAGTTGCTGTTTTGAGGCAAAATTCGCGAACATCATAAAATTCGGGAAAATATACGGAAAATCCTATTTTTCTAGAAGACGAATGGAGCCAAAAGGGGGGCTGGAGATGGGCCACAAGGGGCCCACACCACCCCCTGGCGCAGGACACCCTAGGCCGCGCCACTAGCTGGTGTGGCCACCCTGGTCCACCCATGGCACTCCCCTCTAGCGTATATTATCCTCCCGAAACCCTAAGACTCGGGGGGCGGCCACAGAAAGATTATGCCGCCTCTACGAAGCGGAAATCACCGAGAGAGAAAGATCTCTCCGGCAGACAGATTTGTGCCGGGGGAATTCCTTCCCGAAGAGGGGAGATCATCGCCATCAACACCACCATCAAGCTGGACTTCATCGGGATCATCATCATCATCACCACCATCATCACCATCAGCACCATCATCACGATCTCCATGTTGCTGTAACAATTGGGTTGAATCTTGCATGGTTCATAGGGGAAACTTTCCCGGTGTTGATTACTCTTTGTAGTTGATGCTACTGAGTGAACCATTGAATTATTGTTTATGTTCAGATTGTTATACATCATTATTTCATCTCTGATCATGATCCATATGATTTTTCACGAGTAGTTCATTTTGTTCTTGAGGACATGGGAGAAGTCATGCTGTTAGTAGTAGAGTTGTGTTGAGAAAGATTCAATGGTTTGATATTTAAGTTGTGGTGTACTTCTTCTAGTGGTGTCATGTGAACGTCCACTACATGACACTTCACTTATATGGTCCTAGGGGAATGCATTGTGTATTTGACTACTAATCGTAGGGGTTGCCGGAGTGACAGAAACCTGAACCCCCATTAGGAAACCATTGCATAGGGGACGTAAGGGTCTTAGAGTTTAAAGCTGTGGTTAGGTCTCTACCTTAATTACTTTCTTGTACTTACGGATGTTTGCAAGGGGTATAATCACAAGTATGTATTAGTCCTAGGAAGGTCGGTACATTAGCACAGGTTCACCCACACAATACTTAGCAAGCTAAAGAAGATTAATCAACTATATGAAGCCAAAGCACTTGACAGTCTCATGTGTCCTCGAGAACGTTTGGTCATCTTAATTAATACAACCGGCTTGTCCTTTGCTGCATAAAGGATTGGGCCACTTGCTGCATTTATTCCTATTGTGTTTTATTCACTCGTACTTTATTTACTTGCTTTACCAAAAACCCCTAAAAATCCGTTTGCTAAGTACTTGCAGAGAATTCCTGATCCATACCACTAGCCAGCACCTTCTGCTGCTCGTTGGGTTCGACACTCTTACTTATCGAAAATACTACGATACACCCCCTATACTTGTGGGTCATCAATCCACCAGAGTTCATTGGATGTGTGTTCTTTTCATAAACCACATGGATCCACTAGAGTTCATTGCATGTGTGTTAGTTTCCTAAACCACATAGATCCACTAGAGTCCATTGCATGTGTGTCCTTTTCATAACCCACATGGATCCACTAGAATTCATTAGATGTGTGTTCTTTTCATAAACCACATGGATCCACTAGAGTTTATTGCATGTGTGTTCTTTTCATAAATCACATGGATCCACTAGAGTCATTGGATGTGTGTGTGTGTGATCTGTGTACATCATTTTGGTTTTAGGAAAAGAACACATTCAATGATGCCATTACACCACGTGTGTTCTTCTCATAAACCACATGGATCCATTAGATGTCATTGCATGTGTGTTCTTTTCATAAACCCCATGGATCCAATATATGTCATTGGATGTGTGTTCTTTTCATAAACCACATGGATCCACTAGAGTTCATTGCATGTGTGTTCTTTTCCTAAACCACAAGGATCCACTAGAATTCATTAGATGCGTGTTATTTTCATAAACCACATGGATCCACTAGAGTTCATTGCATGTGTGTTCTTTCACTAAACCACATGGATCCACTAGAGTTCATTGGATGTGTGTTCTTTTCATAGACCACATGGATCCTATAGATTTCATTGCATGTGTGTTCTTTTCATATACCACATTGATCCACTAGAGTTAATTGGATGTGTGTTCTTTTCATAAACCACATGGCTCCACTAGAGTTCATTTTATTTGTGTTCTTTTCCTAAACCACAAGGATCCACTAAAGTTCATTAGATGTGTGTTCTTTTCATAAACCACATGGATCCACTAGAGTTCATTGGATGTGTGCTCTTTTCACTGACCACATGGATCCACTAGAGTTCATTGGATGTGTGTATGTATGAGTGTGCATCATATTGGTTTTTGGAAAAGAACAGATGCAATGATGTAGCATGTGTTTTCTTCTCATAAACCACATGGATCCACTAGAGATCATTGCATGGGTGTTCTTTTCATAAAACACATGGATCCACTATAGTTCATTGGATGTGTCTCCTTTTCATAAACCACATGGATCCACTAGAGTTCATTCATGTGTTTTGTGTTCCTAAACTACATGGGTCCACTAGAGTTCATTGCATGTGTGTTCTTTTCACAGACCACATGGATCCATTATAGTTGTTTGCATGTGTGTTCTTTTGATAAACCACATGGATCTACTAGAGTTCATTGAGTGTGTGTTATTTTCATAAACCACATGGATCCACTAGAGTTCATTGCATGTGTATTATTTTCATAAACCACATGGATCCACTAGATGTCATTGGATGTGTGTTCTTTTGATAAACTACATGGATCCACTAGAGTTCATTGCATCTGTGTTCTTTTCATAAACCACATGGATCCACTAGATGTCATTGCATGTGCGTTCTTTTCATAAACCACATGGATCCACTAGAGTCATTGGATGTGTGTGTGTATCAATGTGGATCATTCTATTTTTTTTGAAAAGAACACATGCAATGATGCCATTACACCATGTTTGTTCTTCTCATAAACCACATGGATCCACTAGATGTCATTGCATGTATGTTCTTTTCATAAACCACATGGATCCACTAGATGTCATTGGATGTGTGTTCTTTTCATAAACCACATGGATCCACTAGAGTTCAGTTTATGTGTGTTCTTTTCCTAAACCACAAGGATTCACTAGAGTTCATTGGATGTGTGTTGTTTTCATAAACCACATGGATCCACTAGAGTTCATTGTTTGTTTGTTCTTTTCACAGACTACATGGATCCACTAGAGTTCATTGGATGTGTGTGTGTATCAATGTGCATCATTTTGTTTTGGAAAAGAACACATGCAATGATGCCACTATAGCATGTGTGTTCTTCTCATGGATATATTTCGTATTGAGAGGTGATACTTATGTTATTTCATCTGTTTTTGCATGGTTGATGACTTTTGGAGCATTGACCGCTGCAGTCAGGATTCTGATGGAAAAGTTGCTGTTTTGAGGCAAAATTCGCGAACATCATAAAATTCGGGAAAATATACGGAAAATCCTATTTTTCTAGAAGACGAATGGAGCCAAAAGGGGGGCTGGAGATGGGCCACAAGGGGCCCACACCACCCCCTGGCGCAGGACACCCTAGGCCGCGCCACTAGCTGGTGTGGCCACCCTGGTCCACCCATGGCACTCCCCTCTAGCGTATATTATCCTCCCGAAACCCTAAGACTCGGGGGGCGGCCACAGAAAGATTATGCCGCCTCTACAAAGCGGAAATCACCGAGAGAGAAAGATCTCTCCGGCAGACAGATTTGTGCCGGGGGAATTCCTTCCCGAAGAGGGGAGATCATCGCCATCAACACCACCATCAAGCTGGACTTCATCGGGATCATCATCATCATCACCACCATCATCACCATCAGCACCATCATCACGATCTCCATGTTGCTGTAACAATTGGGTTGAATCTTGCATGGTTCATAGGGGAAACTTTCCCGGTGTTGATTACTCTTTGTAGTTGATGCTACTGAGTGAACCATTGAATTATTGTTTATGTTCAGATTGTTATACATCATTATTTCATCTCTGATCATGATCCATATGATTTTTCACGAGTAGTTCATTTTGTTCTTGAGGACATGGGAGAAGTCATGCTGTTAGTAGTAGAGTTGTGTTGAGAAAGATTCAATGGTTTGATATTTAAGTTGTGGTGTACTTCTTCTAGTGGTGTCATGTGAACGTCCACTACATGACACTTCACTTATATGGTCCTAGGGGAATGCATTGTGTATTTGACTACTAATCGTAGGGGTTGCCGGAGTGACAGAAACCTGAACCCCCATTAGGAAACCATTGCATAGGGGACGTAAGGGTCTTAGAGTTTAAAGCTGTGGTTAGGTCTCTACCTTAATTACTTTCTTGTACTTACGGATGTTTGCAAGGGGTATAATCACAAGTATGTATTAGTCCTAGGAAGGTCGGTACATTAGCACAGGTTCACCCACACAATACTTAGCAAGCTAAAGAAGATTAATTAACTATATGAAGCCAAAGCACTTGACAGTCTCATGTGTCCTCGAGAACGTTTGGTCATCTTAATTAATACAACCGGCTTGTCCTTTGCTGCATAAAGGATTGGGCCACTTGCTGCATTTATTCCTATTGTGTTTTATTCACTCGTACTTTATTTACTTGCTTTACCAAAAACCCCTAAAAATCCGTTTGCTAAGTACTTGCAGAGAATTCCTGATCCATACCACTAGCCAGCACCTTCTGCTGCTCGTTGGGTTCGACACTCTTACTTATCGAAAATACTACGATACACCCCCTATACTTGTGGGTCATCAATCCACCAGAGTTCATTGGATGTGTGTTCTTTTCATAAACCACATGGATCCACTAGAGTTCATTGCATGTGTGTTAGTTTCCTAAACCACATAGATCCACTAGAGTCCATTGCATGTGTGTCCTTTTCATAACCCACATGGATCCACTAGAATTCATTAGATGTGTGTTCTTTTCATAAACCACATGGATCCACTAGAGTTTATTGCATGTGTGTTCTTTTCATAAATCACATGGATCCACTAGAGTCATTGGATGTGTGTGTGTGTGATCTGTGTACATCATTTTGGTTTTAGGAAAAGAACACATTCAATGATGCCATTACACCACGTGTGTTCTTCTCATAAACCACATGGATCCATTAGATGTCATTGCATGTGTGTTCTTTTCATAAACCCCATGGATCCAATATATGTCATTGGATGTGTGTTCTTTTCATAAACCACATGGATCCACTAGAGTTCATTGCATGTGTGTTCTTTTCCTAAACCACAAGGATCCACTAGAATTCATTAGATGCGTGTTATTTTCATAAACCACATGGATCCACTAGAGTTCATTGCATGTAGTAGCTAGATGGCTGGTTCTCCTCCTTTGTGCTTTCATGTTCAGATCTTGTGAGCTCCGTTCATGATCAAGATCATCTATTTGGAATTCTACATGTCGTGTTTGCGAGGATCCGATGGATATTGAGATGCTATTTCAGATTGATTATTGATTCTATCATGTCTTTGTTATTTGTGATCTTGCATGTTTTCCGTTGTTAGTAGCTATCTTGGCCAAGTAGATGCTAGCAACTCCAAGAGTTAGTATTTATGCTCGATAGTGGGTTCATGCCTCTTGTAATCTGGGGAAGTGACATAAATCTCTAAGGTACTAGATTTGTTGTTGCTACTAGGGAGAAAACAACAATCCTTTGTTCATAGAACAATCTTATTGTTTACTTTACACACAATTTGTAAAGCAATAATCAGTTGCTTGCAACTTAATACTGGAGGGGGTTCGGATGATAACCTGAAGGTGGATTATTAGTCATAGATGCAGTTGGATGGCGGTCTATGTATAATGTTGTAATGCCCAATCAAGTTCCAAAGGAGTCAAGATGATTAGTATATGCATGTATTGCTTTCTTGATGTTTGTTAATTGCCCCGCTGTAATTTGTTCACCCAGCATGTTATCTATCTTAAGGAGAGCCACCTCTAGTGAACTATGGATCCCGGACCTTTTCTTTTACATACAATGTCTAAACTGTTTACTGCTTTGTGTTTAATTTCTACAAACTATTACTTCCTTCCATTTGATACGTTTAATCCTTTGTTTACAGCAAAACACGGTGAGATTGTGAACCTCATCGCAAATTGGGGACATATTTCTGTGGTTGTGTTGTGCAGGTCTCCACGTTTCTACTAGCACCGGTAGTGCGCCCAGCCAAGGCTCAGCTAGCAACACCTTTGGGGTGTTTCCTTGCTCCTACTGGTTTGATTAAACCTTGGTTTCATAACTGAGGGAAACTGGCTGCTGTGCTCATCATACCTTCCTCTTGGGGTTCCCAACGAGCTCTACATCAACACTGAGCCATCAAGCATTTTTCTGGTGCCGTTGCCGGGTAGTCAATGACATCTTCACAAGGGGAGTCCCTCATATCCAATGTCTTTACTTTGTTATTTTTTTGTTTTTCTTTGTTTCTTTTTGCTTTGTTTGTTGGTTTTGTTACAAAAAAACACAAAAAAATTAGTTTTACTAGTTTTCTTTCTTTATCAAAAAACAAAAAATGACTACTCTTGAAAACACTAAGTTGTGTGACTTCACTAGCACCAACAACAATGATTTTATGAGCACACATATTGCTCCACCTGTGCCTGAAGATACTTTCTCTAAGATAAAACCTGCTTTGCTCAATCTTGTTATGAGAGAACAATTTTCTGGTATTGGTAATGAAGATGCTGCTACCCATCTAAATAACTTTGTTGAACTTTGTGTGATGCAAAAGCATAGGGATGTAGATGGTGATATTATTAAGCTGAAATTGTTTCCTTTCTCTTTGAGAGGAAAAGCTAAAGAATGGTTGAATTCCTTAACTAGGAATAGTATTGATTCTTGGACTAAATGCAAGGATGCTTTTATTGGAAAATATTATCCTCCTGCTAATATTATATCTATGAGAAGTGAAATAATGAAGTTTAAACAATCTGATAATGAGCATGTTGCTCAAGCTTGGGAATGAATGAAATCTTTGGTTAAGAATTGTCCCACTCATGGACTGACTGCTTGGATGATCATCCAAACTTTTTATACAGGATTGAACTATTCTTCAAGGAACCTATTGGATTCTGCTACTGGAGGTACCTTTATGACCATCACTTTGGGTGCTAAACTTCTGGACAATATGATGGTTAATTATTCTGAATGACATACTGAGAGAGCTCCACAAGGTAGGAAGATGGATTTATGATATGCTTGATTTGCCTCCTCTTGAAGATTGTTATTTGAATGTCCCACTTGATGATAATGCTAAAAATAAACTCATGGGGAGTCTTAATAATGTTCTTATTATGGTTAACAATGCCTATTTCCCCGTTGATTTCTATGTTTCGGATGTTGAATGCAATGCTTCTTGTCCTAGTACTTTGGGAAGACCTTTTTTAGAATTGTTGGTGCTATTATTGATATGAAAGAAGGCACCATTAAATATCAACTCCCACTCAAGAAAGGTATTGAACACTTCTCTAAGAAGAGAGAGAATATTTATTTTGCTTCTCCTATGAAAACAAAATTTGGTCTTAATGCTTCTTCATTGAGAACACTTGATTCTTTCTTGCTTCTTAAGCCTAACTTAAAGGCGTTAAAGAAAAGTACTTATTGGGAGATAACCGAAAAGTTTTAAAAGAGTCTTGGAATTTATTACTTCAGTAATAACTGCTCCTTATCCTTTTTATTTGCTTTTTGTGCCAAGAGTAACCTCTAATGAGAGAGAAGTAATGATTGGGAAAGTTGCTGTCCCGAAACAGATTTCTGTGCTTCACCGTAAACATTCGTGTAAAATCTATGAAAGACGTTTTGAGGTGTGAATTTGTGTGCTTCTGCCCCAGGTTCTTATCTAACTTTTGTTAGTTCAACACTCTTTGATTTGAGCAACAGAAGATCTTCGAAAAAAGTTGTATTTACCTGCTGGTCTGTTTTGACAGATTTCTGCCATTTTCTGCATTTGCTTCTTGTTGTTTTCTTTTTGAGTTCTTTTAGGGAATTGAGCTTTTTGAGGGAAGTTCTACAGTACCTAGTGTTCTAATGGAAATTTATTTGGTGTTGGAACTGAACCTTAAGACCTAATATCTTGAGTGCACTAATGTTGCTAATAAAGATTGTGTGAAGTTTTGTATGAAGAAAAAATTCCAGGTGTATGGAAGGAATGAGTAATGAGATGAAGGATGGACTAAAGCTCAAGCTTGGGGATGCCACGCATGTCACCCCAATAAATATCCAAGAATTACAAGCGTCAAAGCTTGGGGATGCCCAAGGCATCCCCCTCTTCATCAATAAAAATCCCAGGTTTCTTCCAAACACTTCATTTTTATTGTTTCATGCACAGTTGTGTTTTTCTCGGAGTGTCTTCTTTTTCGTTTTCATTTTGTTTTTTTCATTTGCTTTGCTTGCTTAGTTTGATGAATAAATTGGTTGGAGCCCCTCATTCATATATTGGTTTGCAAATAGTTTGTTTTGGATTGGAAAAGAGTAGGAATGTTCATTCTTATGTGGTAAAAAGAGCTCGTTTTTTACTGTGGCCTATGCTCTGTCATGCCATGCTTGATATTGTTTTGGATTTATGCTTAGTATTCTTTGCTGTAGCATGACTTGTTATAAACAATTGAGATTCCTTAATATTCCTTGGATGAATCATGTGTTGTTTTAGCATATTAAAGCATAGTATAGTGGTATTCTCCTTTGATGCTTTATTTGGGTTGACTTGGCGCATGCTCACACCATGTTATGACGATCTCAAGTAACCATAGCCTTTATGATCCTTTAGTTTTCAACTTGTAGTATCACTTTATGCTTTGATCAATGATGTTTTGTCGCTCTGCATGATTATGGCCAGTATTGCTCTCTTAGTTTGTCGCTCCCAATCTTTTGCTAGCCTCCACAACCAAGTATGAGTTCCACTCATGCATCCAACTCCCTAAACCAAGTTATTTTAAAGAGTCCACCATACCTACCTACTAGCTTATGCTATTCCAAGTATATTCATGCTTTTGTTTACATTCCAAATTAAACTTGTTATGAGAAAACTAGTGATTAAACCTCTCATGAACTTGATGGCACACTTTAATTTTTTGCATCTAATAAACTTGAACCATTGGGTCCTTCTTTATTGCGTATATGCTTGCGCTTTATAAGTTGAAATTAGCAGAACCATGTATCATGGGGAACGCTGTCAACATTGAAATTGCACTTTGTACCCCGTTGATATCATGTTCTATTGCTTATGGATCCCGACGGTGTGAAATAAAAGTGGAACATGTAAGATCATGGAGTTTGTATGTGTGTTAGAGAAACGCCTAGGCCGCTAGCCTAAGCCATTCCTAATCATGGTGGAAACTTGCAGCATCACCATAATGAGCACTCTATGAAGCATCCTCAACAAAAACCTATGCAAATAGCAAATAAAAAGATCGTTGAGATGCTCATTGTCTGCTTGCCTTGTCATTTGGATTATGGGATAGCTCCTGTATCATGTGCAAGGGGTACCCCATTGGTGGTTCTTTATGATACACATGTACTTACAATGACAAGAGCTTAGTTGTGACTAAAGTTGAGTAGCATGAGGTTCGGTCTTCGTAAGTAAGGGGCATGCGATTTCGGTTTATAACTTGTCAAGCATATCCTCTTAGTTGTGTCACTTTAACCTTAATCACCTTCAAGATGCTTATGATAGGGGCAATGAGAGCTGAAAGCTATAAGTACCATAATTTTTGGAAGCTCTTTATGATACTTGAATCCCTACTTCCTTTTATATAGGCCTTTCTTCCACCATAATATTGAGTCTCCACCTTCTACCTTTATGCACCTAGTTCGAGAGCATAGTGGCCATTCTTAGTTCTATGTGCATTGTCCCAAGACTAGTTGATTGATGCATATCTTGATATTGCTTGTTTTAAACTATTTGTATCTAGTCACTCTTATGAACTTTGAAGGTCTCCTATGCATTTATATTTGCTACTCTATGAGGGACAAGCTGATTACTATTATGCTATGTTTCCTTTATTTGAAACAAACAAACGTCTTGCAAAGCATTGTTATTCATGAATCTTTTGTTTGTTCCTTTTCATGTTGCATCATAGTTTCTTTGTCTTATTGCTAGAACTTTCTCTTTCATGTTATGATTGAAGTACTATGATCCCAGCTTTGAATGTTTTACAAATACTTTGATCAAGTCTTTGATGGTGCATGTCACCTCAAAAATTAGTCTTTCTTTTTATCACTTACCTACTCGAGGACAAGCAGGAGTTAAGCTTGGGGATGTTGATACATTGCAAATGTATCTATAATTTTCGATGTTTCATGCTTGGTTTTATCCACTTTCTTGTGTTTTGTCCATACTTTGGAGTACCTTTCATATGATTTCTTGGACTAGCCTATTAACAAGAGCCACAGTGCCAGCTGCCTGTTTTCTGCTGGTTTTAGTTCAAGGAAAGTCAGAAAATGAATATTCTCAGAATTGGACGGGACAAAACCAAAGTGCCTATTTTTCCGGAAGTCATCAAATGCCAGAATACGAGACGGAGAAGGGTTGGGGGCCAGCCACACCACATGGCCGCGCGGCTAGGACTGGCCCGTGCCAGGGGGTGGTCTGGCCGACCCCAGCACCCCCTCGGCCTCTCCTTCCGCCTATAAGATTCCCTTGGGATGAAAACCCTAAGTACCCGATCAAAAATCCACAAAAGAGTCTGTAGCCGCCGTCATCTCCATCCCTAAATCGAGAGGGATCTGAAGCTCTTACCGGCACCCTGCCATAGAGGGGAATTCACCCTGGAGGCCTTCTTCATCAGCATGAAAGCCTCCGGTGTGATGCGTGAGTAGTTCATCCTTGCACTACGGATCCATGTAGAAGCTAGATGGCTGGTTCTCCTCCTTTGTTCTTTCATGTTTAGATCTTGTGAGCTCTGCTCATGATCAAGATCATCTATTTGTAATTCTGCATGCTGTGTTTGCGGGGACCCGATGGATATTGAGATGCTATTTCAGATTGATTGTTGATTCTATCATGTCTTTGTTATTTGTGATCTTGCATGCTTTTCGTTGTTAGTAGCTATCTTTGCCAAGTAGATGCTAGCAACTCCAAGAGTTAGTATTTATGCTCGATAGTGGGTTCATGCCTCTGGTAATCTGGGAAGTGACAAAAATCTCTAAGGTACTAGATGTGTTGTTGCTACTAGGGTGAAAACAACAATCCTTTATTCATAGAACAATCGTATTGTTTACTTTACACACAATTCGTCAAGCAATAATCTGTTGCTTCCAACTTAATACTCGAGGGGGTTCGGATGATAACCTGAAGGTGGATTATTAGTCATAGATGCAGTTGGATGGCGGTATATGTATAATGTTGTAATTCCCAATCAAGTTCCAAAGGAGTCAAGATGATTAGTATATGTATGTATTTCTTTCTCGATGTTTGTCAATTGGCCCGCTATAAATTGTTCACCCAACATGTTATCTATCTTAAGGAGAGCCACCTCTAGTGAACTATGGATCCCGGTGCTTTTCTTTTACATACAATATATAAACTGTTTACTGCTTTGTGTTTACTTTCTGCAAACTATTACTTACTTCCATTCGATACATTTAATCCTTTGTTTTCTGCAAAACACGGTGAGATTGACAACCTCATCACAAGTTGGGGACAGAGTTCTATGGTTGTATTGTGCAGGTCTCCATGTTGCTACTAGCACCGGTAGTGCGCCCAGCCAAGGCTCAGCTAGCAACACCTTTGGGGTGTTTCCCCCCTCCTACTGGTTCGACTAAACCGTGGTTTCATAACTGAGGGAAACTTGCTGCTGTGCTCATCATACCTTTCTCTTGGGGTTCCCAACGAGTTCTACATCAACACTAAGCCATTAGTGTTCTTTTCATAAACCACATGGATCCACTAGATGTCATTTCATGTGTGTTTTTTTCCTAAACCACATGAATCCACTAGATGTCATTGCATGTGTGTTCTTTTCATAATCAAAATGGATCCAATATAGTCATTGGATGTGTGTGTGTATCAATGTGCATCATTCTGGTTTTTGGAAAAGAACACATGCAATGATGCCATTCCACCATGTATGTTCTTCTTATAAAACACATGGATCCGAAAGATGTCATTGCATGTATGTTCTTTTCATAAACCATGTGGATCCACTAGATGTCATCGGATGTGTGTTCTTTTCATAAACCACATGGATCCACTAGAGTTCAGTTTATGTGTGTTATTTTCATAAACCACAAGGATCCACTAGAGTTCATTGGATGTGTGTTGTTTTCATAAACCACATGGATCCACTAGAGTTCATTGGATGTTTGTTCTTTTCATAAACCACATGGATCCACTAGAGTTCATTGGATGTGTGTGTATCAATGTGCATCATTTTTGTTTTGGAAAAGAACACATGCAATGATTCCACTATAGCATGTGTGTTCTTCTCATAAACCACATGGATCCACTAGAGTTCATTTCATGTGTTTTCTTTTCACAAACCACATGGATCCACTATAGTTCATTGGATATGTGTCCTTTTCATCAACCCATGGATTCACTAGAGTTCATTGCATGTGTTTTGTTTTCCTAAACTACATGGATCCACTAGAGTTCATTGGATGTGTGTTCTTTTCACAAACCACATGGATCCACTAGAGTTCATTGCATGTGCGTTCTTTTCATAAACCACATGGATCCACTAGATTTCATTGCATGCGTGTTCTTTTACTAAACCACATAGATCCACTAGATTTCATTGCATGTGCGTTCTTTTCACAGACCACATGGATCCATTAGAGATCATTACATGTGTGTTATTTTGATAAACCACATGGATCCACTAGAGTTCATTGCATGTGTGTTATTTTCATAAACCACATGGATCCACTAGAGTTCATTGCACGTGTTCCCTTTTCCTAAACCACATGGATCCACTATATGTCATTGGATGTGTGTTCTTTTCATAAACCACATGGATCCACTAGAGTTTATTGCATGTGTGTTATTTTTCTAAACCACAAGGATCCACTAGAGTTCATTGGATGTGTAACATCCCAATTTCAGCACCCTGATTAGTTGTCCAGAATGCAAAAATCAGGGGGAACAAAAACTTTTTCTTGTGCATTGGTGCAGTGCTTGCTTATTGTTTGTCTACACTTGTGCATCTGAGAGTATATCTTATCATACTCCTTACCTCACCCTCAGTTGACAAAAGCTATTTACCCAAAACTATCCTGGCTCCTTTTGCATATTCTCAAACGTTCTGACAATTCAAAACATGAGCCAAGAAGCTTATGCAACCCAAAACTATTTTAGTAACTTCTATTAACAAAACTATTGAGAGATATAAAATAATCTCCTTATGTTTCCAAGACAGAACACTCAACTAATCTTATCTCTAGTTTCCCCAAAAACCTCTCTTCAAGGCATTTGAATTCTACTCCTGGTATGTATACCAAGGACTCACTACTAGGAAACAGCCTATAGATAGACAAGATGTTCAGTGGCGCATATACCAAACTATGCGCCACAGGAAAACATCACTGGCACACCAGAAAGCATGCGCCACAAAAGATTGGAAGTTCAGTGGCGCATTGTCCAGAACATGCGCTACAGAAGATTGGTGGGACCCGCCGGCCAGGGTGTCATGATCCAAGTTCTGTTGCGCATTCTGAAATATGCGCCATAGAAGAGGCAACTTCTGTGGCGCATATTTCAGAATGCGCCACAGAACATGGAGGGGGGCCCCACCACGGAATCAAATTCACCCAAGTTCTGTGGCCCATGTTGATATATGAGCCACATATGTGTTTCAGTTCTGTGGCACATAAGTCGAACATGCGCCACAGAACTTGGAGGTGGGCCCCACATAGGGAATATTATTCACCCACTTCTGTGGCGCATATGAACTTATGCGCCACAGAAGTTTCAGCATCTATGGCGCATTTCCTCCATATGCGCCACAGATGAGGGCGTCCAGATCCATGTTCAAAAGGTGACAACAGCTAGCTTTCTTATCTATCTATCCACCACCACCCATTTCACATCTCTACCTCCTCCCAACTCGTCTTCCTCCTCCCTCACACCCCATCTTGCCCATAGTTTCTCCATTTTATTTTATCTAAACCTACTTTAATCCATAGATTGGTAAGTGGAAGCTTCACTCCAACTTCTAGATCTAAAAGTTCCTTACTTTTCTCTCTCACATCTCTATTTGTTTACTAATTTCCTCTCCACCAACTTGCATTGTAGATCTATTTGTCCACAGTCTCTCATTGCACGGTCTCGTCTCGCTATTATTGTGTCTACTATAGGTGAGTACTATAGGTGTGTGTGTGTGTGTGCGATCCATGGCGAGACGATGCTTGTGTGTGGTGCATGAATGTTTGCAATGCGAGGAAGTTTTTTGTTGTTTGCTTATTGTTGTCGGGCCCGGCCGATGTGGTTACATGGATGTTTGCAGAAATGTTGATTCATTTCCATTTCAGCAAATTTTTGCACTACCCATATGTCCTAATTTTAGGAAAGGTCATGCCGAATTTTTTCCGGCTAGCATTCATGCATGTGTGTGTTCATATGTGTGGTTCTCACCTATACTCTCTATTTTGACCGCTCAGGCAACCATGGTCCTCACGATGAGAGAAGGTCGAATTGCTAGGTACAAGAAAGGCGCGAAGGAGGACATGATTATGAACAACAAGACCATGATAAGATGTCCATGTCGATCATGCAAACTGCAGCGCTGGATCGACCCTGAATATGGACAATTGGAGGGTCACCTGTTTAGGCGCGGTTTCATGCGCGACCTCAATGAGGCGCTGGCAGGACATGGTGGTGGTCACGAAGATGTGGGCGGGCGAGAAGACGAAGAGTCTACCAGGCATGATCATCATGACGAAGGAGATGCCAACGGGCATGATCATCATGACGAAGGAGATGCCGGCGGGCATGATCAGCATGGAGAAGGAGATGACGACGGGCATGATCATGAAGAAGGAGAAGACGCGAACACACAGACGCTGCTAACTTCGATCTTGCATGACCCTCATGTTCAAGAACTGCTCCTCAAGGAGACGAGCAACGACAAAGCTGCGGCCAGAGAGAAAGCCAAGTTGGCCTAAATGGAGGTAGACGGGATGACTCCATTGTATCCTAGGTGTCGCCCCGAGGATACACGTTTGAGTGTAACACTCAAGGCTCTAGAGATGAAGGCCGAACACAAATGGACCGATGTGAGCTTCAACGCGAACATGGAATACTGGCACGACCGACTTCCTAGGGGGAACACATTGCCAACAAGTATCAAGGAGCCCAAGAAAATCGTGTGCCCTCTCGACCTACCACACATTAAATACCACGCATGCATCAATGATTGTGCACTTTATCGGAATGAGTACGCGGATAGAACCACTTGTCCGGTGTGTGGCCAAGGACGACACAAGAGAGGGAACAAGAAAGTTCCTCGAAAAGTGGTATGGTACTTTCCTATCACCCCTCGTCTGTAGCGATATTTCGTAGATCCTAAGGAAGCAAAGATCATGCAATGGCACGCGGAAAGAGAGAAACCCGAAGATGATCCAGAGAAGGGCAAGATCCTGACACACCCTTCAGACGCTAGCTAGTGGAACGCATTAGACATCGAGTTCGAAGAGTTCGGGGGCGATGCAAGGAACGTCAGGCTGGGTATGAGCACCGATGGACTCAATCCTTTTGGAAACCAGAGTAGCACGCATAGCACCTGGCCCGTGTTTGTATGGCCATACAACCTCCCCCCGTGGCTATGCACGAAGCAAAGGTATGTACACATGAGCATTCTTATTCAGGGGCCGAAACAACCAGGTATCGATCTGCATCTGTATCTCGGGCTATTGAGAGAGGAGTTAGCCAGCTTGTGGGAGACGCCGGCCCGTACGTGGGACACCTACACTAAAGAATATTTCCATGTGAGAGCCGCGTTGCTCACGACCGTGCAGGACTATCCTGGTTACGCATATGTATCGGCCCAGGTCAGCCACGGACACAATGCATGTGTCAAGTGCATGGATGAGACACCGCATCTCCAGCTACCAAGGGATCCCAGGTCTTTGAAAACCGTGTTCCAAGGTACTCGAAAGTGGCTCCGCATGGATCACCCGTGGAGAAAACGTGGTGACCTGTTCAATGGTAAGGACGAGCTCGAAAGAACCCCACGTCCGAGGAGCGGCGAAGAAATCGAGGAGCTTTTGAATAATTGGGTAGATTGCCCTACGCCTGGAAAAAAATGACCGAGGAAAAAGCCGCTGCTGGGTGTATGGAAAGCAAGGTCTGTTTTCTGTGACCTGCCATATTGGAAGGTCCTTCACACTCCCCATAGCCTCGATGTAATGCACATCACGATGAACATTACCGAGAGTCTTCTTGGCACTCTACTGAACATGCCGGAGAGGACCAAGCATGGGCCGAAAGCAAGAAAGGACCTTAAATTTCTTGGCATAAAGAAAGATCTTCAGTACCCTGATAGTGATGATGATGATCATCATCATCATCAAGAAGGGACTCAAGGTCGCCATAGAAGAGTTAAGAAGAATGAGGTGGTGCTTCGTGCTGCCTGCTTCACTCTAAGTCTGGAGGAGCTCGAGCAGTTTTTCAGGTGCCTCTTAGGAGTGAAACTTCCTCACGGTTACTCGGGGAAGATAAGCAGATACCTTGACGTGGCGAAGAAGAGGTTCAGCGGTATGAAGTATCACGACTATCACGTGCTGATGACGCAGAAACTCCCCGTTGCGATCCGTGGGATAATGGACGAGCATATCCGTGAGACGTTGTTTGGCCTCTGTAAATTTTTTGACGTCATATCTAGGAAGTCGATCGGTGTGAAGCAGCTCAACAGGCTACAGGAAGAGATCGTGATGATCCTATGCGAGCTTGAGATTTACTTCCCACCCGCATTCTTCGACATCATGGTGCATCTGCTTGTACATGTCGTGGACGACATGATTCAGCTCGGGCTGACATTCCTGCACAACATGATGCCGTTTGAAAGGCTAAACGGTGTCATCAAAGGATTTGTTCGCAACAGGTCTCGTCCAGATGGAAGCATAGCCAAGGGCTTTCTGATCTACGAGTGCATCTCCTTCTGCCAGAATTATCTAACCACCGAGAACAAGGATGTTGGAATACCCACAAAGAAGCACGTCGGCAGGCTCGGTGGATATGGTCACCGCGAGGGCTGCCGCTTACTACATATCGGCATTGATGGTCGACGCACTGATATATTGAAAGGGCACACCGAGTCGTGCTACAACACATTGAAGTGGTCGGCCCTTGGGTCAAAGAGCACATAAGCTTAATCGAGCAGGAGTACGTCGACCAGGGCCGGCCGAGGAAGAAGGGAGACATAACCAGAGAGCACAACTCCAGCTTCACGGGTTGGTTCAAGAAAAGGCAACTGGACAATCCCCCACAGACGCCTTCTACGGAAGATCAAAAACTCATATTCTCCTTGTCGCAGGGTCCAGGGCACAACCTAAGGACCTATCAGTCATACGACATAAACGGTTATAGATTCTACACCGAGGAAAAGGACAAGAATAGTGAATATCAAAACTCAGGAGTAACTATGTTATCCTTTGCTGATGACGAGACTACTGTGATGGAAAGATTCTACGGAAGGATCGAGGAGATATGGGAGCTCGACTACTGTGGAGAGTTCGTACCGATGTTCCGTGTTAGATGGGCCAAGAACGTGGAAAAAGAAGGCCTCTATTTCACCACAATGGTTATACCAGATGCCAAATCAACAAAGAACGCCTCCGCAAAAAATGAGGCTTGGGTACTCGCTAGCCAAGTTGATCAATGCTTTTTTATTACCGACCCGTCAAAGCCCAACCGTGTTGTAGTTAGGAGGGTCAAGAGGAGCATCATCGGAATGGAAGGAGACGCCAACAAGCAAAACTTCGACAAAAACGGCGACCCGGAGATCGAAGAGGAATTCGACAAGTACTTCGACATGCCTACTACTACTAAAGTAAGAAGGAAGACCACACTGCCTACTAAAGGTTGTCCATTCACAAGAAAAAATCTCAAAGTGCATAGGCTAAAATATTCAACCGCGACGAAAAAGGGCAAGAAGATTGTGAAGAGACACTAGCAATTGTGTGAATTTTTGGTGTATTAATTCATGTGGTGTATTAGTTTTTGGTGACAAGCAAACACACAAATATATATGTATGAATAAATATGCATATGTGTTCTTGCTTTTTTTGAATAAATATGCATATATGTATATGTTTTTGCTTTTTTTGAATAAATATGCATATGTCAATAAATATACATATATGTATATGTTCTTACTTTTATTTAATAAATATGCATATGTATGTAATTAAAAATATTAAAAAAAAAGAAAAAAAAATGTGTGAGTCAGCCAGGATTTGAACCTGGCTGCCTCAGGTGAGAGCAAGCGAGCAAGACCACTAGGACAAGTATCAGATCTTGTCAAACAACGACGCCACGCTTTTTTGTACTATGTCAAGAAGTTCTGTGGCCCATTCCTTCGGAATGCGCCATAGATGTTCCAACTTCTATGGCGCATTCTGTGGGAACGCGCCACATAACTTTCACACTTAGCTACAGAATGGTTCGGCCTCTCCCCCTAATCCCCCTTTCTCTCTCTCGATCCACGCTTAGCCAATCGAAATTTCGCCCACACGCAAACCCTCGTCTTGCCGGAGCCCTAGACACCGCCGCGCCGGAGGAGGAGCCGCGCTAGCCCTCGCTGCAGGAGCCGCCACCGCCGCGCTGAAGCCCGTGGAGGAGGAGGCCCGCTGCCGCCGCACTGAAGCCCGTGGAGGAGGAGGCCCGGCCGCCATCACCGCGCTAGAGCCCGTGGAGGAGGAGGCCCACCACCGCCCTACCCGCAGCAGGAGCACCGCCTCCACCCTCATCGTCGATGACCACCGTAGTGCACACATACGGTTCGCCCCTCACTCCCCCACCCTTCCTCTGCACCGGTGAATGAACCTGCGCTGATGTCTGCTAGGGGTATTTTTTCAGTCACATCAACTTCTTAATCTCGAGTCTTGACACCAGGAGGAGTACTTGTTAAACTATCTAGGTTTGTTGGCCCTAAACACATGCTTTGAGGCAGAATTATTCTCTAGAGGGGTACCTCTGCCTGCATTGTTTCTCTAGAGGGGTGAATTTTAATTGGTTACCAATCCCTTTTAGAGATGTGTAAATGTGCCTTTATTTCCCTGAGGTAAAAACCTTGGCCAAAATACTATTGTTTACTGACTATGATCCTAGTTTAATGCCTCCATGCTGGTTTGAACCATTCAATTATCCATGCTTGTTTGAATCTTGGATCCAGTTAAATGGTCTGATTAGGTTCTAACTACTGGTATTTTTGTGAATGGATAATTGAATGGTTGAATAGGTCTTGCTTACCTCTAGCTGATGTTATGGAACATATCAGATGCTCAGCAATGGTTATTTTTTAAATTGCAGTAGATCACAAGACATTGGAATAGGTAGTTGAATCATGACCATAGCTTTTTGTCATTTGGATATGTCTCTAGTAGTGCTAGGTAGAACAGACTTGCAAGAATAGATGCTTGATTAGATTATAGATTAGCAACCTGCTGCTTGTAGGGGTTGCTGTTGTATCTTCTTAGATTATTCTTTAGGATCCATAAATAACCTTCTAATGGTTAACTTGATCAGGTGTAAGCAAATAAATAACCTGTTATGCATGTTGTTCTTTGTTTTTTTATAAAAAAATGGTTATAAAGGAAATGCATGCAGATTGTGTTGTATAGATGAATCACAACATGATGGTCTAAAATATCCTTGTCATTGAGTAAAGGGCAATTGCAATTGATTATAAAAATGATGGTTTAAAACAATCCCTATTTTTGAGTGATTGTATGTTTAGAGTACATGGATTCAGAGTATATGAATTCAGAGTACATGCATGGATGTTCAGAGTAGTGCTAAATTCAGAGTAGTGCTAAATTCAGAGTACTGTTAATACTGCCTTCTTGCTACTTGATGTGTTCACCAAATGGTCTCTGTAATACATCTGAAGTTAAAATGTGTTAGGAATTTTCTAGGTTCTCTAAAAAAATCACATTGTATAGTACTATTTAACTAGCTAACATGTTTTAGAGTGTATCAATAATACTCTTTTGGAGGCAGAGCTAGCTCATAGAATAAGAATAAAAACAGGACACCTTGTGTGCTACTAATATTGTTGTTCCTGGCTTTGACAGAGTAGCGCCTGGCTTGATCCAGAGAAGGGCAGTGCACGATTAAAGAGTAGCACAATTATAGAGTAGTGCTTCAAAAAATGTTCTGCTTTATTTTATGCTTCAGTTATACACAAACCATGGATTTTATGCTTCAGTTATACTGCAGCTGCTTTCTATCATATTCCTGGAGTGTAATTAGTTCATGGAGTATGTATACAGGCACACACACACATTGGTTCTTGGAGTTTTTGTAGTTAAAATTAATTCCAAGATGTTCTTGTAGTTAAAATTAATTAGGTTGCCATCATCCACATATATATCAATCAGGCAAGATGTTCTTGCTAAGCTTGTTGGTGCTGCTGGTGCTTGCTATGCTGCTACTGCTTGCTGTGTTGGTGTTGTTACATGCATGGTGCTACTGTTGTATGCTATATGGTGTTGTCATATGGTGCTCCTTTTACATGGTGCTGTTATATGCTATATGGTGCTGTTGTTATATGGGGATGGGGCTGTCAATATGGGGATGGGGTGTTTTGTCTTGCAGGGATTTCATTTGAGTTGCCCATTTCTCCCGAAGTGTCGATTCACTTCCGTTTCGGTTGAGAAATGGGCACTCCTAGGTCAAAAAATTAGCAAAGGTCATGCCAAATTTTTCGGCCGAGATTTTTGCTAACTTTTTGCCTCTTTTAAATAGAGTAGTGCAAACATGTCGGGCAACAAGGAGTTTGGCCCTTCTAAGCACATGATCAGCGTCGAAGAACAAGCTAGACAGGCCAACCAGTCATTCTGGCAGGGGTGCCAACAGGAGGAGGAGGAGGCGATGAGGATGACACCACCACCGGAGCAGGAGGCGACCGTCGCCAGAGCTGCTGGGGCCAATGAGGGCGGAGATCCTGATTACGTGGGGGACAAAGACGACTACGATGGAACTAGTAAAGGCGGCGGGAAGAGGATGACACCACTGATGGCTGCGCCCGCACCGATGGCAGCGAGCGCACGGATGGCGGTAGCGGAAACCCGGTCGCTTCTTAGAAGAAGAAGAAGGAATAGAAGGAGCGGAAGGTGCCAGTGCTCGCCACCGTTTGCAATGAGTTCACTGAGGTCACAGAAAGTGGCCAACCCATTGCGCCAGAGGCGATTGCTAAAGGGTACGGCCTGCAACTCGGGTGCATCGTCCGAGAAACCATGTCGATCAACACGAAGTACATCAGACATGCTGACCATGCAGCTTTGGTCGATAACCTCCTTAAGAAGCTTCACAAGCGATACAGATTCCCAGAGCAGTTTAGAAACCTCGAGAGAAAGAACCCAGTGAACAAACTAGCCCTCATGAAGATGAGCAACGCCTAGAGCAGCTGGAAAACCCGGGTGAAGAATAGCATTGACAAAGGTGAAAGCTGGGAGGTTATTAGTAAGAAAAATCCGATGCTCGACGAAGAGGAGTTTAGGATATTCAAGGCGGATATAGCTACCGCTGACGCTATAAAATGGACTCAATGGGGAAGGAGTATCTGGGAACATAACATAGGTAACCACCACCTTGGAAGCGGCGGTTACAGGGGGAAACATGCCATTTGGGACAAGGAGGACACCGAGCTTGAACGCCTTGGTAAAGACAACCCTTGGCTTAAAATCATGGACTTGCAGCTTAGGCAATTTTTTCGGGCCCGCTAATACCTGGACAAGGAAACAGGGGAGTTCATCACCGACGATCCGGAGGTGAAGGAATTCGAGAAGAATCTGGTAAGGAATTTATGGCCGATCTCAAGTCTATTGCGTTCTAATTAAGATAATGAAGCCAAGAATCTAAATGGGTTCACCTTTCCTTCTCTCTACATGAGGAGGAACTGAACGCTAGTGCCACAGAGTCGTCCCAGGATTCGACGGAGCCATGGGACACGTTTTTCAACAGGGCGACCAATGCTTACAAGAAGAGGGACAAGGGGTTGCCGCTATCCTCAGCTGGTCGTGTGTCCGGCTTCGGTACGAGCATGAAGTTCCAGGAGTTCTACAAAGAGGACGCTAAGAAAAGAAGGGAGAGGAAGAACCAGGATAAAGCCGCTGTTGCAGAGCTGAAGATGAAGGTGCAGACACTGGAGGAGTAGGCGGTGGACTAGAAAACGGTGGACAAGAGAAGCTTCGCTCGATGATCCCCCCTGAGTTTTTCGAGGGGCTTACTGCTTGGAATGCGGGAGGTCGACAGGGGCCGATACATCTACCTAGCTTAAGCGGCAGCAACTCGGGAATCAATGTTACCGTGTCGCCGGACCTGGTGACCCTGTCGGCCGTCAACGTTGGGACGCAGCCCCTCGTTTTGGTCACACCGACGCCCCCTCCCGCCAAAGATACCAATAAGGCGCAGCCGACGGTGGTGGTGCTTCGTGAGGCACCCGAGCGGGAGATTGCAGATGATGATAGGCCGGCCGCCGGCATCGGCCGTGTCTCTACATTAGCCGAGATCCATGCCATCAAGATGTTTGGAGGAGTTGCTTGATCTGCTGTCTGATGAGTTGCTTGATCTGCTGTTTCATTTGTTTGCTTAGGAGTAGTATGAGATACTCTAGGAACTCATCTCTGTATCAAGATGTTTCCAAATCATCAATCCCTAAGCAAGAATACCACCCCAGATATGATCCTAGCCACTAGGTGATCATCTAAAACCCTTAACCACATCAATTCTAAGGATCTCCATTCTAGATGTTTCCAAGTCCATAAGGACTAATGTCAAGCATGGATCCTTTCTACTCCATCTAAACTTACACATCATCCACTTTTTGATGCGCTGGTACTTTGCAACTCCTCCAAGAACCTTCCCTTTCATACTCTAGTCAAATCCTCATAACTGCCAAATTTGACTAAATCTGGAAATAGTTTCAACCCCACCTTTTTGAATGCCTCCTTTTCTGAAACCATGTGCATTTTTCGGAATGCACTTAAACCATCTTGTTAACCATCCTAAGGACTTCCAAGGCCCACAATTGACCATGTATAGATCCTCCTCCAACCCACTTGTCCATGATGGTTTTGCAGACAAGAAAATAACATTTCTTGCAAAACTAGCCATCATGCCTACTTTGGTAGAATCTCAGACCCTCATCCAACCTCCTATGGACCCACCCTCTGCATGGTGGTGATCTACTCATTGATGTTTATCAAAACCTTCTTCATTCCAAGTGAATCTTTGTGCTGTTTGAACCCACTTGGTTTAGAAGGCTTCATGACTCTTTCTACATGGCAGCCTTATTTTCAACAAAGTTTGCCATCATTTCTAGATCACCTAAAATGTAGTTAATTCAAACTATTTCTGCCATGTTTATCTATATTACTTGGTTTCCAAACCCATCTATCCCTTGCACCAAGGTGAGCTCTGAGCTCCAAGATGCAAACATGCTTTGGTAGTATAAAAATAGCATCACCCTAGATCATCAACTCCTTGTTTTCCATCTTATTCAAGTTGGATTTTCATTCCACAAGGTAGAAAATGCTTTCTACACCTTTCCCACATCATCTACTTTGACCCTTAAGATTTCTCAAATTTTATCCACAATTATTATGGCTCCAAATCCTTTTAATTCCTTTAATAGTCAAAATCTCCAAAACTCTCTCCCCAAAGGAGAGTTTGGTTTCTGCCAAAACACATCCCCAACTTTTGACTCATGTGAGTTCCACATATCATACCCTATCTTTCCATCTCAAAAAAAATATTTATTAGAAGCTTTATTATTTCTTTTTGCCTATTTTCTTAAATGGCTAAATTGGAATAATAATTGTTTTAATTACTTTTATGCCTCAATAAAGCTTGGGAAAATTGCCCTAAGTGTGTATTCACATTTGGGACCCTTCCAAGTCAGAATACACCCTTGTCCAATGCAATTTTATCAAATGATCATCTAGAAATCACTTATGTCCTTTTTGAGTAATTGGATTTAAGAGGACTAAAACTCCTCTGAAAAATCTCCAATAAATCCTAGGAGTCTACCTTTATCCCATCTACTCACCAGTACCATTTCCTCCTCTGGTCCAATGCAAGATTTTGGACTTCCTTCACAACCATCAATTGGATCAAATTTGTCAATCAAGCAAATCCACTACTCCAAATTCCATCAAAAACTTGTTCAATGCTCCTCCTCAGCACCAGGACACACCACTGATCGACCAGCACTGTAGCTCCACCCCAAAAATTACCCATTTTGCCCTTGTACTAATAGAAAGAGAGAGAGACAACACAATCTTACAAGGATCTACTTCATTTAATAACCATTGATGCGACCCCCTCCCTCTCTGATCCAGCACGACCAAATACCACTCCTACCCCTCTCCACCGACCCCTGGACCAATCCCTGGCCAGCAACCCTCTCCCCCTTGTCCAAAGTGGTAAATTACACCATCTACTCCTCCCTCTTGGAATAAAGCCAGCAGGCCTCCCCAGCCAGCCCTCTGCCCCTCATTTGCCCCCTCACACCTCCCACTCACCTCCCCCAGCTCCACTCTCCCTCCTCAGCTCTATGTTGTCTGAAGGAAGGAGAAGGAGTAGCTTCGGCCTCCTCAAGAAAATCGAGCAAGGCATCCCCTCTCCTCTGCTTCTCCCTCTACATGTCACACCCCTGAGGTCCCCTCTTCCTTCTGTACCTAACCGTGGTTCTTTTCTGTCCCAGGACCGCCTCCTCTGGCCTCGCCAGCGCAGCCCCGACGAGCTCGCCTCGGGCGTTCTCGCGTGAGCCAGTTCAAGTCGTGGAAACCACCACTGCCGCCCATCGCTCGGACCGCCGTCAAGCACCACGTCGTCTCCGCCGTCTTCCAGCCCCTCCCCGACCCTCTACTGAGCACCCTGACCTCGCCGGCACCGCCCTAGGGTTTCGCCGCCAGCTGCTCTGTATCGCGTAGACGACGACCCTGGGCCGTTCATCGCTAATTGATCCAACGGCCAGATCCGGCCGATACCCCTTCGTGGCCCCGCTGTCACTGACCGGCGGTACCCGCTCGTCAGGTTCGAACCGCTCCCCGCATGCTCTCCTGCGGGCGACGCTGGGCCAAAATCGCCTCTGCGACCCACCTCCCTCTAGAAACCCAGCCCAGTATCTAGAGCCTCTTTTTCTTTTTCCTTTAACATTTCAGATCCAGAAACAGATCAGTAGGATTAAATCCAATTAAAAATATAAATCAAGTCCAATTGCCAAGATCTAAATTTATGGTTGTTCCTTGACGTTTTCTCAAACATGCAGAGGCAACTCCAAGTTCAAAACAATTTTCTTTAATTACTGGTAATTATTTATCTATCAAGTACACTTTACACCAATTAATCTCCTCAGAGAGTTTCACACCTCCATTTGAGTTGAACCAAAGACCTACTGAGAGGTATTTGACATACCTATCATCCAGAATAAGTCCTATGCCAAGTTGAACAATATGCTGCCATTAGAAAAAATAACAAAAACAGTAACTTTCTATCTTAGATAAATTCCCTAGGTCTAACCAAATGTGGTATTGACCTGATTCCAATCCCCAGTACCTACTAGGATCAATATCTATCAAATCCTAGCATCTCAAAATTTATTGAGCTTTGATTAAATTTTAGTGAATGAAATACTTCTGTAATAGGTGTTTTCACTAAATAAATCACTCCAGGAGTTTGGCAACTCCAAACTTAGTAAATCCAATTTCTACAGAAACGTATTCTAAATGCCTATCACATGCCCTTGGAACCCACTGAATAACTTCTGTATAATTAATCTGTTGAAAAAGAGAAAACCAGACATAACTGCCTTTGGGAATTTCCTGAGGGCATTATGGTAATTATTTGGACAAGATTCTAACTCTAGGTGGTTCAGCATATCAAACACTACTTAACCATCCAAGGAAATAATTTTTGGAGCTCTAGAAAATCGATAATTAAATCTAGGAAATGGTTATACAAGTGAAACCACTAGTGTTGGTTTTGTCTTGTCAAGAGCTATCTGAGGATATCATGGTTACCCTTTGGTAGCCTACTGACCTCAGAACCCTAATCCAAATGCATTATATATAGCCTTGACAACTATCTTCCAAGAGAAAACACTATAGTGGCAATTTAGTAAATTCCACTATCAATAACCAACACCTCCAAAACTCCCAAGTTCAGTAGTATTATTATGTGTGTTCGTTTTATGGTTTGATGCTTGTATGCCTTATTTTGATTGTGGACTTGTCTGCTTGCATGTATACCCGATGACGACGGTAGTGTGAGTGTCTAACGACAAGAAGGAAATGACTTCTTATAATTATATATTTGGGTATTCTTGGTCATCTGAAGAAGTCCAGGGACTTATTGCTGACCACAGGAAAGCCACCACTCCTGAACTCTGATATATGTCCTACTCTCCTTTACCTGTTTTATATCTTCTTTATAAATTGCATAATCTACCTGCATGTTTTGGTTTTACAAATACTGTGATAGTAACTTGGCTCCTCCAAGTTATCACTTCGTGTCCTTCGATGCACCACCGCGATGTACCTACCATTTTATCCCTTAGATCGGGAGTATGATGGTTAGCATCCTACCCCGTTGGAAAACCCCGGTTTTGAGAAAATAAACTCTTTTGGGATTTATCCCACTACAAATGTTTCAAAACTCTTTTGTAAAACCCTTGGAAGAAGGCATCGTTCCAAGAGGATGTTTTAGCAAAGGAAATGGCGATGATGAGAAGTGAGAATGTGATGGGATGTTCTACGCCTTTACTGGAACAATTTCTATCCGCGCAACCACATTACCCCTGGTGCTGGGGCTTAACTCGTAGTTTGTCCGCATTAGCCGAGGAAACTTCTACCATGCTTATAGGGAGAGATCCCTGGAATTCCGGGCAGGCGCCACCAGATCACAGATTTGAAGCCTGTTGCTTGTTTCGGCAAGAGTGAGCATGAACTAGCAGGAGGCCGGTGCAACAATTGGGTCTCCTGCGGATGGTATGACTTGGAGTATGGAAGGAAGTGGAGTCACCATATTTAAGTTATACGCCAAGTTGTGGCTTGGGTATGCGCATGTACGGAAGGTAGGACTATGGTCGGGAGCCACATACTCGTTGTCAGGGAGAACAAACCCAAAAGGAAGAGCATGCGTTTGCTAGGGTAGACAAGCAAAAGGTTAGATTTGATTATCCGGACCCCCATCTACAGTGGTAGTGGGCGTAGTTGTATCCTAGCGGATGTATTGATTCTTGTGGGGAAAGTGCGCAAACTCTGTAGAGTATAACCTACGCGAATAGCCGTGTCCACGGTCAGGGACGTTTGTAAAGGTGTTGGCTAGGAGTACCCAAACTGTGCTTGTTTGGGAAACACAGACAAACTGGACCAAGGTTTCGCGGGAAGCCGAGTTCGAAAGCTTTGTTTTGACCCGAGGTGGTCGAAGAGGTTTAAAAATGGTTTTTACTACAAAACTGTTTTAGAAACTCTTTTGCAACAAAGATATGGAGATGTCTTGATTTATAAAACAGAAGCATGTTTTCAAAAACTCTTTTCAACAAGGGTATGGAGATGCCATAACTTCAAAAGTTAGTTTATGCTTTTCAAGAGCAACCTCAGATAGAGCTATCTCGCTACAGCTAGAATTGCATTTCCTTGTTCCACTTATCTTGGTGGGTTGCGAGTACATTCAAAAGTACTCACGGCTTTGTCCCTGGCTATTTACTTGGCCAGACTTTCAAGGTTCGACTTTGGAAGATTTCGGTGACGTCCAGCGATCTAGGCCGTCTTCCCAGTCAGTTGCATGTAGGTTGAGGCACGATTGGGCTCTGCGCTTGGCAATGTTTCGCCCCTAAGAATGATGTAGCCATAGTGGCATTTATGTAAGTCTTGTAATTCGATATTTTTCGGATGTTGTAAGGATACATGTCGGTTATGTTCCACGGCTCACTGATCATGGGAATGTGGATGTAAGCATAACAGGGATTTCTTGGATGAATAATCCGGGGAGCCCACAGACATGGTATCAGAGCGATCCTGACTGTAGGAGACCTTAGTTAGCATGGACGTTAGACAGGAAACGACACACCTATTTTCTAAAAAGACAAGGGAGAAAAGATGAGTATTTGCAAAAGTGCTTATGTCTTTTTACCTCTAGTTGGAAAACTACTTGCATTAATATGATTTCATAAGCTTAAAATCCTACACACTGTCACTAACCCAACCCCATCTCACAAACCTGCTATAGATGGCCTCTTTCCACTCGGAGCGCATCATCGTTGGAGACAGTTTCTGGCCCTTTGAAGAGCAGCTTCACAACCTACTAAAGATAGTCAAGAGGCCCTCACCAACTATTCAAGGAACTGAACTTCCTCGAAGTAACACCAATGTGATGCAATGGGTCATCAAGGCTGTGATTCCTTCCCCCGATGAGGACACCGCGCCCACAATATTCACCTTCCTCAACAGCAACTGGGTAGATGGCGTGGTGTGAGCCATACGGGAGATCATAGCGCGCCTCTGCAGGATGCACGAAGATGAGTTGAAAGATACTCCCTACCACCTGTTTGGAAAGAGCGAAGAAGATGGACTACCTACTGAGTCTTTCCTCACCTATTGCATCGGGAATCAGCTGGAGAATATGGAATACCTACTCCAACGCTCCCAGGAAGATCCGGACAAGGCCAGACGCGAGAATCTGCTTCTAAAGATGGATATCAACCTACTTCGTAAGTGCGAAAGAAGTCTTCAAGGCACCAATGCCCGCTTGGCGAAGAAGCTAATCATTGAAGTACCCCCAACCACTGAAGACGAGAACCCCGGGACTGACGACGAACTCTCCTTCCTCAATGAGTACCACCCTATCGTACAGTCACCTGCTCCGACCGAGTCAACATCCAACCCTGCACCATGGGAAGGCACCACTCTCACCTTCACTGAAGACGAGCTGAATATCCCGCATACCCTATAGGATCTCCAGTAGCTTAAGACCCCAGGTGTCGGCAACAAATCCCCAGATACACCCTCCGAGTAATCACCCGCATCGCGGTACTCTCCCATCTAGAAATAGGGTATAGTCATGTATCGTCCCCGAACGCGTTTTGTAATTCTTAAGTACTATTAGCACCTTCGGGTGCGGATGGGTTAGGTGTGTAATGACTTCTTTGGACTGTTATGCTTGTTGATGTTTTCCTTCTTGCGTGTTTTACCCAAGACGTTGCATTAGACCCAACACGGAACGCGTACCATCAACCGGAGATTTCCCTAGGATGGCCATGGAGACAGGAAGCTCGAAGAAGGCATGTAGCCGTTGAGGAGATGGAAGACATCAAGCCGACAGATGCTCCGGCAGCTTCCCAAACTGCGGAGAACCTCATTTGCCCAATGTTCGCCCAACTCGACTTATCACTTGTTTCCTCTACGAAGGCAAACACCATGTCCCCATCAAATGCCCAATATATCCCCTCATCTGTGGACTACCTGGTCAACCTCCCGGTACCAGCAAAGGAAAGTCGTCAAAACCGTTACGCCGAAGTATAGGTACCTGCTTCATGTGTGGACTACCTGGTCACTTCAGCCGAGAATGCCCCGAGGGTAAACCTGTCAAGACTCCCGCGAAAGAATAGCCCGAAGGCACCTAGGGCTCTTATCCTTCAGAAAAGATGGTCACCTTACCGCTCGCTGCCCCGCAGCTCGAGACTGAAGATTTCCCTCGCTTCGATAGGCGACAACACCCCATGGAAGTAAAGCTCAAGAGGGAAGCCCCTTAACTCAACCTAGGACTCCCTGAACATCAGCAGGTGCAGCTTGTAATAAACCTAGTCCATACCCCCCCCCCCCCGAAAACGACACCCGTGATGCTACCCTCTCATAAGTCGATGTCCCCTACCTTAAGAACCATCGGTTGCCACCCTATTAAGGATGCCCCGACTGGTAACTCTCCGATCTACATAAGTTCAATCCTAAGGGGGAAAGACCGCGTCTTTCCCACAAGATAGATTGCCTCACTTCCAGAAGAAAATCCTACCGTGGGACCCGAAGACACCAATCTTAAGACCCCGACTTGGATGCAATAACCCACTTAGGAGAAACACCGTGATCCCTTGCAGAAGGACTATCCCTCCCCGCAACCATGGTTGAAGCCAGCTCGACCCCCCGAGTTTCAAGAGGATTGAAGTCCAACCTTGCTGTCAAGGTGCTTCGATTCGAAGAGAAAGTCGGCAAGTTAATCCGCAAGAAACACATATCACTAACTAAGATAGATCCCCTAACCTTACTCTCTCGAATCTCGGGATGAGATTCTTTTAAGGGGGAAAGGTCTGTAACATCCCAATTTCATCACCCTGATTAGTTGTCCAGAATGCAAAAATCAGGGGGAACAAAAACTTTTTCTTGTGCATTGGTGCAGTGCTTGCTTATTGTTTGTCTACACTTGTGCATCTGAGAGTATATCTTATGATACTCCTTACCTCACCCTCAGTTGACAAAAGCTATTTACCCAAAACTATCTGGCTCATTTTGCATATTCTCAAACATTCTGACAATTCAAAACATGAGCCAAGAAGCTTATGCAACCCAAAACTACTTTAGTAACTTCTATTAACAAAATTATGGAGAGATATATAATAATCTCCTTATTTTTAAAGATAGAACACTCAACTAATCATATCTCTAGTTTCCCCAAAAACCTCTTTTCAAGGCATTTAAATTCTACTCTTGGTAGAGATACTGAGGACTCTCATCTTACTCAAAACTTAACCTCTTCAAAATGCCCCAACCCTACCTCAAGATAAGCTTGATAGTAACTCTAGTAGTAGTTGGATAGTTATAAGATGAGTTTCCTAGATGAGTTGCCTTGATCTGCTGTCTAATGAGTTGCTTGATCTGCTGTTTGATTTGTTTGCTTAGTAGTAGTATGATCTACTCTAGGAACTCATCTCTAGGATCAAGATGTTTCCAAATCATCAATCCCTAAGAAAGAATACCACCCCAGATATGATCCCTAGCCACTAGGTGATCATCTAAAACCTTTAACCAGATCAATTATGAGGATCTCCATTATAGATGTTTCCATGTCCATAAGGACCAATGTCAAGCATGGATCCTTTCTACTCCATCTACACTTCCACATCATCCACTTGTTGATTGTCACATCCCAAAAAAATTCCAAATTTTGAAATGTGAAAAATCAAATAAACAAAATAAATAAAAGATGAAATTTTGGGGGAAAAGAAACTTTTTGATTCCTTTAATGGAATTATCAAAACCTTAGTTGAACAAAAATAATTTTGAATGAGAAACTGACAAATAAGTTTTCAAAAATTCAAATGCATGTCATGTATCTTGTCAACCCCTAAATAAAAAGGATAGACCTGAAACCTAAACACTAATAAGAGAATCACCATCAAGTTCAATACAAGACTATGGCTATGTTCCATATAAAAATTTGGCAACGTAATACCTTAATAATCTATAATGGTAAAAAATTATTTTGTAAAACTTTGTAAATTGGTTTGACCCTTTTTCGAGTTTTAAATAAAAAGATATGAAAAAAAAAAAATAAGTAAAAAAACCATATAGGCCAAAGTAAATATTTATAAATGAAATTGTTTGAATTGGATAATAAATAAAATAGATAATATCCTAAAATGATCTTGTTGATTTTACAAATTTTTGGAAATTTGAATTGATCTATTTAGAGCTCTAAATCAAAAGTTATTGAAGAAAATAGAAAAAGAAAAATGAATTAAAAAAAAGCCAACCCAGCCCAACTACGGCCACCTGAGAGCAGCCCAACCCACCGAGCTATCATTCCTCTATATTTTTTTCCCTTCATGTTATTTTTCTTTTGGGCCTTTTCCTTTTTCTTGGCCCATCTGGACTAGCCGGACCGAGTCGAGCGCTCGCTCGTCTTCCTCCTTCTGCTCACCTACACGAACCACCAGAGAGTCACTCATGTCAGTACATCTTTTTCTCTCCTCTCCCCATCAATTCCAATGGACGTTTCTCTTCGACTTTAAAACAAAAACGTTTATAATCAAGTGGAGGTTCCATTCAGGCCATTAGTTTCTTACTTTAGTGCTTTAATCTCTCATATCAAACCGGTGCTCCGAATGCCATCCGTCGGCATACGTCTCCCGATCTCCCTCCATAGACCACCTTAGCAAAAACCGGAGAGAGCATCATCTTCCCCTCTTTCTCCTCCATCATTTTTGTTCTCAGACTTTCACCAGAGGAGGTCTGTAGATCACATACCAATGATGCCAACTTAAGCCCCAAATTCGCGTTCATCGTCAGATCTTGTCGTCCATGGTGAGAATCTTATACATTCCTTGAACTGGAATACTCTACTCATCGTTGCATACCTCCAGGACATCATGGTTCACCTTCTTGTTGCAGTTGACCGCGCCGCCCGATATCGTACGTCACTCCAGCCGTGGATTTCCGTGAACAGTGGAGAGGAACGAGCTATTCATCATGTCTCCAAGAACCGCCTCGATGTTCTCTCCGTCGTCCATGTCTTCTTCAACTCCGGATGCGTTCCTAGCGACGAGAACGGCGACGCCAAGCTCGTGCCCGCTATTCCGGCGATCTTTTTCGTCGAGCTTTTCCGGTGAGCTAACCTGGTCTGTTTGATCTTCATCAAAGGGCTATCAATAGATCACTTACCGAAGGGGTACAGGCCAATAGAAAATCTGCCACCTGTCTTATCATTTTCTATTTTCGGGTTTTTTAGACATATGAACATAGAAACTTGCAAAAATCATATCTTTAGTTCTGTTTTTCCAAATTTAGCAAATAATATGTCTATGGATTCACAAAAATGAGTAGAACACAGTAGAGCAATAATTCGGTACTTTTGTGACGGTCAAAATCACTTTTTATACAGAACCATTTGTGGGGTATTTTGGCTATAAAACATGTTCTAAAAATTATTTTTGAGTGAAACCTTTTGCAAATGATTCTGTATTGAACCCTCTGACCATAAACATAAACACAAAAAAATTATTATGGCAGTAGCAAATATCACATTGAATAAAGCCTTATCATAGTAAAAGAAAAATACTTTAAATAACCAAATTGCACTAAAATGGTTCCAATTGGAATTTTAATTATATAAAAGTACCAGTAGGTGTTTGTAGTGTTCAGAACCTTGCTGTAACAACTTTTTCAATGTTGGGGCGATACCCCCGGGTAGGGTCGCCGGGTTATAAAGGCTGAGTTAGCCGAGGTTCGGCAAGGCCAAAGCGAATGCTGGCCGGGTCACCTCAAGGCAGGCCGAATCACGGGGTAACCCGGACCAGGGGGCGTACGCCTAACTAAGTCTCATCCAACTTAAGCAGTAAGTCGGAAATGCCTATTTAACTTGTATGCAGGAACGGGTGTGGCCGAATCAACTATGATCCGGGTCACATCTAGCTTCTAGGAGAAGGAAGGAATCTCGGTGGTGAAAAGAAGCCCCGGAACGCACAGCATGAGCGAAGCGGACAAGAGGAGGACCACCGAGGCGTGGCCGACAAGGGTGACGACACTCATGTCGGCTGACGCAGGCGCCGCAGAGGCTCACGTAGCCTCTGCATGTGTGACGCGGGGGAAAAGCAACCCGGTCGGTTTACTACTTTGGGAGAAGGTATATTCTCAGGAATATGCCTCCACGTATGCCCTAAGTGGAGACCTAGCCACCCCTATATAAGGAGGGCTAGGGCCTCTGTAGAAGGGGTTCCGCTATTCTAATTTGGTTGAGGGTTTTAGGGGTGAACAGTGTGTGAGAGTAAGAGAGGTTCTTCTTCCTCCTCTCGCCAATACAGCACTAGGAGCACTTGTAATTTTGGAAGCAAAGCAAATACAAACTTCTGTGTGAGGAATCACCTCATTATCCCTCCCTGGATTCACCTAGCGTGTATTAGTCCCCACCTTTAGCCTATCCATGGCATCTGCCTTAATACCACGACGACAGTTGGCGCCCACCGGGGGGTCAAGACCCGGACAGGAAACTTCATCGGCACCGGCGAACGCATCGTCTCCGGGCTTGTCCAGCGCTGGACTTTGTCAGTGACAACGCTGGCTACTTCGGCACGCGCCCACTTTCGCGCAACAGCCTCTTCGTCAAGCTCGGCGCGCACAAGGTCTATGTTGCTGTTGATATGTCATGTGTTCATCTGCAGCACGTCGTCGAGGCAGGGGAGCCACCCCTTACCGTGGTTCGCGGGGCGCGTATCGCTCGCTCCCCGGACCATGCGAAGGTGATGAGGACTGCACCTGGTGCGAGCGCAAGCATGGAGCCGGCGCCAGATCCGGAGGTAACGCCTAAGGCACCGAGGAAAGCTAGAGGTCCTCCACTAGAGAGGCCGGAGAATGTGTTGAGGGAAGCGATGGATAGCTTGGCAAACCCTGTAGTAGCAGTAGTAGATCCGGCTCGGGCACAGGCCGAGCTAGAGGAAACTAGACAAAAAATACTAGAGGGTGCGAAAAAGATTGCAACGGCTCAGCAGTCGTTGAATATGACGCTACATGAGTATGCAAAGGCAAACAAATTTGACGCTGTAAAAGTGAAGGGGAGAAATCTCATGAGAGAAATGAATAGAGAATGTGATACTGGAATTGAGGGATCAAAGAACTGTTTGTCCGTGGGCTGCCGAGGTACAATACCCCGTCAAAGAACCTCAGAGCAGCAGATGCAGCTGCATCCGAGTTAGAGGGTCTAACGGGTGAGGCCCGGCAAAGACAACAAGATAGGGTTAATGAGCTGGTTCGGATCGCAAACAGACAAAATGAGGAACTACTCAGAGCTAACCCGGAGAGAGCTGGGGCCTCCAAGATTGTTCATTCGGCGATCGGTAACCCGGAGAAATCCGCTGGAGCTGCATTATCTCCTCATGGTGGACCAAGGAGAGAAGAGGTAGTAACCTCGGCCGGAAGGAACAAGCAGATCGTCCCGTATGACCCAACACAGGTAGGGAAAGGAAAAGAAGCATAGAAAAATGATGATCGACGAAGTGTGAGCCGAGGTGAAGCTGGCCGGGGTAACCGCGACCAAGGCAATGCCGGTCCAGGGAACGCCGTCAATGGCAAAGCCGGACAGCGAAACTCGGCAGGAGCCGAACAACCGCAAGAGCGGAATATACCGAGGCAAGAGCAAAGTGCCGGCCGAGGTATGCAACAGAGAGGTGCTCCACGAGAGCAAGACCGGTACAATGATGGAGATTCGGAAATGGCAAACGCGGGATACCCAAGGCCGGACTATCATGTGATAGGGTCAAGACTGGGAAGCAGGGATTTGATGCCGTATGATGCCAGGCTAAAACTGGATCGACTGTATAGGTCGAAACAAATCGAATGTCAAGGTCCACCGGGTCCAGCATGTTTCGGGCCCCGGATCATGAAGGAGCCACCGGTACCCAACTTCCAGTTACCAAGGGGCATGAAGACGTATGACGGCAGTACCAAGCCGGAGGATTGGTTGAAATCTATTATACGGCTGTGAAAATTGCCACATGCAACTTGAGATGGGATGTACGATACGTACCCCAGATCTTGGAAAGGCCAGCAAGGGTATGGCTGAACAATTTGCCACCCGGAAGCATTAGCTGCTGGATAGATTTCGAGGAGATGTTCATCAACAATTTTTCAAGTACGTATCAGAGGCCAAATAGGCCACAGACCCTAGCTATGTGAAAGCAAAGGACGAATGAGACGGACCAGGAGTTCTTAACCCGGTGGTGTATGGTGAGAAACTCATGTGAGGGCGTGATAGAATCGCATGCCATAGCATGGTTTGCGCAAGGGTGCAGATATGCAAGCGAACTGTGGCAAAAGTTGCAAAGGAAAATGCCAACCATGTTGGCAGAGATGATCCGGATTGCAGATTCGTATGCTCTGGGTGATCCGACTCAACCTAGGCTCGTGTCGAACGAGTCAAACGATGAGAACTACCAGAGAGATGGAGCCGGGTCATGCCGGAGGAATGACTACAGAGGGAAAAAAAGAGATGACAGACCGGATCATCGATACGGTTCGCAGCAAGTTGCAGCTGTGAATCAGGATCAGCCCGGAGCAGGGGGCAGTCAACGTGATAAAACTGGAGGGCAATGGACTCCCAGAAATGATGGAAAGAAAACTTGGACGCCAGACCAGAAGAAACAGTGGAAAGAAAAGAAGGACCGTCCGAGGTACACTTATGAGTCGATGTTGGATCAGCCGTGTAAATTTCACACACCAAATCTGAGCAACCCAGCGGGTCATACGACGAGGCAATGTGAGTGGATGCGTAAAATAGAACAAGGTGGTTCGGGGAATGCTCAGGTACCCCGGAATGATCAGCCTCGGCAGGAGTTACCCCGGCAACAATTGCTCTTCGGAGCGAACACGCAACAGCTAATGTTACCTCCCCCTCCGCCGAGGTATGATACCAATGAGAGAAGGGATGCAGTGCATCAGGTAGAAAACCAGCATCAGCCGGATCAGAGGTACCCCAAAAATAATGGGAGGAATGAGTACATATAGCATCATCAGAGTTACTGCGTATTCACCACTGAGGAAACATATAGAAAGAGCTTGCAGCGCCGACATATGGAGGTGCATGGGAAGAAAACTTGGACGCCAGAGCAGAAAAAACAGTGGCAAGAGAAGAAGGACCGTCCGAGGTATACCTATGAAGCAATGCTGCATCAGGCGTGCAAATTTCACACGCCTAATCCAAGTAACCTGGCGGGTCACATAACTAGGGAGTGTGAGTGGATGCGAAAGATAGAACAAAGTGGTCCGGGGAATGCTCAGGCACCTCGCAATGATCACCCTCGACAGGAGTTACCCCGGTAGCAATTGCTCCTCAGAGCGAACACGCAACAGTTAATGTTGCCTCCCCCTCCGCCGTGGTATGACAACCATGAGAGAAGGGATGCAGTGCATCAGGTGGACAACCAAAACCAGCAGGATCAGAGGTACCCCAGAAACGAGGGGAGAAATGAGTACAGAGAACACCATCAAAGTTACTGTGTGTTCAATACGGAAGAGACAAACAGGAAGAGCTTGCAGCACCGACATATGGAAGTGAATGCGTTAATGCCAGCTGTGACGAGGTATATGCCTTGGTCAGACCAGGAAATTACCTGGAGCATCAAAGATCATCCCAAGCTCATGCCAAGTCCTGGTTCGTACGCGCTAGTGCTGGCTCCGACATTCATTGGGCCTAACATCAACGTGAGATTCTCCAGGTGCTGATTGATAATGGTAGTAGCAACAACATCATGTATGTGGACACGATGCGAAAATTGGGCATCTCGGAAAACATGCTTCAAGCTACAAGGACAACTTTCCCTGGCATTGTGCCAGGCATTTCTTGTGAGCCCATAGGCAAGGTCCGGGTTGACGTTTTGTTCGGCACAAGAGATAACTGCCGAACTGAGAATTTGGAGTTCGAAGTGGTGAACTTAGAAAGTGCATATCACGCGTTACTCGGTAGACCATCTCTGAACAAGTTTATGGCAAGTTGTCACATCAATTACTTGAAGATGAAGCTGCCCGGGCCAAATGGTTTAATAACCATAGCTGGGGATTTCCGATGTTCAGTTGAGTGTGCATCTGCCATATCTACCCTGGCCGAGTCACTCGTGATTGCGTCAGAAAAGAGAAAGATCCAATAAGTGGCTGCATTGAGAAAGATCCAAGAAGTGGCTGCATTAGCTCAGTCCGCACAACAGGATATGCCGACATTGAGTAACCCGCATGGAAGCATCTCATTCCAAGCGACAAAAGATACCAAGAAGGTGCCTGTTGATGATATGTTCCCTGAGCGTACCGTAACAATTGGAGCCGGGTTAAATGACAAATAGGAAAGCGATCTCGTCAACTTCCTCCGTGAGAATCGGGATATTTTTGCTTGGTCCACACGGGACTTGCAAGGAGTTCCGAGGGAGTTGGCCAAGCACTCTTTGAATGTGAGACCCGGAGCAAAGCGGGTAAAGAAACCTCTCCGCCGCTTCACCGAGGATAGGAGAAAAGTCATAGGAGATGAGATAGCTTGGTTGCTAGCTACAGGATTTATCATGGAAGTGCTTTACCCGGATTGGCTGTCTAATCCGATGCTGGTGGAGAAGAAGGATCATCGGAATGTGGCAGTGGTTTGGCGTATGTGTATGGCTTACACGAACCTAAATAAGGCGTGTCCAAAAGATCCGTTCCCACTGCCAAGGATAGACTGAGTCATAGATTCCACTGTTGGGTGTGAGTTTTTGTCGTTCATTGACGCATATTCTGGTTTCCACCAGATACCTCTGAACCCAAATGATCAAATAAAGACTGCGTTTATCACCCCGTATGGGGCTTATTGCTATCGCACCATGACTTTTGGCTTACGTAATGCAGGGGCAACGTACCAGAGATGTATGCAAAAATGTTTGCATGACCAAATTGGTCAAAATGTGCAGGTGTATGTGGATGATGTTGTGATAAAGACCAAGGAAAACAAAACGCTCCTTGACGATATCAGGCAGACGTTCGCGAACCTAAGGAGGTTCCAGATGAAGCTCAACCCGGAAAAATGTACCTTCGGTGTCCCGGCTGGAAAATTACTTGGATTCCTCGTCTCCTGCCGAGGTATCGAGGTCAATCCAACTAAGATCCGGGCCATAGAACGAATGGAGCTGTCGAAGTGTCTTAACGATGTCCAGAAGTTCACTGGTTGCCTGGCATCTTTGAGTCGGTTTGTATGTCGGTTGGGAGAAAAGGCACTTCCTCTCTATCAACTCATGAAAAATTCGGATAAGTTCATTTGGACGCCGCAGGCCAATGAAGCCTTTGCTCACTTAAAGAAAATGTTAGCCACTGCAATAGTGTTAGCCTCTCCACTATCAAAGGAGCCAATGTTGCTCTAGATAGCCACAACCAACCGAGTTGTAAGTGCAGTGATTGTGGTAGAGCGCGATGAAGAGGGTAAGTTAGTGCAAAGGCCAGTATATTATCTGAGAGAGGTATTATCAGCCTCAAAACAGAACTATCCTCACTATCAGAAAGTGGCATACGGAGTGTATATGGCAGCTAAGAAGGTAAAGCACTATTTCGAGGAACACCCAATCAAGGTAATATGTGAGGCTCCCATATCTGAGATAATGAGCAACAAGGATGCAAGTGGCAAGATTGCAAAATGGCCAATTGAGCTAGCACCTTATGCGCCACAATATGACAGAAGAGAAGCGATTAAATCTCAAGCTGTGGCGGACTTTTTTGTGGATTGGGCCGAGGTGCAATACGAGCCACCATTGCCAGATCCGAACTACTGGAGAATGCACTTTGACGGATCAAAAACAAAAACCAGGATAGGTGCCGGAGTTGTGCTTACCTCGCCAAAGAAGGACCAGCTGAAGTATGTGCTACAGATCCACTTCACTTCATCAAACAATGTTGTAGAATATGAAGCACTCATACATGGGCTCAAAGTGGCGAAGGAGGTTGGAATACGCCGGATCCAATGCTTCGGTGACTCGGATCTCGTATTCCAGCAGCTCTCCGGGCAATGGGATGCTTTGGACGCAAACATGGCATTATACGGATTTCATGTGCAGAAGATATCTGGTTACTTTGAGGGATGCGAATTTCACCATATACCTCGGGTGGAAAATGAGGCAGCCAACGTATTGTCAAATCTCGGTTCAACCCGACAAGCAATCCCACCAGGCGTAGCATTGGAACACCTCAGAAAACCATCCATCAGGCCATCCCCGGAGTCCGACTCAATTTTTATCCCGACAAATCCGGAATCAGAGGCTGTGCCTATGGACATTGATGTAGGGAGTGGTTCGCGAAACCCGGGGACTGCCTTAGCAAACCCGGGGACTACCACGACAAACCCGGGGACTGCACAACATGATCCCGAAGAAGTTATGCCGGTGGATCTAATGGAAATTGATGAGGATGTGTTCCCAGTAAGAGCTATGCCAGCTTGCGCAATGCCAATATTTCAATTCCTAAAAGATGGAACCTTACCCACTAAGGAGGTACTTTCTAGGCAAACTCAGAGGAGGGCAAAAGCATACACGATCATCAATTCCGAGCTATACAAAAGGAGTGTGACCAATGTCCTCCAGCGATGTGTTGTCCCGAAGTAAGGACTTGACATCCTCTGAGATATACATCAAGGGGAATGTGGGCATCATGCCTCATCCAGAGCATTGGTAGCAAAAGCTTTCCGCCATGGGTTTTACTGGCCAAGTGCCTTAGAACAAGCAGAAGATCTGGTGAGAAAATGCAATGGCTGTCAGAGATATGCGACGAAAATACGTATGCCAATGTCGGAGCTCAAGACCGTACCAATTACATGGCCATTTGCCGTATGGTGCTTGGATATGGTTGGCCCGTTTAAACCAGCAAGAGGGAATATGACTCACAATTTGGTCATGGTAGATAAATTTACGAAGTGGATTGAAGTAAAACCAATAAGAAAATGTGATGGAGCCACTGCCGTAACTTTCCTGAAAGACATCATCTTGAGATACGGTTATCCTCACAGTATCATAACAGATAATGGCACAAATTTTGCTGAGGGAGTGTTTGCGCGTTTATGCCGAGATAAGAAGATCTGGCTAGACGTTGCCTCGGTAGCCCACCCCGCGTCGAACGGAAAAGTGGAAAGATCCAACGGGTTAGTATTATCTGGGATATAACCCCGTCTCATTGAGCCGTTGCAAAGGTCAGCAGGGTGCTGGATAGAAGAACTACCAGCGGTACTGTGGAGTTTAAGAACCACTCTGAATCGATCAACAGGCTATATGCCATTCTTTCTGGTATATTTGGCAGAAGTTGTACCAGCCGACATAGAGCATGACTCGCCTAGGGTCACCCAATACACAGAAGCCAAAGTGCAAGAAGCCCGGCAAAATGATGTTGATCTGCTGGAAGAAGCGAGAGATTTGGCATTGTCCAGATCCGCCATATTTCAGCAAAATCTCCGACGCTATCATTGCCGGAAAGTAAGCCCCCGAGTTTTCCGAGAAGGTGATCTGGTACTCCGATTGGTACAACGTACTGCTGGCATGCATAAATTATCCCCCCCATGGGAAGGGCCATTCATCGTGAGCAAAGCATTGCACAATGATTCTTATTATCTTATCGATGCAAAACCACAAGAGAAGAACATGGCGGACAGGTCCGGCGAGGAATCCAAACGTCCATGGAATGTAGCTCTACTTCGTCCTTTCTACACTTAGCAGAGAAGTGTTTGTATCCGAGTCTCTCATGTGTCGGTATGTATGCCGGCAATGAGCTTATCAATGAAATCCTGGCAGCTCGAGTAGTAACTCAGGGACTGCCTTAGTAATTTTAGTTGTCTTCTATTTTTCTTATTTATATGTCGGCTGGCGCAACTTGCTTCAACTTAGGCCGGATTAGTAGTGTGTGAGAACCAGAAACCTAACTCTTCGACTTGCTACTGTCCAACAAGATTTGGCTTCATGGCAAGAAGAGAACAAGTTTGGAATTGCGTAGCACATGAAAAACGACGAAGGGAAAAAACTTAATTGAGCCGACATTTGTTTTTCGGACTAACATTCCGTGTAATTTAAAATTTATCATGTTGAATTATGTTGAGCTAAACCTAAAGTTTCTAAGTACTGTTAGATCAATTTTTGAAGCTCAAACTCGTCAGTCATAAAACCGAACCAAGGTGGACACGAGCCGAGACAAAAAATTGGAGGAACAAGAAAATGAAACTTGGGGACTACGCCCAAGTTAATCCGACATAGAAACTTAGTAGCAAAATATCATTGATGTGCTTAATACAATTGCACCCGGCATACCAGGGATCTAATGAAATTTCAACTGTTTATAATCAAGGAGAAGCAGGAGGAGGAAGTTCGGCATCATCTTTGCTGCCTTTGACATCCAAGGCATCGTCCTCTTCATCCTCATCCGAGCCATCTTCAAAGTTTGCAACGTTTTCGACATCGGTGGCATCTAGGAATCTTGGTCCCTTCCATTCATGAATGGGGGCATATACAATGAGGCTATGGGCGCAAGCCTTGCGCCGAGCAATCCACTCCGGGTCGCTGATTGAGGTTGAGGTTGATCTTCTCGTACCGTGTGAGAACATAGTGGAGAACGGTCTCAGCTCCGGCGCGTCCAGCAGATTCTCTCCAGAGATCGAGATGAGTCTCGCATTCCATGAGCCGGGAAAAAGGAACATCCAGATTCTCCGGAGTATCCTCCTCATGCCAAAAGGCGTTGAAGATCCGGACTACCACAGCCAAGATATCCTTGCCGTAGTTCCTCACGACTTCGACTCGGGCGGACAAACTAACTATCAAGTCCTTGAGATCGAGAGGAATGGAGCCAGGGCCAGTTGGAGTGCCCCTCTGCTGGCTGAACTTGGTGACGACATTGGATCCAATGACATCGCTCTATGGGAATTTGCCTGGGAAGATAAAACAAGTGGAGTGAGGAAAGGAAGCAGACCCGGAAAGATAAACGTCGGTTGAAGGAAAAGAACTTACTAGCGATATGGCGCTGAACTCGGGACATCTCCTTGATGCAGTTGTCGTGCCTCTCCTAGAGTTGCACAAGTTCAGCATTCGCCGACTCAAGCTTGATGTCAGCCTCCTTGAGTAATTCCTGGTCCTTGGCAATCTGGAGATTGAGGCGCTCGCGCTCTTCAGTATAGTCCTGGCCGGCTTTCTGGAGTTCGGTTTGGTGCTCTGCTTTCAATTTATTCATATCTGCCTTAAGCTTGGCAATCTCATCATCTTTGGCTCGGAGAAGGGCAAGCTCATCATCTTTCTTTTTGAGCTCGGCCTGATGCTGTCCTGCTTGTTCGAGAAAATGCAGCATCATATCAAGCACGGGCACACTATCTTCAAGAGATGCTGAAATGGTTTGTTGACCCGACAAAGCCGAGGAATGAATGTTTGCCGAGCCAAGGAGGAAAGGAGATGGAAAGCATAGCAAGGTTGAGCAAAAATAACTTACCCTTGATTAGATCCAAAATTTTCCTCATAATCGTGTTCTCAACTTCCACCCCAGTTGCGAAAACCGAATGATGGATCAGGTCGGCATAAGAAAATGAAGGAAAATGGAGAAATGCCAAGGACGAAACTTAGCCCTTTTCTCGTGTTCAGCGAAAAGTGCACTATGTTTTGCCCGCAACATCTTGTGAGTATCAAGGAGACGCTGAAGCTCAGCGCTCCGGCGGTTTGTGGTCACCTGAAAGAGCAAAGATGGACAACTTAGTCTTTTGCATATTCAAAGTGTACAAAATCCGGGCCAAGTGGAACTTAACCCGGCTCTAGGTGTGTGCATATTCGAAGTGTACAAAATCCGGGCCAAGTGGAACTTAACCCGGCTCTAGGTGTGTGCATATTCGAAGTGTACAAAATTCGGGCCAAGTGGAACTTAACCCGGCTCTAGGTGTGTGCATATTCGAACTGTACAAAATCCGGGCCAAGTGCAACTTAACCCGGCTCTAGGTGTGTGCATATTCGAAGTGTAAAAAATTCGGGCCAACTAGAACTTAACCCGGCTCCAGGTGTATGCATATTCGAAGTTATCACGGAGCTACGTCAGTTCTCTAAGGAGCATCCGGCCGAGTAACAAGTTACTCCCCTGGAGGCTCGGGGACTAATGGCTATATCAATTATATCTACAACTTGTTAAAATAAAATACGAAATAACGTACCTCCATCATCCGACCCGCAAGGTTGATGGCCTTGGCGGCGGTATTCATCTGCGCAAAAAATTCAGCGCGACTGAACTTCTCTGGGAGATCGTTGTTGTAGACGAACTCCGCCTTGTTCCAGTTATTTACAAACTCAATCAAGGTCGGAGGGTATGGTTCGCCGCTTAGCATGTGTGGCGCCACTAAACCCTTGGCATGCGCCTCCCTCCTCTCAACTTGGGCAAAGGCCGGGTTGGTGTGCAAAACAAGTTGCGCATCAGCTGACTCGGCAGGGGCGTCCTTCGGATGTGGAGTTTTCTTCGGAAGCATGGACGCAAGTGTGTGTTGACAGGCCTCGATGGATGCTACCCTGGTAGCCTCAGGTTCCTTCTTGCCCCTGGGCTGCTGTTGGGAGGTTGAGGTTGCTGCAGCGGATTTGCCCTTGGGAGCCGCCTTGGCACCAGCCTTGGTGCTACTGATGTCTTCTCGCCGAGCCTTGGAAGACTCGGACGAGGTAGAGGGGTTTGGTGCTGCTGTTGTTGCTTTTGTTGCTGCTGGTGTTGCTTTGGTTGTTGGTGCTGGTGCTGGAGTTGGTGCTGGTACTGGTGTTGATTTCTGCCTCGGCAGAGGTGCTGAGGGAACCTCGGTTGTAGCTGGTTACGGCGGAGCCGAAGTGGTGGTCGTTGCCTCGGCAGAGCCAGTCTCCCACGCTCCGAGGTTGCCCTCCGGAATGGGGCTCAACGGGCGAGAATCATCGCCACGAGGAGAATAGGGGCTGTGTCGGAGCGGCGACACAATGCCAGATCCACTCTACGGGACCTCCACCGCGGCCTTATCAAATGAAATAATGTATGATGAGAAACTATAACACAAGAAGAACAAGTGAATGGCAAAGGGAGAGGAGGCTTACTCATCCGAGGTCAGGGGCTCCTTGGGCTTCCGAGCCCTACGGGCCGTGGCCTTGGTTGGAGGCTTGGTGGCAGTTTTGTCACCAGACTTCTTCCGCCTTTTTGCCAGCTGAGAAGGTCCGGAGGAGGATGCAGAAGCAGCTCCCCTTTTCTTCTTCAGTGCCACCGGGACAGGATCACCCACGGCAAGAGGAGGGTCTTCATGGATCTGCCCACCGGGGTTGGCTGATGCCGGAAAAGCATAAGAAAGGGGGACAATGTCAAATCCTTCCATCACCTCAACATCCGAATCATCTTCATCGTCGGGCCAATCTCTAATAGAAGAGAGTTTACCGGTGGGTCGCTTGGTCGCATCGGCCATATGAAGGAACATCTCCAGGAAGGAACATGGCAAACAAGCGTACCTGAGCGGGAAGTCACACCTCCGCTCTTGGATTTATCAGCCAGATACTTGCTGCAATTCCTCTTCAAGTGGCCATCCGACTTGCAGTAGAAGCAAGTGGATCCGGCTGTAGGAGATGGCTTAGTCCCTGAGGAAGCGCTTTGGACTGGGTCCTCCGCCTTACCTCCTGACTTTGCCTTCTTCTTCTTAGTCCAAGAACTCTTCTTGAACTTAGCCTTGTTTTTTACCATCAACACTTGACTGGCACCTTTCTTGAGATCCGCCTCAGCCTTCTTGAGCATCCCATGTAATTCACTGAGCTTCTTATCCATACCATGCATGTGGTAGTTCGATATGAACTGGTCATACGCACTAAGAAGAGAGTTCAGAATTATGTCTGTAGCGAACTCTTCGCTAATGGGGTAGCCAAGCATTTCTAGAGACTGCACGTAACCAACCATCTTGATCACATGCGGATTCAATGGATCGCCATCCTTAAGCTTGCAGCTCAACAAAGCCTGAGAGACTTGATACCTCTTAGTCTTTGCCTGACCTGGAACATACTTTTGAGGCTTTCGATCATATCATAGGCCTCAACATTCTCGAACTACTGCTGCAAATCTAGTTCCATGTGAGCAAGCATAAGACAACTAATCTCCGTGGATTCATCACAAATCCGACGGTAGGCATTGGTGGCTGCGACAGTCGCATTCTCATTCGGCTCAGCTGGAAGTGGGTTGTCTAGGACACGATCCCTCTTTTCTTCTTTGAGAACAATTCTCAGATTACGATACCAGTTGGTGAAATTAGTTCCATTCATCTTATCTGTCTCTAAGATGGTTCTCAAACTAAAACCGGAAATCTGAGGAAGACTGCTAGGTGCCATTGATCTACAACAGAAAAAAAAATGCAAAACACTTAAGACATCTATTCATAAAGAGCAAGCATATTAAACACTAATATTTATGCTCCCACTAGAACCAACACCCCTCCGATGGTTACTTAGTGATTCAGGACCCTAAATAAGCAAGTCGACTAGTGAGCTTTAGCATCACCGCTAGTCGTCAAGTGATCTAGGTAGACAACTCCTTGTAAATCGTATCTCATACGACTCCTGTTGGATGGGTGGCATCACATGCCCCGGCTCCCACCCGACTTTTCCCCAAGTCCCACAACCGTTGTGATAGACCTGTCTAGATTACCAAGTGCTTCCGATGTAAGAGTCTGACTCGAACCCACCTAGTCAGAAAGAATTGATAGCACCTCAATTTTATGAGCCCACTACCAAAAATGTCCGACTTGTGATGGTGCAGCACTGGCAGGGAAACCGACTAGACCTTCTTTGAGGGATTATATTCTACGAACATCTAATAGAGGTAAAACTAGAGACATAACAATAACACAAAATAATAGCACTTATAATGTGAAATGGTATGGCTCTCTCCATGGCGATCTCCATCTCCATAAAGCCTGTAATCCGACTCGTGTCAACTCTTGTCACGTGCCGTCTTACACCATGTAGCCGATTTGTACACCGACTTGCATGCCTTCCAGATTCTCCAAACAGCTACACTAGCTAGTAATCAAAATTACACAGAGAATCCGACACGCAGGCCGTTATACAATAAGATGACAGCACCTAGGCTCCAGCCGGCTGACAAAATCAGTGATACGCATATCACATATGGATTACACACATCAGATGCACATAATCCATACCATTCACAACATCATCTTGCAAAAACAAGTTATGCATAGATACGATATCTACCGGCGTTGTGAAACTCGCAACGACATCTAAGGCGCTACGACAGGGCGAAGCCGGCGGTCCTGCTAGCCGGATAGCGGGCGGGGAGTCCAAAAACGCAGATCTCATCTGCATTCCGGACATGGATTTCATCATCCGATAAAACAATTTTACCCAGATCAGATCCGGACTCCGATTCGATCAAACCCTTTGATCTTTGATCATTGCATCCTGGTTTACATGTCACAGTCTACCCCGATGGAGGAAACCGACCGGTAGGGGTATGTCGTTCCACGACCTTAGCAGTTAGATCATGGAAGCCAGATCATCCATTTCCACGAGTACAATTGATCTAATCAACTTAGTACAAAACCGATCTATCTCATAGATCGACCACCAAAACTGCAATTAGATCCAATCTAACACCAACCGCATATCACATATGTGCGGTCTCGAGCCTAAAACCAGAAGCTAGCGCTCTGATACCACTGTTGGGCCACGTAGTGATAAACAAAACTTTTTCCCTACGCGGTGATCCCAAGATCATGCTCAGGTAGAAGGCCACGAGGATTACCACTAGACGCACAGTTCCGGAATTGATGAAGCACGTCGCTTGATGCAGTGCAGTCCTCGCGATCCGTTCCGGTTCCACGATCCACGATCCATACTTTCTTCACGATCGTCAAAGTGTTGAACGTACAGCACCTCCGCCGGTATCCACACATATGAGGAGGAGCGCCGGCGATGGATTGCTAGGTCCGGTACGGCGGCGATAGGACGGACTAGGGCTAGGATTTCCAACACATGGAGTGACCTAACCTTGTACTCTAAGCACCTACGCCCCAGCTTATATAGGGAGTGAAAGTGGGCTCCACTCACTAGTGGCCCATTCACTAAAAAGGCCTATATTAGCCACTGCAAGTCTCACTTGCTGTACAAGTCCATGTCTCTATTTGGATCCAACCCAAATAGGTTTCCTATTTGGGACTAACCCAAACTTGCTCCCGCTCTTCAGTATGTGACCCGACAGGCTCATGGTAACCCGGACACGATTCTGAGTCTCACTCATGATCGATCAGTTGGTAGCGGCTCCTAGCAGACCGTGCCAACTCCCAAGTACCAATAAGTCATGACGACATACCTTCCAATGCGACTTTCATCTGAATCCCTTTTGCCTCACGATATACCTTGTCGGACTATAGGCGAATGATCGTCATCCCTTAAATAGTCCGACTCTCTTTCTCGATCCGAGATAAGTGATTCATCCGACTAACTCTTAGTCGGCTGCCTCGGTTAACAATTAATCCGAGATGCGCATGGCCATGCTTTCTGAATCATATCTTCCAAGAGGGCCTAGAGAATATCTCTCCAGATGGAGGGGCAAAATCCCGTCTTGGTTATTCACATCACGCAGCTTGATTCTCAGATGACCCGAACTCCGCCTTTATAACTGCCCAGTGACGGAACAGCGTTTGACAGAACCTAAGTTGGAGATCCTCAACTCGGATTGTGCAATAACCTCAGGTCTAAGGATTATATTGATTGAGACATGCAAATGACGACTTGTTCGTTGCATCTCAATATTGGTCAGTCCGACTCGCTAAACTCTTTAGTCGAATTCGTGTAAGTTGGAATAGCATCTCCATGCCCATGACAAGTGGAACCTAGCCATCTGCCGACTTTCACATTGGTCTAAGTTGTGTGTCCGGCACAACCTCAATGACCAAGGACAATTAGTATGAACAACATGAATATGTAGTTCCACAATCAAATCACATATTCGATGATACATATCAGGAGTTCATACATGGACCATAACCTCATGAATACACAGGAATATCTTCATTCATGATTGCCTCTAGGGCATATTCCCAACAATTTTGATACCAGCAAAACCTTGTTGGATCTTGGAGCGCAGAGCTCCCCTTGGGTCAGGAACTATATGGATAGATACTCCAAGTTATGTATATTAACATGCGATAGACGTTTGATCTTGGTCAAGCTTGAGCGTTCCAAGAATTGATTCCAAACTTTGAATTAAGATAGGGGTGCCAAAAGGTTATTAAATAGCCTTCAAAACCTTGTGGGTTTTAGAAGCACAAGGATCGAATTGGAATAAGTGAAGTAGGGATTGATAGACCCTTATGAGTATAACACAACCATACAAAGGTTTGGTCTAAGGGAGGTAGGATGAAGGTTTGAGCTTCTGACCATGTAGGCTAGTTAATAAGATTTGCATGAAAGGTTATTTTCTTGGGTGCAAAACCATCAAGAATAAGTGGGTTAAAAGGTGATCTAGCCAAGGTCAGGAGTGGGCCTTGTTAGTGTACATGGCATAATACAGGGAGGTTCAAGTGCATTACTAAAAATGCACAAGGGTTGAGAAGGAGAGGCATTCAAATACGTGATGCTGAAACAGTTTCCAGACTTAGGCAAATTTAGCAGATTTAGGGTTTTTGACTAGAGTATAAGAGAGTGTGGTTTTCAGATGATGTAGGGTTCCAGAGCATCATCAAGGGGATTGTCGTGGTGGTGGCACGACAGATGCCATGGATAAGCTAAAGATGGGGCCAATGAGCGCTAGGGGAATCCAGGGAGGGAGAACGTGGTGATTCCACACACAGATGTTCTTGTATTCTCTTACTCCTTACTCACTAGCTCTTGATTTCTAGCTTAGACAGAGAAAACGATCGATCCCCCTCTATGGAGGCCCCGGTGCTCCTTCTATAGGGGAGCCAGGGTTACAATATTTGGGCACACGTGGCAGCATATTCGGAGAATATGCTCCTCGCCTAAAGCTAGATGCTTCTTTATTCTCTTTAACGGCTCGTCCGGGCATTGGACGTAACCCACAACATTATTTTCGTCTTTAAGTGTCACCAGACATGGGCTATGTCAGCTTGGTGGTCTCTGAACCGCTGTCCTCCTCTTTACTTTGCTTCGCTCACGCTACACCTAATAAAGCCACCTTTTGACCAGCGGGAGATTCCTTCTCTTGGAAGCCATAGGATAGTCCGGCTAGCATGTGGCTCATCTAGCTATCAAGTTACCTGCAAAACAGATAGACAAACATGGCCCGAATATATTTTATGCCGGCCGGACTACAGTTAAGGAGATGCTCCACGGGCCGGGTCACCCCCTGGTTCAGCATGCCTTGAGGTGACCCGGTCAGCACTTTCTTTGACCATGCCGTACCCCAGCTAACTTGGCCTTTATACCACGATGTCACCCTACCTAGGGGTATTCCCCCAACATTAGTCCCCGAAGATGGTGCAGTCTTAGCAACTTTTGGTTATTAAGGCCACAACAGGTTCCCATAACCGGATCCCTGCCTTTTTGGCCGAGTTTATCTAGTAACCCGGGGCTTCTCCTCTAGGGATCCCTTGGCTCATCCCGAGTTATTCCTCGTTGGCCGGGTTTTTGCCCGTTTATCTGGGTTACCGTTCCTTCCCTTGTACGCTTCCCCACATCCTACGTGGAGGGTAATCATCATTTTGCCTCATTTTAAGGGCTACACGCATTTAATGCGCCGGTTACTATCACAACGTCAGCAATAACTACTGCGCACATCCCTTCACTATGGGGACTCGATAACTGTAACATTACATCGCGTCGTGGGATCCTCTGCCCCTGTGGCCCTTGCTGTGGCCACACTCTGATTGGCTGATTCGGCCGCGTACACGCCTGTTACGCGCGGCGTGGCAACCGCAAAGGATCCCACTACACGCCTATTGCACGGTTAAGTAGAGGGCATGGGGCAACCTCTAGGGAAGTTCCCCATTTTCTCTGTGCTTCCCAGACCCCTTTCTCTTTCATTGTAACCTTGCTGCTGCCGCTAGTTACTCGTTGCACCAGCGCCGTCGTGACCGCGTACAAGCAGCACCTTGCACCTGCGCCGCCGTTTCCGCTCAAGATCTTCATCACAGGGCCTTGCGCTTCCTGTTTCCCCTCCTCCGGTTATTTCTACTCTAATTTCTCTCTCGAGGACCTTGAGTCCACCATGACTGAGGAGGAGGTAGCCGTGTTGGCGCAGCAGGAGGAAGAAGCAGAGGGTCGCGAACACGGCTGTGGGACGGCGCGTTCGTCTACAAGGACGACCTGGACTGGCTCCATGCCACACGCCGCATCCCTGCTGGCATCGCCTGTCGCCTCGCCTCCGGCGAGATTTCTCCTTCCCCCAATCCTGGGGAATATGTTGTTGTTGTCCTCCTTTGCCTCTGGCATTGAGGGATACATTGGCCTCTAGACAACCAAGGAACTTTGGATCAAATTCTTCGGTCTCCGGAGGAACGTGGTTCCGGATAAGGAACTTGCTCTTGAGGATAAACACCTAATGCAATGCGGCGCTGCCTCCATTTCTCCTTGCAAGAACTCCGCATTCCCCCAAGGTCATCGGACTCGAGTCCTACAAAGGCTAGGACCAGAATTTCTTCTACGTCTGGAACACCACCGATGAGGACTTGATCCGGCTCCTCCCCTTCAAGCTTGGCCCTCTAGATACTTCGCTTTGGGAGAGCATTCCCAAGCGACCCACGGCCCTGTCGAATTAGGTGGAGTGCGGGATCAAGGAGCTGCTAAAGGAGAAGCTCCGAGTGGAGGACATCATGATTACTTTTGTTCGCAACCGGATATCGCCCCTTCAGAAGCAAGCCCACAAGATCTGTTACTTGAGCGGCCCCCTCGACCCCCACCGGATTTCATCTTTCGAGCTTGATAACTCGGTGGCTTACCGCCGGGTTAAGTCCATTTTCAATGTGGAGAAGGAATTCACCGAAGATTGGGTATGGCGACTCGAGCCCTTCACCCGAGACAACCCTCCTCCAAAGGTAAAATTACTTCTTACTGTTTTCAGATCTTCTCTTTATGTCGGTTTACTTTCGTAACATGGCAATTGTTGTCTTGTTCTCAGCGATTCCTCCAACAGCCACTGGAGGATGGCGAGTTGCTGGCGAGCAAGTGGGTACCGGACCGCACCGAGGAGGATGAGGAGGACCCTGATCCGGATACCTTTCTGCCTACCCCGGACGTCGTCAAACGCAGCGCTGGTAAGGCCTCTTCTCTACGGGATTGGCTAGATGACGATGACTCAGATGTTGAGGTCTTGAAGGTACTTGATCCGGTTCCCATCTCTTACGCGCATCTGGTTATGTCCGAATCTTAAGCTAACCTGGCCGGTCAGGTCCACGAGGTTCCTCCCCTCACCCCTAGTGGTCCGGCACCTACTTCTTCCCAGAAGCGCGCGGCTTCCTCGGCCGCAGCTTCGGAGGTGCCGCTGCCCAAGAAGAGGCAGAAGAAGTTTGGGGTGAAAGCCTCGACTAAGCCGGTTGCCAAGAGCATGGTCCAGAGGGCGCCCAAACCTCGGGCTCCTCCAACCTCAAGTGAGTAAGTCTTTTACATTTGCCCTTCAACTTTTTTTCCCTTTCTGTGTTTGCTCTTGTCTCTTACTGGTTCTCTCTCTTTTTGACTTGGTTCTTTTCTTCTTATCACAGCTCCTAGGGTCATACCTAGAGCGGCTCCGGCATAGCATCTCCAATACAGAGCAGCCCTTCTCCCCCCACGATGACGATACTCGGCCGCTCAGCCCTATCCAAGAGGGCTTCGAGGCTGCGCCTGACCAGAACCTACCTCGTCATGAGGAGGGAAATGTAGGCACTGGGGGTAGTGGGGCAGCTTCAGATACAACCATGCCTGATCTCCCCAGTTCCTCTTCAGCCCCAGCGCGAAGTGATGAGGTGCCAGCTCTATCGGCACCGCCCCAATCAAGTTTCTCTCATGTTCCAGTCTCCTCCAAACCAGCAATACCAGCAGCAACAACAGCATCAGCAACAACACTAGCAGCAACACCAGCACCAGAAGCAGCAACAACACCAGTAGTAGCAGCAGCACCAGCAGGTTCCACCAGGCCTCCTAAGAGGAAGGCCCCGTCTTCCCCCTCCGGATCAACTCCCTCGGTCACGGATATCTTCCAGCCATCTCCTCAGGCCTCATCCGGCAAGCTCAAGAAAGCTGCCGGATAGCTAAAGGTATCTCCTTTGGGTCACAGGCTGCCGGATTAGTGGGTAGAAGGCAGCTGGTTCTGAATACCAGCCCAGCTGTAGCTCAATTCGCCAGGCGAGATGGCCACGTCAAAGGCCTTGTGGCGAACTACTCTCCCAGCGGCGAAAGCTACAGTCCACTTCTCCTGGAGTATGTGAAGAACTAGATAATGCAGAATTCATCGACCCACAAGATGATCTGTCAGAGAAGTTTGGCCTAGCCGAGTTCAGCGCGCAGATGAAATATGCTACCAAGGCCATCTCTTTCGCTGGCCGGATGATTGAGGTAACTCTTTTCCTCTGCTGTGGTACTTTGCATAGATGAGCACTTTATATATATCCCCTAGTCCCCAAGCCTCCAAGGGAGTAACTTGTTACTCATTCGGGTGCTCCTTAGAGAATTGGTTCCTGTTCATAATAACTTTTAATTTTCACAAAGTTAGAGCCGGGTTAAGTTCCCTTGGCCCGGATCTTGTACACTTCGAATATCCACACACCATGAGCCGGGTTAACATCCACTTGGCCCGAATCTTCTAGACTTAGAATATCCACACACCTAGAGCCATGTTAAGTTCCACATGGCCCGGATCTTGTAGACTTCAAATATCCACACACCTAGAGCCAGGTTAAGTTCAACTTGGCCCGGATCTTGTAGACTTCGAATATCCACACACCTAGAGCTTGGTAAAGTTCCACTTGGCCCGGATCTGGTAGACTTCGAATATTTCTTTATCTTACTTTTGATCTTGACATTGCGTTGATTATTTCAGATTACCACTATCCGCCAATCTGCTGAGTTCCAGCGCCTGCTGGACTCCTATAAAGACATTCATGCGCGTTATGGCAAACTCCTGGAGGATCACCAGAAGAAGTGTAATGTCCTTTACTTAGACTTCTCCCTCTTCCATTTTCATTCATTCTAGTTGTCTGTGATCCATATTAATTTGTTATCCAAACCATGCAGCCGAGGTTGAAGCCGAGAATATTATCATGTGGAAGAACCTTGCTGAGATCAAAGGTAATCTTATCTCCTTCGCACGATCACTATTCACTCCTTTCTTTACACGGTAGACATTTATAATTCGGTTTCTCTGGATTATGCCGTTGTTGAAGTTGCTCTTGAAGAGAGCGTTAATATGCTGAAATGATGACCCATTTCCTCGAACAAGCAGGGAAGCATGAGGCTGAGCTGAAGAAAAAGGATGAAGAGATAGCTCGGTTACAGCTCCAGGACTCAGAAATTACTCAGCTGGAGAACCTCCACAAGACTTAGCTGGAGAAAGCGGACCAGGAGTTTGCCGAGGAAAAAGAGCGTTTAACGACTCAAATTTCAATGGAAAAGGATCTAGTGGAGGAAGCCTACGTAAAACTTACGTCGGTAACCTCCGAATACGAGAAACTCTAGGCCAGCAATGCCAACGTTGATGCAGATCTCCAGCGCCGGCTTTTCCAAATTTCCCGTGAGTTTCTTTGCCCTTGCTTAATTTTCCTTCCTCCAGGTTTGGTGCTTTTGATCATTGTCTCCTCTGTTCTCAGGACAATTTCCAGAAAGTGACACTCTTGCTAGCATTACCGTAACCCGGTACCGCGATCAAGCGGTGTTCCTACGGGTCCTGGATCCGGGTCAGTCCCTTACTCGACGGAGGATCTGCTTGTTATCCTTGTAGCTCACCTGGAATTGGTAAAGAACTACGGTGCTAACATCATGCCAGCTACGACGCGGATGTTCAGCTCCCTCTGGCCCACTGAGACCATTCCAAAAAGAAGTTCGGCTTTCATAGCCAAATTAATGGAGTGCGATACACAGCTGCATTTGTGGCGTGAATCTGCCGCATGGGCTAGGGCTGACATTGCATTACAGTTTGTCCTTTCGTGGTATGAAGGAATTGATCTGGGTTGCTTACTCGCATGTGCACTAGGTCTAAGTGGTGCGAAGATCCAGATTGGATGGCGCATCGCAAAGCCTATGCCAACAAGCTTATTCAATACTCCTTTTGCCACGCTTGGAACAGAGGGCCTTGTTATCTCGACGTTTTTGATGATGAAGTTGTTTCTGGAGATGACGAGGATGAAAAAGATGGGAGTGAGGGTGAGGCCTCCGAGCTTGGCAACGAGGCCGAAGACCCGGAGGATGGCGAGGTCGTCCCTGAGGATGAAGCTAAGGGTAGCGCCCCTCCCCCAAACTCCGAAGTGCCACCTCCTTCGGCTGACGATTTATCTGCTACTCCTGCTCCTTAAAAACACTTATCATATTTCTCAGATCCCCGGAATGCTAGGCGGAAGTGTATAAGTACTTTATGTTGGTTGTGCTACAACTTATCATTAGGACCTAAGTTCTTAATGTTGGATTATCATGGGGGAAGTCCCCGATCTTCGTTTTCTTATTCCCCCAATTTTTGACTCAGCTTGCATCTACCTTGATTTGGCTTTTCGACTTACGAGTCCGAGGTTAAAAAAATAGATTTAACAATACTTGAAACTTTGAGACTAGCTCAAAATGATCCGGCATTTAATGAATACAATAAACTAAGGGTTAGTCAAAATAACCAATGTCGGCTCGTTTAAGTTATTTTCCTTAGTCGTTTTTCATGTGCTTTGCCATTCGAAACTTGTTCTCTTGCTTGCCATGAAGCCAATTCTTGTTGGACAACAGCAAAGTCGAAGAGTTGGGTTTTTGGTGCTCACACATTACTAACCGGACTAAGATACAAGCAACTTAACCCAAACGACATAAAAGTATGAAAATGAGAGACAATTATTACGGCAGTCCCCGAGTCTCTGCTTGGGGTGCCAATGTTTTATTAATAAGCTCATTAACGACATACATACCGACATATGAGTAGCTCGGATACATTCACCTCTTTGTTAGGTGTAGAAAGGATGAAGCAGTGCTACATTCCATGGTCACTTAGATTCCTCTCTGGACCTGCCGGCCTTGTTCTTTTCCTGGGGCTCTGCATCGATAAGATATTAGGAATCATTGTGCAAGCCTTTGCTTACAATGAAAGGTCCTTCCCATGGAGGGGATAGCTTATGCATGCCAGCTGTGCGCTGTATTAGCCAGAGTACTAGGTCATCTTCCCGGAAGACTCGGGGGTTTACTTTCCAGCTATGATAGCGTCAAAGATTTTCCTGATATATGGCGGATCTAGACAAGGCCAATTCTCTCGCTTCTTCCAGCAGATCAACATCATTTTCCCGGGCTTCACGCACTTCGGCTTCTGTGTATTGGGTGACTCTTGGCGAATCATGCTCTATGTCGACTGGTAATACAGCTTCTGCCCCATATACCAGAAAGAATGGTGTATAGCCTGTTGATCGATTTGGAGTTGTTCTTAAACTCCACAGTACCGCTGGTAGTTCTTCTATCCAACACCCCGCTGATCTTTGCAGCGGCTCTATGAGCCGGGGTTTTATCCCGAACAATACCAGTTCGTTGGATCTTTCCACTTGCCCGTTTGATGTGGGGTGGGCGACTGAGGCGACATCTTGTCGGATCTTCTTTTCTTGGCAGAACCTTGGAAATGCTCCTTCAGCAAAATTTGTTCCATTATCAGTTATGATGCTATGGGGGTAGCCATATCTCAGGATTATATCCTTGAGGAATCTTAGTACTGTTTCCCCATCACATTTCTGAATTGTTTCACTTCAATCCATTTGGTGAACTTTTATACCATGACTAGGATATGGGTCATCCCTCCTTTAGCCGTCTTAAATGGCCCTACCATATCTCGGCACCATACAACAAATGGCTAGGGAATGGGGATAGTTTTCAGCTCTGACATTGGTAAATGAGTTTTCGTGGCGTATCTTCGACAACCATTGCATTTTCTCACCGGATCCTCTGCTTGCTCCAAAGCACTGGGACAATAAATACATGCCGGAAAGCTTTTGCCACTAAGGCCCTTGAGGAGGCATGATGGCCACATTCCCCTTGGTGAATATCTCGAAGTATTTCAAGTCCTTCATCCGGGTCAACACACCGCTGTAGCACTGCTGTCACACTTCTTTTGTATAGTTCAGCATTGATAATTGTGTAGGCCTTTGCCCTTCTCTGGATCTGCCTTGAGATTATCTTGTCATCCGGCAAGGTTCCCTCTTTCAGGAAATCAAAGATTGGCTTGGCCCAAGATGGTATAGTTCGGACGGGAAATGGTTCCTCATCAATTTCCATCGCATCTACAGACAGAATTTTGTCGGGTCGGGTTGATCAGTCCCCGGGTTTGCTGAGGCAGTCCTCGGGTTTGCTGGGGCAGTCCCCGGGTTCACCCAAGTAGTCCCCGGGTTTGCAGAGGTGCTTCCCCACTCTATCTCCATAGGTACAGCTCCCGATCCAGATAGTGCCGAGATATAAATCGAGTCTGATTCAGGCGATGGCGTGATAGATGGTTTTCTCAGGTGCTCCAAAGAACCGTTTGGTGGGATTGGCTGTCGGGATAAGCCTAACTTGGATAGTGTATATGCTGCCTCGTTTTCAATCTGAGGTATATGATGGAACTCACACCCTTCAAAAAACCCACTTATCTTTTTAACATGAAACCTGTATAGGGCCATGTTAGGATCCAAGGCATCCCAATTTCAAGACACTTGTTGCACCACCAAATCTGAATCTCCAAAGCATTGTGTCTGACGTATCGCCACTTCTTTCGCTACCCTGAGACCATGTACCAATGCTTCGTACTCCGCAACATTATTCGAGATATTGAAGTGGATTTGAAGGACATATTTGAATTGATCCTTCTTGGGCGAGGTAAACACTATGATGTCTACGCACTTCTATTCTTGTAGACAATTGTTGGGCCTCCAAGTGCAGAGGTTTGTAGAACAGCAGCAAGTTTTCCCTTAAGTGGATTACCCAAGGTTTATCGAACTCAGGGAGGAAGTGGTCAAAGATATCCCCTCTCAAGCAACCCTGCAATCAAGATACAAGAAGTCTCTTGTGTCCCCAACACACCCAATACACTTGTCAGGTGTATAGGTGCACTAGTTTGGCGAAGAGATAGTGAAATACAAGTGGTAATGGTGAGAGAAAATAGCTTGATGGCGTGGAAGAGACTAAAGGCAAACTGAAATAGAGATAGAAGAAAGAAAACATGTAATAGATTTAATAGCAAACAATGTTTTAGTGCTTAGAAACAAGGCCTAGGGATCATACTTTCACTAGTGAACACTCTCATATAAATATCTTCTCTTTATGATACTACTCTTAACTACTCTCCGGTTAGATACTCTAATCGATGGTAGGGCTATAACAACACACCTCAAAGTAAGTCTTTCCCATCTAGAAAACCCCACACTGTCACCTTGAGCACTAGATGGTTCCAACAAACACCACAATTTCATAAAGACATCCAACTCCAAATATAACTCATAATAGGTATTTGTAATCTCTAGCCTAAGTGCCACCATGGTGTGCATGCTGTCACTTTCACACACATGGGGAGAGCAGAGATCTATTAAAGCACTTGAGTAGCAAGGTAGATCTATAGATTACAAGCTCATGACCACAACGAGATCATGCATAGATAGAGAGATGAACATAGCTACAGATAGAACCTTTAGCCTCAAGAGAGAACTACTCCCTCCTCATCATGGGAATCAACAATGGTGGTGGAGATCGATGGAGATGGCTCCGAGGGCACTTCCCCGTCCCCGCAGTGTGCCGAAACAGACACTTTCTGTCCCCCATATCTCCCCTTCGGTGGCGGCGGCGCTGCGGAACTTTTCGTGGCTAGAGGCTTGATGATCTAGGGTTTTTGCCTCGAGGGGAACATATAGGCGGAGGAGGCAAGGTCGGTGGATAGCCAGGGGGCCCACACCATGCCCTGGCGCGGCGTGGGGGTACCCGTGCCTGGGGGGTGTGGCCACCCTGTGGCCCCTCTCCGACTCTCCTTCTGGCTCCGTGAGTCTTCTGGGAAAATAGGTACTTTGGCTTTAGTCCTGTCCAATTCCGAGAATATTCATTTTCTGACTTCCTGGAACCCAAAACAGCAGAAAACAGGCAACTGACACTGTGACTCTTGTTAATAGGTTAGTCCAAGAAATCATATGAAAAGTACTCCAAGGTGTGGACAAAACATAAGAAAGTAGATAAAACCAAGCATGTAACATCAAAAATTATAGATACATTTGCAATGTATCAACATCCCCAAGCTTAACTCCTGCTAGTCCTCGAGTAGGTAAGTGATAAAAAGAAAGAATAATTTTTGAGGTGTCATGCACCATCATAAAATTGATCAAAGTATTTGTAAAACATTCCATGCTGGGATCATAGTAATTCAATCATAACCTGAAAGCCAAAGATCTAGCAATAAGACAAAGAAACTATGTTGCAACATGAAAAGGCACAAACAAAAGATTCATGAATAACAATGCTTTGCAAGACGTTTGTTTGTGTCACATAAAGAAAACATAGCATAGTAGTATTCAACTTGTCGCTCATAGAGTAGAAAATATAAATGCATAGGACACCTTCAAATTTCATAAGAGTGACTAGATACAAATAGTTTAAAACAAGAAATATCAAGGTATGCATCAATCAACAAGTCTTGGGACAATGCACATAGAACTAAGAATGGCCACTATGATCTCAAAGTAGTTGCATAAAGGTAGAAGGTGGAGACTCAATGTATAAGTGGAAGAAATGCCTTCATAGAAGGAAGTAGGGATTCAAGTTTCACAAAGAGCTTCCAAAAATTCTGGTACTTAATAGCTTTCAGCTCTCATTACCCCTATCATAAGCATCTTGATGTTATTAAGGTTAAAGTAAACAAACTATGGTGTACATGCTTGACGAAGTATAAGTTAGAAATATCATTTACCTTGAATACGAGGGCCGCTCCTCATGCTACTCAAGTTTAGTCACCGATAAGTTCTTGTCATCGTAAGTACATGTGTATCATAGAGAACCTCCAACGGGGTACCCCTTGCCCGCTGATACGAAAGAATCCCCATATCAAAATGACAAGGCAAGCAGACAACGAGCATCTCAACAATCTTCTTATTTACCATGGGAATATGGTGCTTTTCTCTCTCTTTCCTCTTTTCGTAATCTCAATTTTTTTCTCTTTTTCTCTTTTTCAATATAGGACTCTTTTTTTATAAGAAGAATGCTTCATAGAAAGCTCATTATGGTTACGCTGCAGGTTTCCACCATGTCAGCATGGATTAGACCAGCGACCCAGGCATTTCTCTAACACATATACATAACTCCTTGGACTTACAAGCTCCCCTTTCATTTCACACCGACGACATCCATAGAAAAAAGATCATGATATCAACTAGGTACAAAGTACCCATGCAATGTTGAAAGCGTTCCCCATGACATCATGGTTCTTCTAATTCCCAACAAATAAGTGCAAGCATATACAACATAGAAGACACAATGGTTCACGTTTATTAAGGGCAATAAAAGTAAAGTGTGCCATCAAGTTTGTGAGAGCTTTAATAACTAGTTTTCTCATAACAAGTTTAATTTGGAATGTAAACAAAAACATGAATATCTTGGAATAGCATATGCTAGTAGGTAGGTATGGTGGACTCTTTGGAATAAATTGGTTTAGGGAGTTGGATGCATGAGTGGAGCTCATATTTGGTTGTGGAGGCTAGCAAAAGACTAGGAGCGACAAACCAAGAGAGCAATAATGTCCATAATCGTGGAGAGCGAAAAATCATTGATCAAAGCATAAAGTGATACTAAAAGTTGAAAACTAAAGGATCATAAAGGCTATGGTGACTTGGGATAGTCATAACATGGTGTGAGCATGTGCCAAGTCAACCCAAATAAAGCATCAAAGGAGAATACCACAATACTATACTTTAATATGCTAAAACAACACATGAGTCATCCAAGGCACATTAAGAAATCTCAATTATTTATAACAAGTCATGCTATAGAAAAGAATACTAAGCATAAATCCAAAACAATATCAATCATGGCATGACAAAGCATAGGCCACAATAAAAAACAAGCTCTCTTTAACACTTAAGCATGAACTTTCCTACACTTTTCCAATCCAAACCAAACTATTTGAAAACCAATGTATGAAGGAGGGAGTCCAACCAATTTATTCAGAAAACTAAGAAAACTAAGCAAACGAAAAACCAAAATGAAAACAAAAAAGAAGACGCTCCAAGAACAACACAACTGTGCATGAAAAAATAAAAAAGAAGTGTTTGGTACAAACCTGGGATTTTTATTGATTAAGATGGGGATGCTTTGGGCATCCCCAAGCTCTGACGCTTCTACTTCTTGGATATTTCTTGGGGTGACACGCGTGGCATCCCCAAGCTTGAGATTTAGTCCGTCCTTCATCTCATTACTCATTCTTTCCATGTCGTCGGATTGATGACAAGTACGACATGAGGTGGTCCTCGAGGCGTGCGGAAGAGAGGGGGTGAGACGTATGGTGAGCACACAAGTTTACCCTGGTTCGAATCTGCCGGCTTTGGACGGATCCTACCCCTGCTAGCAATCCAATAATATGGAAGAGCCGGAATATGGGTTACAATGGTATCGCCCGTGCGAGTTGAGGGTCTAAAGTATTGGATGTGTCCTAAAGGCTCTCCCTAGGACGGCTTATATAGATATCCGGCCTAGGGTTTACAGGAGAGGTCAATCTGACTACGACTAAGAGTTGGTTACAGAGTACATCTTGAACTACAAGTAACATTATGGGCCTAAGTGGGTAAGTCTTCTGGGCTTTCCCGTAGCCGGATTGGACTCCGTCTTCTCTCTCGACTGGGCCACCCGTGAAGCAAAGCTCTAACCCGAAGTGGGCCACCCTGGTCAGTGAGGAACTATGAGGATACCCGGAAAGTATATCCCCAACAGCAGCCCCCGGAGGCCTCCAAGCTCCAAAGTCTGATTTTATCATCGTCTAGCTTGATCTTTGGCTTGCAGAATCTTGAAGGGTTCCTGAAACTTTACAAAAAATAAGATCCGGGTCTTAAAAATAAGTCGGACCTATCAATTAGTTACTCGGATTTTCCAGCTCGATTTTAAACTAAGCCGGAACTTGGTTTCCATGCCACCTAACACAAGCATGGTCAAGTCATGTCATCTGACAGGCGTGCCGTTTCCTTTCCTCCAGTGTTTGTCGTTTCCTTTCCTCCCAATCCTCCTGCGCGCTCAGAGCCTCCTCGCCCTCCCCCCACAGAGCTCCTAGCGCCGCCCCTTTTAGGTCACTTTCTCACTGGAGAGAAAAATGGCTTCATCATCTTCTTCCTCTGGCTTGGCGGCGGCTGCGGCGGCAGCGTCGGCGGAAGCAGCTGCGGAGAAAGAAAGCTTCCGGGGAGTCTGGATCCCCTGCACCCTTGACGAGGACAGCCTCAAGAACGTGGAGAAGGAGGGGCTTCTCGCCGCCGGTGACTGGCGGAGCGGCTCCAGCGAAACCGTCCCCACCCCGCGCGAGGGCGAGCGTGTCCACTTCGGCACCGATCTGGACCGAGGTATGTGTTTTCTTCCCTAGGAGTTCTTCTCCGAGGTGATAGATCTCTATGGAGTTCAACTCCACAATCTTCCTCCCAATTCTCTTCTAGAAATGAGCGCATATGCTGCGCTTTGCGAGGGCTTTCTCGACATTAGGACGAGTTTGCTTCTCTTCCAGTACTATTTTCACATCCGGGGAAATTCCATCACTGCCGGTGTTCCTTACATCACCGGCACCATTAGCTTTTCTGTTAGACGAGACCGGTCATATCCCAAAATTTCTGCCAGTGACTCGGTCAAACAATGGCCAGCCACTTTCTTCTATCATAGGGATATTCCGGCTCCCGGCAAAGCTCCTGCTTTGCCGGCTTTTGTTGATGGAGCTGCCACGGCCCAGCCTTCCTGGGACGAGGCTGCTCCGGCTCTCACCGACAATCTGATCCTCGCTAAGAGGCGGATCGAATATCTGATCCAGCACATGGGTCTGAAGGGATCCGACTTGGTCCAGTGCTGGGTCTCACGTCGGATCCAGCCACTTCAGTACCATGGGGATAGACTGATGCACTCCATCACGTCTTCCAAAAAAGTCTCTCTCCGCATCAGCCCCAAATTCTACACCACTAAAGGCTACATCAGCCTGATCAAGTGGCTGATCAAGGAGCGGATCGAGAGGAGGATTCCGGAGATTTCTCTCGATATGTACACAACGGAAAACCCCGTGGTGCTGGTAAGCTTCGATCAATACACCTTTTATGTGTTTCAATCTCTAAGTTATATACTGCAATGCTGATATGTTTTCTTGTTTTCAGCTTGCTGACCTCCCCGAGTCAGAGCTTGCTCCACTCGAAGGATATCCTCCTGAGTTTTCTCAGGATACTGAAGTGATCCCATTGTTGGACCTTGCGCTCAAGAAGTGCAAAGCTCTGACAGTGGCTGTTGGCACAAGCGAAGTGCCTGTTGTGAAGAGGTAACTTTCATTCACAATTTCCGCCTTTGTACCTTTCTCGAATTTCTTTCTGAGATGTAATGTTTCCGACTTTACTACATTCTCAGAGCAAAGCCTCTCATCAAGGGTAGGGGGAAAGGGATTCCTGCGAAGCCCCTGCGACAGACGAAGCTCATCATAGCTTCTCCTGCCGTGGCTCCTCCAACTCCTGCCCCTCAACCATCAGCAACTCCGGCGATCATTCCTTCTCCGCTGGTCGCAGAAGATCCGGCTCCTCCAACGGAGCCTGCGATCCTTGGGTCGCAGACTGATGTCACCGTGGCTGCGTCAGCTCAAGATAAGGGTGAACCTTCTTCGGGTAATGATCCCTCGGCTGAAGTCTTCGCCGAAAACCTCCTCACCAATCTGGGAGTTGCCAAGTTTGGCCTATCCCGGAAATCTGCAGAGGAAATCCCGCGGCTGGCCAGGCAAGTCCTGGACAAAAGCCATCTATCCTTCGAGGAAGAAGCACAAGAAGCAGAGGACGTCAAGTTCTCTGACCTTCTCGCTCAAGTCTGCCTTCGTGACGAGAGGATCAGGACTAGCGAGCTTCCAACAGCCCCAGTAATCCCTCTTACCCTCGCCGAGAAGGTGGCAGCTGAAGTGAACGCGTGTTTAGACAAACTCACCCGCGAACAATATGTAAGTCGGAATTCCAACTCTTGCTTTTACATTATGTTATATCATATCCTCTAGCCCCCCAAGCATGAAGTACGATATAGAATCCGAGTTTATGCTTCATTAGGATGCCAAAGAATGAACTGGTGTAGCCCCCAAGGCTCGTGCTGATATTTAGCAAAAAATATTAGCCCGAGTCTTACATAGCTTTCTGACTTTGGGTATTCTGACTTCTAGAAAGTATGTTCCTATAACCAGGAATTATTATCCAATGTCTGCGATAAGCGGATAGAGATCAAAGCTCTCCGGCTTAAAAATGCTGAGCTCAAGGTAACCAAGGATGAAGATGAAGGTAAATCATTTCGAGATTCAAACCTTGTCTTTTGCTTTTTCAATGTCGAATTTTTCTGAACTATTGTTCTTTTTGACTTACAGCGTTGGTGAAACAATCCATCGCTATGATTGAACAGGCCGAGAACCTCAAGACCCTTGTGGTGGAGAACAAGGGACTCTGCCAAGAGCTGGATAAGCTCAAGGCGGATCATGAAAGGAGCATAGCTCAAGTCATGGAATCCTCCTCCATGGCCACCGAAGAGTGTGATCACAAGATCGCTGCTCAAGATAAAATTATCTCGGACCTCAAGAATGAGCTTGGCAGAGAGAAGGATATCTCCGAGGCGCTCCGTGCTGAACTCCAGAGTCTTCGGGAGGAGAAGACCAAGATTGACGACATCATTCTTGGTACGTTCCATCTGTCTGACTTATCATTTCTTCGACTTTCATAAATGTTGGATTTTTCTTGACTTGTTTTGTGTATAGGTCCTCTGAACTTGACGGACTCTTCCTCCTCCGAGCCCCGCACCCACCGGTTTACTCAAGTCGGTGATCTTCTGCATGACTTCCGCCAGTCTATTGAAGACATTGGCGAGTCTCTCAGGATTCCGGACATGCCAAGCATGTCAGATTTTTAGGTGCGGGACAAGGCCAAGGAGATGCCGTAGCTTGTTCGGGACTGGAACATGTCCTACGCACGGACTGCTGCGTAGAACGCTCTCACCATGGTCATGAGCCACCATGGAAACATGGAGTTATGGCAAGTGACCAGAGGGTACTGCAAGGTAGATGAAGACGGCCAGGAGCAAGACCTTCAAGCCATCATGCATTCCTGCGCCGGATATGGGTGCCACGTAGCTGATCTGACCAGCTACGAGATCCCCTTCTTCACCCGCGTAGATACTCCGCCGCCTCCTCCAGAAGAGACCGAGGAAGTTTCTGACGATCAATGGACCACCTCGGATCCAGACATCTCGGAACAATATCAAGGCGGAGTAACCAGCGAGCCGACAGCTCCTTCGTCTCCTCCTGCATCATAGACCACAAACTTATGTATTATTCTGTGAAAGAACATGATGTGTTTGTAAATATTAAGTACTATTGGCTTTTGCTAGTGCTAAGCTTTTAATCTATTCAGCACTTTTTGGCTTTTGAAATTTTTGCGTGCCTGAAATGTTCACATAAGCACTTGAAATTTTCTGTTTCTACTTATCGTTTCTCTGGCTTTCTGCCTCGTCCCTTTCGTGAGCCGGCTAAACCTTTAGCCGGAAAATTTGCCGAGCAACGGAGCTCACTTGCTAAACCAGTTTAAACTCGAAAACAAAGCCGGCTTCCAGTACCAACAATTCACTACTCGGAAAATACCCGCATCCAGCAATCAGACAAATAACCCAAGTAAAGACTAGAATTTTTAGAGTTATACCTGAAGGTAACAGTTTTAGAATTGAAAATCTAAACCAGAACGAACATGAGCATAAAGTACTTTCAAGCATTCTGGGATTTTCCGACAGGATCATTAGGAAATAAGATGGTAAAAACTTCTCAGAAAAACTTTGAGGTAACCAAAACTTTTATTTCTCACAGAACATGTACATATGTATGATTACAAAGAAGGATAAACTAAGAATAATAGGGACGTAGCTGAGCAATATTCCACGGTCTGTCTAACTCATCCGGATTTGTACTGCCTCTAGGTCTCTTTCTCTTCTTAGTAGCAGGTATTTCTTTGACTGGCCTCATGTCAGTTAAGTAGTACGATCCATTGTGCAATACTCGACTAACTAAAAAGGGCCCTTCCCATACGGGGGAATGTTTGTGCTTCCTTTGTTGCACAAGCCGGAGAACCAAATCACCTTTATTGAAAGATCTAGTTTGGACTCTCTGGCTATGATACTTGCGTAACTTCTGCTGATAGGCTGTAGATCTCATATCAGCAACGATGCGAACTTCTTCGACTAAGACGAGATCATTTTGTCGAGAAATCTCGGCATCCTCTTTGATATACGTGGCCACTCTAGGAGAAGTATGAATTAAATCGATAGGAAGAACTGCGTCTGCGCCATAGACCAAGAAAAAAGGTGTGTATCCTGTTGACATGTTCGGAGTTGTTCGTAAACTCCAAATTACAGAGGGTAATTGCTCTGCCCATGCCCCCGCAACACGTCATAGTGGTTCTTCGAGTCTTGGTTTCAAGCCTTGTAGAATTAAACCATTTGCTCTTTTGACTTGTCTGTTAGCCTGTGGATGTGCGACTGACGCAATGTCCAGCCGGATATTTTGCTCATCGCATAATTCAGCCAATTCTCCCATGGAAAAGTTACTCCCGTTGTCCGTGATAATACTATGCGGATAACCATACCGGATTATAACATCCTCGACAAGTCTTTTGACTGTTGCTCCATCACAACTAGTGACAGGTTTAGCCTCGATCCACTTTGTGAATTTGTCCACCATCACTAAGAGGTGAGTGAATCCACTTGGGGCTCGTTTAAAAGGTCCTACCATATCAAGCCCCAAGACCGCAAAGGGCCATGTTATAGGTATTGTTCGCAGCTGATCAGCCGGAACATGAGCTTGCTTGGCGTACTTTTGGCAGCCTTTCCATGTCTTGACTAATCGTTCGGCATCTGCCTGAACTTAAAGCCAGAAAAATCCATGTCGAAAAGCTTTTTCCACTAAGTATTTGGCTGCAGCGTGGTGACCACACTCGCCTTCGTGGATTTCCCTTAAGATTTCCACTCCTTCTTCCGGAGATACACAGCACTGAAAAACCCCAGAAACACTCTGTTTATGGAGCTCACCTTTAACAATAGTATAGGCTTTTGCTCGTCGGATAATCTGTCGGCTCAGTACCTTGTCTTTCGGTAATTTGCCATCTACCAAATAATCGAGGTAGGGTTGAGTCCAGTTGGGGATTACAGCCAGAACTGCTATCAAAGGTGAATCGGATTTGGTCGGATATTCCTCATCTACTCCCTTTATCGAGGGAACGTCGAGGTGCTCTGAAAATGCGCCATCCGGGACCTCTTTCCGCGTAGAGCCTATTCGAGATAGTGCATCTGCTTCCTCATTTTCTGCTCGAGGGATGTGTTGAACTTCAAACCCCTCGAACGATTTAGATAGATCATCCACGACAGCTTTATATGTTGCCATGTGCTTATTTGCATTACAAATATCCGAGACTTACTGAGCAACAAGATCCGAATCTCCGTAACACATCAAACGTCGGATGCCAATATCCTTAGCAATCCGGATTCCATGCAGCAGTGCTTCATACTCGGCAATGTTGTTTGTCGCTGTGAAGTGGATCTACAATACGTATAAAAGTTTATCTCCTTGGGGTGATTTGAGCACCACGCCAGCCCCCGAGCCCCCTCGAGCCTTAGACCCATCGAAAAAGAGGGTCCAATATTCCGACTCAGGAAGGACCATGTTCTCCTTGGTCTCTGTCCAATCAGCAACAAAGTCAGCAAGGATCTGGGATTTGATTGCTGTCCGGGGTTTGTACTCAATATCGAAAGCTGCAAACTCTATGCCCCATTTGGCGACGCGTCCTGTGGCATCGCTATTGTTGATTATATCTCTCATGGGAGCTTTGCTCACCATGGTAATTAGATGCTCCTGAAAATAGTGTCGTAACTTACGAGATGCTAGAAAAACACTGTAAGCCAACTTTTGATAGTGCGGATACCGCTGTTTTGATTCTGTCAGGACCTCGCTGACAAAGTACGCCGGAAGCTGCACCGGGTGTTCCTGATTTTCTTCTGGTCTCTCCACTACCATAACGATACTGACAACCTTATTTGTCACAGCAATCTAGAGCAACATCGGTTCCTGAGGTTCCACCGCTGCAAGGATAGGAGCAGATGAGAGTACTTTCTTCAGGTCTTGTAGTGCAGCTTCAGCTTCGTCAATCCAGACAAAATCCTTGGTCTTCTTCAGGAGTTTGTATAATGGTGCAGCTCTTTCACCAAGTCGTCTTACAAATCGACTAACCGCAGCAATGCAACCAGTTAATCTTTGTACGTCCTTCAGGCGAGTTGGCGTGGAAATATTGAGAATAGCCTTGATCTTGTCGCGGTTCACCTCTATGCCTCTTTCAGACACGATGAAACCTAACAATTTTCCGGCTGGTATTCCAAAGAAGCATTTCTTCGGGTTAAGCATGATGTTGTATTTTCGTAGATTGGCGAACGTCTCTTCCAAGTCGGAAATCAACGTTTCCTTCTTTTTGGACATGACCGCGATATCATCCATGTATGCATGTACATTGCGTCCGAGTTGATCATGGAGGCAACGCTGCATCGTGCACTGGTACGTAGCTCCTGCGTTCTTCAGCCCAAAGGGCATCGTAACAAAACAGAAGGTTCCGAAGGGGGGTATGAATGAAGTCTTGACTTTGTCAGATTCCTTCATCCGGATTTGGTGATAACCGTAATATGCGTCGAGAAAACAGAGGAGTTCCGAGCCTGCCGTAGAATCGATAACTTGATCAATTCTAGGCAGAGCGAATGGATCTTTTGGACAAGCCTAGTCCAAGGCAGTATAATCAACACACATCCTTAAATCAGTGGTGTCCTTTTTAGGGACCATTACAGGGTTGGCCGACCAATCAGTATGGATGACCTCTTCTATGAATTCGGCTAACTCGAGTCGCGCTAGTTCCTTAGCTATTGCCTTACGCTTTTCATCGCCAAACCATCGTAAGGACTGTTTGACGGGTTTAGCGTTCAGGTTTACATTTAGAGAGTTCTCGGCAAGTTCCCTAGGTACTCTGGTCATGTCAGATGTCTGCCATGCGAAGATAACTTGACGAGCGCGCTTTCCTATGCGCTACTTAGGCCTACGCCTATCTGGGTCACCTTGGAGGGGTCATCATCCTTCAACGGCGTCGTCTTCGTCTCTTCTGATGCCTTGAACTCCGGATTTGCCTTTGTGACCTCCTTCTTCGTTGCGGGCATCTTGGACGGATCTATGCTCTTCTTGATCTCCTGGTACTCCTGGGGGTGCAACACGGCTTCGGCAAAGGCATCATTTCCATCTTCGCACTCTCGCGCCTTCTTCGGGTCTCCCCTGATGGTGATCACGCCGTTGGGACCTAGAATTTTCATCATATTGTAAATGTAACATGGACGAGCCATAAAAGCCCTGTAAGCCGGACGTCCGAATATAGCGTGGTATGCGCTCTTGAACGGGACCACTTCGAAGGAAAGTGCCTCCGTCCGATAATTCTTTGGAGTTCCAAAAGTAACATCCAAAGTGATCTCTCCCAGGGAATTAGCTTGTCTTCCTGGGACAACTCCATGAAAGATCACAGAGCTATGGTTCAGCTGTGTTTCCGAGATCTTCATCCAGCGTAGCATTTCGACATAGAGAATATTGATGCTGCTACCACCATCCATGAGGGTCTTGGAGAAACCATAACCGTCAATAAGTGGATTGACGATTAAGGCGTATTTTCCTCGCTTGTGTAGTTTAGGCGGATGATCAGCGCGACCAAACGTGATTGCCACTTCTGACCAGTCCAGATACTGAGGCACAGCCAGAACTGTTGCATTGAGCTCGTGGAGAACTGCTTTCTTGACCTTTGCTGGTTGAGATCCGAGGAAGGTGACATAAGTGTCCTCCTTGGTCGGAAAAGTCTTCTTCCCTTCCGACTTGGATCTGAAGCATCAGCTTCCTGCATGTTGGAATCTTCCTTGGTCTCCTTGTCTTTCTCGGGATTTTCCTTTCCCTTCTTCCGCTTAGCTTTGTAGCCCGCGGTATCATCTCTCTTGATGTCGTCATTAAAACGACATTCAGCGTTGGTGTGCGATGAGCCCCCATTGGCGTCTAAGTGATGCACACATGGGTTATTGGCAATGTTGGCCCAAGTGTAGGTTTTGCCTGGTTGTTGCTCTCCTCTGCCTTGGACCCTTGATGTCCCACGGCCATGCCCGCGACCTCCGCCACGTCATCCTCGTCCTCCAGACCCGGAAACAGTAGTGACCACTGTTGTTGCCGCGTTGGGTTTTTCTTCCGAGGTATTTTTGCGGTTCTGAGCTTGTTGCTTTGGTTGTTTTGACGACTTAGGCACAACCAGGACATTGAGTAATCCCTCTGGATCGTCATCAGCATCTGCATACTTTCTCGCTGTTTCCATCATCTCTCCGAGATCAGTAACCTTGTCACACTTCAAGCGATGGCGCAGTAAACCAATTTGGAGACCTGCGATGAAAGGTTCAATCACAGTTTGATCATTTACTCCTTCGCAGGAGTTCTTTGGGTCGATCCATCGTCCGAGATAATCCCGACAAGTTTCTCTAGCTTTCTGGGTGCAACGCTGTAGGTCTCCAACCGTACAGGGCCTCCGATATGTGCCTTCGAATTTCCGAAAGAACGCACTTTGCAAGTCATACCAGTTGTGAATGGTGTTTGCCGGAAGTTCATTGAGCCGTGATCATGCCGTCTTCCGCAACATAAGTGGGAGATATCGGGTTGCGACCAGGCTATTTCCGCCTTTAGCGATGTAGCAAGCTTGGAAGAAATCCTGTAACTAGGTGTCTGGGCGAGCAATGGCGTCGTAGGCATGGATATGTCTTCAGATAGAAAATCCTTCCGAGAATTTTGTAGCTCTGATGCGTGGTTTGAAGAACTTTGGGCCCACGTACACGTCATCGTTTTCATAGCGCCGAGCCTCTATGTTGGAGTTGATCCTGTGCCTTGCGTCGTTCGGGGATACAGATCGTCCCGAATGTCGGTTGTGGCTGCGGTGCCTTGGAGCTGGACTTAGGCTTCTGCCACCACCTCCTCCGCCATGTCGTGCTCCTTGATCTCCTTGGGGTCCGTTGTGATAACTGTGTGGTGGAGAGGGTGGTGCAGCTGGATAGTTTCTGGCTGATCACCGGCCTCTGTCCGGACCGTCATTATTCCGGTTCCGGGGAGGTTCTTGACTATGACGAGCCCCCTGCCGGCTTGTTCCAGCATGGTTTCCGTCGTTCCTTCGCCCGTCGTTCCCACCATGGTGAGGCTCAGCCAGACGGCTCTCATGTCTAGGAGGTGTCATTCTCTGACGATCCTCCTCCCGACGTTTCTCCTTATCTTCTCCCTTTCGATCATTGAATTCTCGTCGGGGAGAATTCCTCGGATTCAGTGCAGCGATCGCGTCTTTCTCGGCTACTGGAGCAACATTCCTCCAGTTATGTGTAGCTCTGCGATGCTGTCCCGATGATCCGGTTCCTGAATCATCTTCCCTGTGTTCGGGGTGATGGTACTGCGCCCGAACGTAATGGGCTCTTACGTCAACCCATGCCTGATCCGTGCGACGTTGGTCAGAATCCGAGACCAGTTTTTGACTTCCGGACAGGGCGACCTTCTGCTGCTCCATTCCCTTGTCGAGTAGCTTGATATCCAAGCGTATCTCCTCTGGCCCTGGATTAGCTGATAGAATTTCACGAGCTGCCACGATATTTTGCACTGGTGTTGGGTATACCCAATCTCCGTTGCTATCCTTCCGTGGCTTCCCCATCTCATCTCCGAAAAGGACGACAAGGACACATGGGAGTTGGTTGTCATCTATGTGACGCTTCCGCGTCTTCTGATGTAGACGGGACATGTACTCCTTGTTTGACATGCGCTTCTTCTCCACCTCGATGTTTTTGGATTCATCAAGGAGTTGTTGATGACGCGCTTCTAGGGCCTGGGCCCTTTCGTCCAACTCATCTGCAGTAAGTTCTGCAGTTCTAGGGATAGGTGTGGTTAAAGCGGCATCGATGAGTTTACACGCACCTTCAGTGATCATGTGTCCATCCACCGATGCTTCTATTTTCGGCTCGTCTGGGATAAGTGCTCCATCCGAGTCTTCTTTGTATTCCTCAGCGATTACCTCCTCTATGAGGGGGTCTTTTGCCGGGCTCTTGTTCTTCTTGTTCTTCTTCATTGCCTTCTTGGCCGCGCCGGTAGCAAAGACGACTTTGGGTCTGTTTCCCGGAGTCAAGCTCTGATCGGTACTTTCGGACATCTGGACTTCGGGATTATCTCCGACGTCCATGTCATCCTGCGCTTTGGGAGAGTGTTCCCCGGATCCATCATCCATGGCTTCCCCTTCTTCTGCAGCTTTGGAGTTATACTCCTCTTCATATTCCGCGGAGAACTTTCGGAAATCTTCCGACATCATAGATTCATCCGAGGATGCGGGAACATCGGCGTTTGTTCCAATTGCCTCCAGCACCGAGTCGGTGTTTTCTCCAGCATCGGCAGAGCCAGATCCAGATCCAACATATCTGACGAAGTGCGATGCGTGCTTCCTGAGGTACCTGTGGCTTTCGCGATCAGCCATATCGGAACTTTTAATGGTTTCGAGGATTGCATCTGTGCTAGCGCCTTGCAGTATCATACGTCTTAGTGTGTACCTGAGGAAAGGCCTGTCTGTCCCGGCATCGTGAGAGCCGGAATCAGTGTCGTTGATATGTTCCTCCTGGATTTCGACTTCCACGGGTGGGTCGATCTGGGATCCGGCTTCTCCAGGGAGATCCACTCCAGATTCAACTTGGACCATGAGGTCTTCTTCAGGCTCGGATTTCTCCACTATCTCCGCAACTGGTGCGGGCTGGGTGGGATTAGGGTTTTCTGAGATCCGGAACTCTGCTGCCTCCGCGGACAAAGGGGACCCAGAAGATTCTTCTGCCTCTATCATCACCGTTGGGGTGGGTTGGGCAGGTTCAGCGAAACCGATGTAAACATCGATCTCGCCAAAAGACATGATTGTATAGGCAGTCACGGCTTCCCTTGCCGGAATCCAAGTCTCGTCGAGAACAATGAGAGGGACGTCGCTGGCATAGAGGATGTGACCGACGGCGATGGTCTCGCCGATTCCGATTATTGCGGATTCCGCTCGGAACGCATATCCGAAGCTCACTTGCCCCACGGTGGGCACCAACTGTAATCAGATTGATGACAAGTACGCCATGAGGGGGTCCTTGAGGCATGCGGAAGAGAGGGGAGTGAGACGTACGGTATTCCGGGACGGTGAGCACACATAAACATAGTCATTCTTATTAATTTTAGTGGGAGCAAATTCAACAAAATAGCTATTATTATTATAATCACCATAATCATCAAATATAGGAGGCATATTGTAATCATAATTAATTTTCTCCTCAATAGTAGGTGGACTGAAAATATCATATTCATCATTGTAATCGTCATATATTGGAAGTTTGGTATCATCATAAGCAATAGAATAGCTATCTTCCAAAGCTAGGGAACTAAAAAGATCATTTCCATAAAAACTAGATTCCCCAAGCTTAAACTTTTCCATAGCATTAGCAATAATGGTGCCCAAAGAATTCATACTAACAACATTGCTATTAGCATGCAAAGAAGGTTCCAAGGGTTTTTTAATTTTCTGTTCAAAGAATTCATGTCCTAACTCAAGATAAATACTATAAAGGTCTCTAAGTTTTTTGTTGTTTTCCATTAAGCCTAACTTGTGAAAACAAGAAACAAAAATACAAAATTCTAGAATCTAAAGGAAATAACTTCGAGCACTCACACCAGAGGATGTGAGTACCTTTTACCTTACCTCCCCGGCAACGGCGCCAGAAAATAGCTTGATGCATACGCACTTCTATTCTTGTAGACACTTGTTGGGCCTCCAAGTGCAGAGGTTTGTAGAACAGTAGCAAGTTTTCCCTTAAGTGGATTACCCAAGGTTTATCGAACTCAGGGAGGAAGTGGTCAAAGGTATCCCCTATCATGCAACCCTGCAATCAAGATACAAGAAGTCTCTTGTGTCCCCAACCCACCCAATACACTTGTTAAGTGTATAGGTGCACTAGTTCGGCGAAGAGATAGTGAAATACAAGTGGTAATGGTGATAGAAAATAGCTTGATGGCGTGGAAGAGACTAAAGGAAAACTGAACTAAAGATAGAAGAAAGCAAACACTCTCATATAAATATCTTCGCTTTGTGATACTACTCTTAACTACTCTCCGGTTAGACACTCTAATCGATGGTAGGGCTATAACATCACACCTCAAAGTAAGTCTTTCCCATCTAGAAAACTCCACACTGTCACCTTGAGCACTAGATGGTTCCAACAAACACCACAATTTTATAAGGACATCCAACTCCAAATATAACTCATAACAAGTATTTGTAATCTCTAGCCTAAGTGCCACCATGGTGTGCACGCTGTCACTTTCACACACATGCGCAGAGCAGAGATCTATTAAAGCACTTAAGTAGCAAGGTAGATCTATAGATTACAAGCTCATGACCAAAAAAAGATCATGCATAGATAGAGAGATGAACAAATAGCTACCGGTAGAACCCTTAGCGTCGAGAGAGAACTACTCCCTCCTCGTCATGCGAATTAGCAAAGGTGATGGAGATGGTGGTGGAGATCGATGGAGATGGCTCCGGGGGCACTTCCCTGTCCCGGCAGGGTGCCAGAATAGAGACTTTTTGTCCCCCGAATCTCCCCTTCGGTGGCGGTGGCAGTGCGGAACTTTTCGTGGCTGGAGGCTTGACGATCTAGGGTTTGTGCCTCGGGGGGAATATATAGGCGAAGGAGGCAAGGTCGGTGGCCAGCCAGTGGGCCCACACCATGCCCTGGCGCGGCCTTGGGGTACCCGCGCCTGGGAGGGTGTGGCCACCCTGTGGCCCCTCTCCGACTATCCTTCTGGCTCTGTGAGTCTTCCGGGAAAATAGGCACTTTGGCTTTTGTCCCGTACAATTCCAAGAATATTCATTTTCTGACTTCCAGGAACCAAAAACAGCAAAAAATACGCAACTGGCACTGTGGCTCTTGTTAATAGGTGAGTCCAAGAAATCATATGAAAAGTACTCCAAAGTGTGGACAGAACATAAGAAAGTAGATAAAACGAAGCATGGAACATCAAAAATTATAGATACATTTGCAATGTATCACACTACTCCGGCGCCCAACCCATCTTTCAATTTTGAGCCATCGAAGTGCATTCGCCAATAATTGGAGTCCAGCAGAGGTGGCTCATATTACATCTCAGCCTAGTCCACGAACAAATCCGCCACAGCATGCGACTTCATAGCATCTCTTCTGTCAAATTGTGGCACATATGGAGCTAACTCGATTGCCCATTTCGCTATTCGGCAACTTGCATCTTTGTTACTCATTATCTCTGATATGGGTGCCTCACATATCACTTTGATGGGGTGTTCCTCAAAATAGTGTTTGAGTTTTTTGGCCGACATATATACACTGTACGCCATCTTTTGATAGTGAGGCTAATTTTGCTTCGAAGCAGACAATACCTCGCTTAGATAATACACCGGACTCTGCACCGACTTTCCTTCTTCCTCGCGCTCCACTATGATTACTGCACTTACGACTCGGTTGATCACGGCTATGTAGAGCAACATTGGCTCCTTGAGTAGTGGTGCTGCTAGGATCGACGCAGTAGATAACATCTTTTTTAATTCTCAAAACGCAAGATCCGGCTGTGTTGTCCATGTGAATTTGTCTGCCTTTTTAATTAATTGCTAGATGGGCAAGGCCTGCTCTCCCAACCAACATACGAACTGACTTAACGATGCCAGGCAACCAGTGAACTTCTGCACATCGTTAATGCATTTTGGCAGTTCACTTCTCTCTATGGCCCAGATATTCGTCGGGTTAGCTTCAATACCATGGCTAGACACTAAAAAACCGAGTAACTTTCCCGCGGGCATGCCAAAGGTGCACTTCTCTGCGTTTAGCTTCATTCGGAACCTTCTTAAGTTTGCGAATGTTAGCCGAATATCATCAAGGAGCATATTGATTTCCTTGGTCTTTATCACCACATCATCCACATAAACTTGCACATTCCGACCTATTTGGTCATGTAAGCATTTTTGCATGCATCGTTGGTACGTTGCTCTAGGATTACGTAGTCTAAACAGCATAGTGCGATAGCAATAAGCCCCGTACGGGGTAATAAATGCAATCTTTATTTGATCATCCGGATTCAGGGGTATCTGGTGGAAACCAGAATACACATCAATGAATGACAGTAGCTCACATTCGGCTATTCAGTCTATGACTTGATCTATTCTAAGGAGTGGAAATGGACCTTGGGGACACGGCTTATTCAGGTTCATGTAATCAATGCACATGTGCCATACCACAACCACGTTCGGATCATCCTTCTTATTTTCCACAAGCACCGGATTAGAGAGCCAATCTGGATAGAGTACTTCCATAATAAATCCAGCCGCTAGGAGCCTAGCTATTTCGTCCCCAATTACTTTCCTTCTATCTTCTGCGAAACAGCCGAGAGGCTGCTTTACCGACTTAGCCCTGGGCCTTACATTTAATGAGTGCTCAGCCAAATCCCTCGGTACACCTTGCAGATCCCGAGTGGACCACGCGAAGATATCCCGATTCTCACGGAGGAAGTTGACGAGCTCGCTTTCCAATTTGTTGCTTAACCCGACACCAATGGTTACGATGTGCTCTGGGAACTGATCATTGATTGGCACTTTCTTTGTGTCCTTGGTTGCTTGGAACGACACGCTTCCATGTGGGTTGGCCAGAGCCAGCATATGTTGTTGCGCAGATTGAGCCAATGATCCTACTTCCAGTATCTTCATTTTTTCCTGAGTTCTCACGAGTGACTCGGCTAAGTTAGATCCGGCTGAGGAGCACTCGATCAAATGCTAGAAGTCCCCTGATACAGTTATCACGCCCTTGGCCTGGGCAGCATCATCTTGAGGTAGCTGATGTGGGTAGTTGCCATGAACTTGTTCAGCGCTGGCCTACCGAGTAATGCGTGATAAGCGCTTTCCATATTCACCACTTCAAAGTCAAATTTTTCAGTCCGGCAATTATCTCTCGTGCCGAATAACACATCAACCCGGATGTTACCAATTGGCTCATAGGAAATACCCAGTACAATGACATGAAAAGTGGTCCTCGTTGATTGCAACATGTTCTCTGTTATTCCCAACTTGTACATGGTATCCATGTACATAATGTTGATACTACTGCCATTGTCAATCAGTACCTTGGAAAACCTCACATTGAGATTCGGTCCGATGAACATTGGATCCAGGACCAGTGCATAGGTCCCAGGGCTAGGCATGATCTTTGGGTGATCCTTTATACTCCACGTGTTTTCTTGATCTGCCCAGGGCATGTATCTCACTACTGCCGGCATTACTGCGTTTACCTCCATATGCCGGCGCTGCAAGCTTTTCCGGTCATTTTCTTCCGTGGTAAACACATAGTAGATTTTATGATGCTCCATGTACTCGTTTCGTCCCTCATTCTCATGGTAACCTTGACCTTGTTGCTGGTTACTACCTAATTGATGTACTGCATCCCTACTTTCCTGATTCTTGTACCTCGGCGTAGGTGGTGGCAACATCAATTGTTGTCTGTTCCTCCCTATTAGTAACATTTGTCGTGGTGCCTCATTCCTAGGTGCTTCATTACGAGGTGCTTGAGCATTCCCCGATCTGCCCTGCTCTAACTTTCTCATCCACTCACACTGCCGGGTTGTATGGTTTGCCGGACTATTCGGACTTGGTGTATCGAACTTGCAAGGTTGATCCAACATAGACTCGAACGTATATCTCGGTGTATCTTTTCGCTCTTTCCATTGCTTTTTCTACTCCGGGGTCCAAGGCTTTTTCCCTTCGTTTTTCTGTTGCCAGTTTTGTCCTCTAGTTTTTTGGCATTGGCTGGCACCGGCACTAGGCTGATCCCGGTCTACCGCTGCCACCTGATGTGTGTTATATAAGTAATCCGGGTGCTCTTCCCTTCTCTTTCCTCGAAAATCATTCCTCCTTGATGATCCGGAGACATCTCGGTTGTAATATTCCCCGTTTGCCTCGCTCAACATTAGCTAGGGTTGCGTTGGATCTCCCAAAGCATACGAATCCGCAATCCGAATCGTCTCAGCCAAAGTGGTTGGCATATCTCGTTGCAGCCTCTGCGACAACATACTTCCATATCTGCATCCCTGGGCGAACCACGCAATATCTTGTGATTCAATTACTCCTTCGCACGAGTTACACAATTTGCACCACAGAGTCAGGAATTCTTGGTCTGTCTGATTCGGTCGTTGCCGCATAGCGCCACAGTTTGCGGCCTGTTAGGTCTCTTATAGGTGCTCGAGAAGTTGCTCACGAACAACTCCTCAAAATCCATCCAAGAGCTGACATTTCCTGGAGGTAAATTGTTCAGCCAAACTCCCGCTGGTCCTTCCAACATTTGTGGCACATATCTTACTGCCCATCTCAAATTTCCTGTTGCGATCTTGATCGCTGTGGCGTAATCAATCATCCAATCTTCTGGCCTAGTAGTACCATCATAGGTTCAGGTTCCTCTGGCCAACTGAAAGTTCGGCACAGGTCGGTCCTTCATGATCTGGGGCCCAAAGCAGGACGGACCCGGTGGCCCTTGTACCTCAATTAGCTCCGACCTATAAATTCTATCTAGTTTCAGCCTCGCATCATCTAGCTGCAAGTTCCTGCTTCCCAGCCTTGACCCAATTATGTGGTGATCTGGTCTAGGATATCTATCATTGATCATAGCCAAATATCCATCATTTTATCTTTCCTGATCTAGGCAAGCATTTTGTTGTGGCGCTTGTCCTACACTTCCCTCTTGCCGAGGTGCGCGTTGTTGTGGCTTCCGAGGTACATTTTGCCCCGTTCCCATGGGATCACGCTCCCCGGCATTGCCGTTGGCAGCGTTTCTCTGACCGACATTGCCTTGGTTGTGGTTACCTCGTCCGGCCTCACCTTGGCTGGTACTGTGCCGATCTTCATCAACTTGAACTTCTTTGCCTTTTCTAGCCCTTACTAGATCATATGGAACCATCTGTTTGTCTCTTCTCCTGGAGTTTACTACTTCTTCTCTCCTGGGATTGTGACCCGAGGATGATGCGGCTCCTCCAGATCTTGCTGGATTATTCCTAGCCAAATGTACCACATGTGACGCTCCTGGTGGCGCTGGGTTTGCCTTAGTCATTTCTTCATTTTGCTGGCATGCAACTCTCAACAAGTGATTCACCCTCTCTTGTTGCCTTTGTCGGGCCTCTCCAGTTAAACCTTCTAACTCAGACGCCGCCGCATTTGCTGCCCTAAGGTTCTTTGCTGGGGTGCTATACCGATCCAGCCCTCCTATTACTATCGTGGCTGTCTGAACCGTCCTAGGATTGTATTCCTTCTCAATCTCAGTAATTAGGTTCCTACCTCGGATTTTCACTCCATCTATGCGGTTTGCCTTAGCATATTATCTCAAGGTAATGTTCAAAGACTGATGTAGCTCTGCTACCTTCTTTGCCCCAGCTAACATTTTCCGTCTAGTTTCCTCTAACTCAGTTTGTGGCTGAGCCGGATCTACCATAGGTGCTATTAGTGTTGCTAGGCTATCTATTGCTTGCTGGAGCACATTCTCTGGCCTTTCTAGTGGAGGAAACCTAGACCTAGTCTGCTTTGGCGTTACCTCTAGCTCTGGTGCCGGGCCCTTGCTTGGTTCCGCGTCTGGCGCCGTCATCAGGACCTCAACGCTGCTGGTGGGGCGAGTGATACACACTCCACGAGCTACACTGAGAGGTGGTTCGCCTGCCTCGGTGATGTGCCACAGATGAACGCAGAACTCGTCCACACCGACATAGATCTTGTGCGTGCCAAGCTTGATGAAGACGCCGTTGCACGGAGGGGGGTGCCTGCCGAAGCTCCCTGCATTGTCACTGATGTAGTCCAGCGCTCCAAAGCGCTGAACTAGGCCGAAGACGACGTGCTTGCTGGTGCTGGAGAAGCTTCCCATCTAGATTTTCACCCCTGCTAGCACCGCTAGCCCCATGGTGGGCGCCAACTGTCGTGGTGCGGGCACGGCAGATGCCATGGATAGGCTAAAGATGGGGCCAATGAGTGCTAGGGGAATCCAGGAAGGGAGAACGTGGTGATTCCACGCACAGATGTTCTTGTATTCTCTCAATCAGTGGTGTTTACAAGTCCTCTTCAAGCTCTTGGTAAGAAGGACACTATGTCTCTTACTCCTTACTCACTAGCTCTTGAGTTCTACCTTAGACAGAGAAAATGATTGATCCCCCTCTATGGAGGCCCCGGTGCTCCTTATATAGGGGAGCCCAGCTTATAATATTAGGGAACACGTGGCAGCATATTCGGAGAATATGCTCCTCGCCTAAAGCTAGATGATTCTTTCTTCTCTTTAACAGCTCGTTCGGGCTTTGGACGTAACCCATAGCGTAATCTTCGCTTTAAGCGTCACCAGACACGGGCTATGTCAGCTGACAACCCGTGTCACCTTGGTGGACTCTGACCCGCTGGTCCTCCTGTTTTCTTTGCTTCGCTCATGCTATAGCTAATAAATCCACCTTTTGACCAGCAGGAGATTCCTTCTCTTAGAAGCCATAGGATAGTCTAGCTAGCATGTGGCTAATCCGGCTATCAAGTTACCGGCAAAACAGATAGACAAACATGGCCGACATATATTTTATGCAGGCCGGACTACAATTAAGGAGATGCTCCACGGGTCGGGTCACTCCGTGGTTCGGCCTGCCATGAGGTGACCCGGTCAGCACTTGCTTTGACCGCGGCGTACCCCGGCTAACTCGGCCTTTATATCCTTGCGTGAGCCTACCCAGGGGTATCCCCCAACAGGGATGATGTTCAAGTGTATATTGAGTATAATAGATCCATGCTTGATATTGGGCTTCATTGACTTGGAAACATCTAGAATTGATCACTTCATAATTGATCTGATTAAGGGTTTTAGATGATCACCTAGTGGCTATATCTTAGATTCCATCTTTATTACATTGCTTAGGGTTGATAATCTTGGATTAGTTAGATGCTATATTATGAGCTCCTAAGGTAGCTCATACTAATTCCTAAGCAAACAAGTCAGACAACAGATCAGGGCAATTCATCGGACAGTAGATCAAGGCAATTCATCTTACAGCAGATCAAGGCAATTCATCTTAACAAGCAACTCAAGCTACTACTAGAGTTACCATAAAGGCAATCTTGAGGTAAGTATGGGTATTTTCAAATGTTGGATTTTTAATGAGGTGAGAGTCCTTGGTATCTCTACCAAGAGTAGAAATCAAAACCTTTATAAAAGGTTTTAGAGAAACCTAGAGGTAAGAGTATTTTGAAGGTTCTGTCTTTGGAAACATAGGGAGATTATATCATATAGATATCCATAACTTTGTCAATAGAAGCTACTCAACGGTTTTAGGGTTACAGGGCATCTTGTCTCTGGTTTTTGAAATGCCATAACATTTGAGAATATGAAACATAAGCTAAGACAGTTTTTGTTAAATAGGTTTTGTCAACTGAGGATGAGGTAAGGAGTAAATCATAAGCTATACAATCAAAAGCATAAGCACATACCACAATAAGAAAGGACTGTACAATTAAATAAGAAAAAGTTTTTGTTCCCCTTGATTTTTGCATTCTGGACAACTAGTCAGGGTTGCTGAAATTGGGATGTTGCAGACCTTTCCCCCTTAAAATAATCTCATCCCGAGATTCAGGAGAGTAGGGTTAGGTGATTTTGAGTCGGGGTTAGGGTTATGCGCTTTCGACGGACTACTTACACACTTTTTCTTTGAATGTTGTTACTGCGTCGGTGGAGTTGAACTTCAATCGTCTGGGATGCATCGAGCATTAAGAAGGTTCCAGTCCGGATTGTGATGGATGAGCTTCTATTTCTTTCGGATTCGCGGTCTCAGGGGTTTAGGTTTGGAGAACTATCCCAAAAAGGAGCTTCACGAAGTTCTTTTCTGAGGGTAGGGTTAACGACTTGATGTAATTTATATAATGTCTACGGCATTTCCTTAGAGGCTTATCATATCCTATTCGACGACTTAGGGTTAGAATTCCTGAAGTTGCTTCTGATAGATGGTTAGTCTATTCTTGTGGGAAAGATGCGGGTCTTTCCCCCTTAGGGTTAATCTAGGGTAGCTCGGGAATACGTTGGTCCTTCCTTCTTGGAATCGCTAGACGATGTTTGAAGACTATCGCCAATCTTCCAACTGGAGTTGAAATCTTCAGATGACGTCTGCCAGTTGGGTCCTACGAGGCTTATATACTACTTTATTGATACTTAGCCTATTAGAAACTATTGAAGTCGCAAGTCCTCTAAATGGGTTAGACTGAGGGGGTTAGTGATCCAGCGGTCCTTCAGGTGGGTCTTCAACTGAAATAACATGGAGGCCTCATAAAATCTTTTGTTGGTATCTCATCTAATGACTCGAGAATTGATGCTTTGCGAAAATACATAGGGTCTGGAAATCTTTCTGAAGTATCTTTCGATAGACAGCCTTCTGGGTTGAGTGGAAAGACACAGTCTTTCCCACCATAGGGCTCCACTCAGGTTATTTGAGAAGGGTATAGATCTTTTATCTTGAGGTGCCGACGTGATGCTAAAGAAGGTTGTATCTCCTTGGGTATTGAGTTGATGTCCTCGAGTGACGTTCTATTGCATAACCTTGTCGGGGTGGGTTCCTAATGAAGCCTTAAGGGGTTAGCTTAGGACAAGTTAGCAATTACGGCTCTTCTAGTTAGTATTTAGTCAGGTTAGAGGCATCCAACTTCAGATAAGTGGTCTTCACTAGAGCTTCTGACGTTGCTTCTGCACGATGGTGGAGTAGACTCGTGGTCTTCAGGCAGTCCGGTCTTCAGGATTTTGGAGTCTTCTAGCCTTCTGGTGAGGAACATCTCGTCGTTTCGGCAGGGTCAACTAGAATAGTTAGTATTTTGAGGGGGTTGGAAGCCATAATATACCGAAGGTTGGTGGAGTTAGATATTTACCTCTTGTCTTAGTTAGTAGGTCTTGGGGTTTCTTGTGGGTCATGAGGATCCTCTGGTGGTAGACTTCTGGCTTCAACGGAACCCTCTATATTGTTGGCACGTGGAAGACAGCGCGTAGTGTTGATGACGGGTCTTGAGGGTTGAGCTTGTCAAAGGAGGCCATCCTGCCGAGGGTAAGTTTTCAATGGTTTTCTGACATGACGATGTCGAACTCTTGGTTATTGCTATGCCTTTTCTCGCGTCACTCCCGATGTTAGTATGGATTCTCGTTAGCGACAACTAACATGGGGGGGTTTCCTTAGTCCAGGTGTGTTATCGCTCCTCGAGTCACATTTTACAGAGGTCAAGGCAAACCAGAACAGACATACAAGGCGAACAGGGTGAGGGGATCATAATTTCTTTTGCAAACAACACACATCAAGCACACATCATGCACTTAGGCAAGCAAACACGGCCAGCTGTGGGGGGAACCAAGGAGTTAACTACTCGCGATAAAAGGGGAATCCTAGTCTTAGGACTATTGCTCCTAGAGATCACGTTATTGATGTCCGGGTCACTATCTTGCGAATGAATCCTTCGCCGAGTCATTGGACGCTTCTCGATAGTGTAGTACTTGATTTCTTCTGATCATGAGGATTCCGTTGGTCGGGTGATCTTGTAGTCTCCTTGTGTTTGCTGGTAGTTGCTTCTTTTTATCTCGCCTTCATCGTCTTCACTAGGTTCTAGGTCCTAGTTGTTTGAAATCCGTAGGTTTGAAATTTGGACGAGAGATAGAGGAAACCATTTTCGAAATCTTTTAATTTAGGAGAGGATAAGAGGTAGAACTTTTTGAAAAGCTTTTGATAAAGTAGTTTCCGAAAGCCGGTGTTTTTAGAAGTAGTTTTCCTGTCTACGACCATGCTAACTAGGTTCTCCTACAGTCAGGGTATCTCTGAAACCAAGTCTATGGGGCCCTGGATTAATCCTCGGAGAATCCCTGTTATGCATACACCACAATCCCATGATCAGTAAGTCATGGCACATAACCAACAAGTATCAAAGTAAACATCCAATAATTAAGCAGCTACATGTCATACCTTACATTCCATTATGAATACATCAATAATCATCAGCGGAACTTCATCAAGCATAGAGCCCGAGCCATGCCTTAACCTACAGGAGCCTGACTGGGAGAACGTCCTCACTAAGTCATCAACTTCACCTTCACCTTCTTCTCCATATCTGACCAACTTAATAGCCAGGGAGAATGCCAGTGATTACTTTGAATGTACTTGCAAACAACCTTAAGAGAATAATAACAACTAGAGGATATGCAATATGGCTATGGTAGTAGGAGGGTTCCAAAAGTAGTTCTTTTCTAAAATAGTTTCTCTTGTAGATATAGCATCTACCTATCTTTGTTGAAAACTTTTCTAAAACATTTTGGAAACCTTTTTGAACAGTTTTGTAAAACACTAGGATTAGGTCAGCCATTTGTTTGTTCTTTCCGGTCATCTCGTGACCTAACTCATTTCCTTCCTTTCCGACCATCCCCTGGTCAAATCATTTCCAAATCCCTTGCTTTTCCGAAGTCCTTTTTTAAATCAAAACCAGCACCGCTCTACAGCAACCATCCATAACTACGGACACATCTATTCAAATAGATTTACACTCTATAGAGGTTGTAGACTTTACCCACACCATTCGGGTACCCTGCCCTGATCTACACCGATCGTGGGTCGAGTAACCCATCAAGACTCTCTGGATGCCACTCTAGCAGAGGCCCTACCCTATGAGTTGTTCCCCTCAAGACCAGGACGTCTAGATCCACGGACCAACCGGAGCACCCCACTTAGACCTGGAGGGGGCACTTTCAATGTAGGGCTCATAGTATCGCCCAGTCAGTCGCATGGGTGATCCTGCTTCCTCTAGGTGACTGTTTAACAGTTGACCCTTTATGTAGAGGAACCCTGGAATTCGAGGGAGTTGTTCCCTTATAAGTAGTTGTGAGAATTCCTCCACCAGAGTACAAAACTTCAAGTCCAGCCCTGTCCCATTCTAGAGTAGTGTGGTTGCACGGGTTAATTGTTCTGGCAAAACTGCAATGAACTGGGTCCGTTTTTGTAAACCTTTTTCCTCCATTTTTCAGCATTTTTAAAACAAAACCCCTTTTCTTTCTGAAACTTCTCTTGGTAGGTCAAACCTCTCCAAGGTTTTATCATAAACCTCTTTGTAAAACTTTTTCGGGGTCTTCCCATCCTATAGCTTTTCTTCGGCTAAAATAGGGTCTCCAATGGGTTATGGTGTTATACACCATCTACCATTCTAGGGGCAAATAGGTGTCATCAAGGGGGTTGTACTTAATAGTACAAATGTGTAATGGTCTGGATAAGCCAAGCCACTACCAATTATAGATCATCATGTAGTAAAACAATGCAATTTTCATAAAACAGTAGGTAAAACATGCATAAGTAAAACAGTAGGACAAGGCTTATGAGCATGAAGGTGGATTGCCTGAGATTACCAAACTTCCACTATATGTCCCTGGACTCCTTCTTAGAATACCCTGATAACCAGTAATAATAACCATCTTCTTCTGGTTTCCGATATAATCGCATCTATCATCGTTATGGATCACATGCAAGCAAACAAAGGGCAAAATCAAACCAAGGCATACAATAACCAATACCATAAAGCAAACAAACATACCACACATTATTCAATTCAGTAGGTTTTGATAGATAGAGATAGTAGCAATTGGAATTACTTAAATTGCCTTTGTGGAATTTCCTTTAGGTTTTATTTGCCAAGACCACTTAATAAATGGGTTTGGAACTAAGGCTTGGTCCTTTATGATATCAATATAGAAAAATGATATCAACAGATAGGTATTGATAAAAAAATCCCACCAAAAGTGGTTTCATGATCTTATCAATTTTCTATATTTAATTATGATTTTCTAGTGAAATAACCTCTAGTTTAGGTGAATATATCACCATAAAAGATATGGAGCTCAATTAAATATTTCCTCAAAGGGTGTTTTTTATATTTGAGTTTCTGATTTTTGAGAGTTGGAAACACCTCAAAATAATTACTAGAATTCCCTTGGGAGAATCCCAAAGTCAGTTCTATAGTCAATTTGTCTTTTTAACCAGCCTTATTTTACAGGTCCAAATGATATGAGGCCAAGTATAGTGGGTAGATATTAGAAATATCGTGCATTAGAAATTGGAATCACTATATTTGGAGTTGCTAAGCTTCTGAAAAGATTTATCTAATGAATACACCACATATAGAGGTATTTAATTCATTAAACTTCAAGTAAGGATCAATAAATCTTGAAAACCTAGGATTTGGTTAATCTTGATGTATTTGACCACTGAGAGTTTGCAACAAATCTAAAGGTCCTATAGATCAGTCTAGGGAATTTTCTAAAGGCAAACTAGGGTGGCTTTTGTTATTTTTATCAGGGTTAAAATAGGAAGCAAACTAGAATGGGTCCAAGGTTTCATACAAGTTATGTGAAATACCTATCAGTACCCATAGGTTTCAACTCATTTGGAGTTCCAAAACTCACAGAACGATTTTTATAGTGAAAAAGATACATTTGAGTAGGAGCTTTATTATAATTAATGTGGGCAATATTTGAGGAAGCCATCACTACTGCATGTTAGAGTAAACATGTGGGTGCATGTCCAAAATTTTATCTTGTCAGAAAATGGTTGCTTCCATTTTTATTTGAATTTAAGCTGTGCAGCTAAATAGCAGATTGGGATTATAAATAAAAAGAAAGGACTAAGGGGGCAACTGGGCTGGATCTACACACCGAGTTGGGCCGACCGAGGTGAAAACGTCCCACCCGGGCGAGGACAGCGCGCAGGACGGCGCATTCAAATCCGCCAGGCGGACCCGCTGGTCAGCAACCGGTAGCGCGAAGGGGTACGGGCCACTGCCTGTCGTCGGATCAAGTCGCGATTGACGGCTTCCACTCGTCGTCCTCGTGGGCACACTATCGACGACTAGAAACCTTAGGCAAGGGCAGGGTGGTGCAGGGAGGGCTTTCTAGCGAAGGAGAGGCGTCGGGGAGGTCATGGGAGAAGGCGGAGCACGATGACGTCCTCGGGGATGGGCGGCAACCGCTGGTTCCATGATTGTAGTGAGGCTCCCGCGATGGAGGCCGAGGCAGGCTCATCGGACCTCACCGGAGATGCCCGAAGAGGTGGTCCTAGGCCAAAATAAAAGCAGTATCATATAGAGTAGGATGAGGGGGGTCACCATACGGTTACATGCATAGAGAGGGGAGCAAGGGAGAGGGGGTCTTTCCCATCTTTTGGTCAATGGCCGAGACACCATTTTTCTTCTCCTTCTAGCAGGGCAGAGCCGGGAGAGGATGGGGTCTCGGGTGGGGGTGAGTGTGAGTGATTGGGGGGGCAAATGAGAGGCAGAGAGGGGGATGTGGTGGCCTCTGGCTTATTTAAACCGAGGAGGGAGAGCTTGATGTACAATGTCCATTTTGGACATTGGGGAGAGGTGGTGGCCAGGGGTTGGTCGACTTGGGCGGTGGGAGAGAGGTGTGAGGGGCCTCTGGTCGGGCAGATGAGGCAGAAGGGAGGGAGGTGGCTGCAACACATTTATATAGAAAGTTTTGGCAAGATTTTCCTATCTCCTTCCTTGCTTTGCTTCCAAACACAAAAGGACAAGGGACCGGGGTTTGCTACAGTGTTATTCAACCAGCACTAAGGGGGTGGGTGATGTGCTGATCAAAGTTGGTGGTGGATGGGGGTTTGACGGGGTTTGGTTCAAGATATTGATCACTTTCAAGGTTGTTGCCATATTGATGAATATGAAGAGGAATATCCCAATTTATCTTTGCAATATGAGTGAAGGGTGCTAGGAGGTAGATACGGTCAAGGTGTACCACCAGAAATTTTATGGGATTTATTGAATGGTCTTTGATATCTTTTATATCCATTATTCAACAACGGCTGAATCTATTTTCTTACCTTCATTTGAGATTTTTGAGTTATGCAGAGGTTCCTTTTGTTTTTGGACGGTCCGAGACATGAGTTCCCACATTGGTGGTTTTTCCCAAGATTTATTGGAGGATAAAAGTATTTAAAACAATTATTATTCCATTTCAGCCATTTAAGAAAATGGGCAAAAAGAAATAATAAAACCCTTCAAGAATATTTATTTTTGAAGTTGGAAGGTAGGGTATCGTATATATGCCTTAAAGGTGCCTATAGTTGGAGATGTTATTTGGAGATAAACAAACTTTCCTTTGTGGTAGGAGTTTTGGAGGTTTTGTCCATCAAAGGAAATTAATTGTTTTTGGGCCACAATAATTATGGAAAATATTTGGTAAATCTTTATAATCAAGGTAGTGGATTCACAAAAGGTGTATCTATCATTTTCAACCTTGGGTGTTGAGAATCAAAGTTGATTTTGGTGGAAAACAAGAGATCAGGGATCTAGAGTAAAGTTATTTTTATACCAACAAAACCTTGTTGAATCTTGGAGCTCAGAGCTCCCCTTTGGTCAGGGATTATATGGATAGATAGATCAAGTTATTTAGATTACCATGGGATAGAGGTTTTATCTTGATTATGCTTGAGCGTTCCAAGAATTGATTCCAAACTTTGAATTAAAATAGGGATGCCAAAGCAGGTTATTAAATAGCCTTGAAAACCTTGTGTGTTTTATAAGCACAAGGATCCAATTGGAACAAGTGAAGTAGGGATTGATAGACCCTTATGATTATAACACATGCATGCAAAGGTTTGGTCCAAGGGAGGTAGGATGAAGGTGTGAGCTTCTAACCAAGTAGGCTAGTTGATAAGATTTGCAGGAAAGGTTATTTTCTTGCCTGAAAAACTATCACGAACAAGTGGGTTAAAAGGTGATCTATCCAAGGTCAGGAGTGGGCCTTGGTAGTACACATGAGGTACTACAAGATGGTTCAAGTTCATTTTGAAAAATGCACAAGGGTTGAGAAGGAAAGGCATTGAAATACGTGATGCTAAAACAGTTTCCAGACTTAGCCAAATATATCAGATTTAGGGTTTTTGACTAGAGTATAAGAGAGGGTGGTTTTGAGATGATGCAGGGTTCCAGAGCAGCATCAAGGGGATGATGTTGAAGTGTATATTGAGGAGAATAGATACATGCTTGATATTGGGTTTCATTGACTTGGATACTTCTAGAATGGATCACTTCAGAATTGATCTTATTAAGGGTTTTAGATGATCACCTAGTGGCTATAGCTTAGATTCCATCTTGGTTTCATTGCTTAGGGTTGATAATATTGGATTAGTTAGATGCTATATTATGATCTCCTAAGGTAGCTCATACTAATTCCTAAGAAAACAAGTCAGACAACAGATCAAGGCAATTCATCAGACAGTAAATCAAGGCAATTCATCATACAACAGATCAAGGCAATTCATCTTAACAAGCAACTCAAGCTACTACTAGAGTTACCATCAAGTCTAGCTTGAGGTAAGGATGGGTATTTTGAAATGATGGATTTTGAATGAGGCGAGAATCCTTGGTATCTCTACAAAGAGTATAAATCAAAAGCTTTATAAAAGGTTTTAGAGAAACCTAGAGGTAACATTATTTTGAAGGTTCTGTCTTTGGAAACATAGGGAGATTATATCATATAGATATGCATAACTTTATCAATAGAAGCTACTAAAAGGTTTTAGGGTTGCAAGGCATCTTGGCTCTAGTTTTCGAAATGCTAGAACATTTTAGAATATGAAAAGCGAAGACATTTTTTGTTAAATAGCTTTTGTCAACAGAGGTTGCGGTAAGGCGTATATCACAAGCTATACAATCAGAAGCATAATCATAAACCACAAGAAGCAAGCACTGCACAATTAAATTAGAAAAAGTTTTTGTTCCCCCTGCTTTTTGCATTCTGGACAACTAGTCAGGGTTGCTGAAATTTGGATGTTACAAAAACCACAATGATGCACACTAATACACACACATCCAATGACTCTAGTGGATCCATATGGTTATGAAAAGAACACACATGATATAGTGGCATCATTGCATTTGTTCTTTTCCAAAACCACAATGATGCACACTGATACACACACATCCAGTGACTCTAGTGGATCCATGTGGTTTATGAAAATAAAACACATGCAATGAACTCTAGTGGATTCATGTGGTTTATGAAAAGAACACACATGCATTGAACTATAGTGGATCCATGTGGTTTATGAAAAGACCACACATCCAATGAACTCTAGTGGATCCATGTGGTTTAGGAAAAGAACATACATGCAATGAACTCTAGTGGACCCATGTGATTTATGAAAATAACACAAATCCAATTAACTCTAGTGGATCCATGTGGTTTATGAAAAGAACACACAAGCAATAAACTCTAGTGGATCCATGTGGTCTGGGAAAAGAACACACATCTAATGAACTCTAGTGGACCCAGGTGGTTTAGGAAAAGAAAAGACATGCAATGAACTCTAGTGGATCCATGTGGTTTACGAAACAAACACACATCCAATAAACTCTAGCGGGTCCATGTGGTTTATGAAAAGAACACACATGTCATGAACTCTAGTGGATCCATGTGGTTTATGAGAAGAACACACATGATGTAGTGGCATCATTGCATGTGTTCTTTTCCGAAACCATAATGATGCACACTAATACACACACACATCCAATGAACTCTAGTGGATCCATGTGGTATGTGAAAAGAACACACATACAATGAACTCTAGCGGATCCATGTGGTTTATGAAAAGAACACACATCTAGTGAACTCTACTGGATCCATGTGGTTTCTAAAAAGGACACACATGCAATGAACTCTAGTGGATCAATGTGGTTTATGATAAGAATACACATGCAATGAAATCTTGTGGATCCATGTGGTCCGTGAAAAGAACACACATGCAATGAACTCTAGTGGATCCATGTGGTTTATGAAAAGAACACACATCCAATGAACTCTAGTGGATCAATGTAGTTTATGAGAATAACACACATGCAATGAACTGTTGTGGATCCATGTGGTTTTTGAAAAGAACACACATGCACTGAACTCTAGTGGATCCATGTGGTTTATGAAAAGAACATAGATCCAATGAACTCTAGTGGATCAATTTGGTTTATCAAAAGAACACACATGCAATGAAATCTAGTGGATCCATGTGGTCGGTGAAAATAACACACATCCAATGAACTCTAGTGGAAACATGTAGTTTATTAAAAGAACACACATCCAATGAATTATAGTGGATCCATGTGGGTTATGAAAAGGACACACATGCAATGAACTCTAGTGGATCCATGTGGTTTAGAGAAAGTGATGGGTTCGTAGCATGGAAAACAAAAAATTTCTACCGCAAGAACGAACAAAACCTAGATCTAATCGAGATAAAAGCCAAGATCTAATCTATTAGACATGAGCAACGAGATAGATAGGAACTAACCCTCGTAGATCTGAAAGCGTTAACGAGATTAGATCTCGTGGTTGATGTAGTCGATCACTTGCCGATCTCAAGATCGTGCGGACGATCCTTCCGGCTTCGCGTTCCAGCAGCGCTTCCACCTTCGGTCAAGTAGACGATCCTTCCGGCGTTGCGTTCCAGCAACGCTTCTGCCCTTGGTGAAGTTGACGATCCTTTCGGCGCCACGATTCGGCAGCGCTTCCGCAGTCGGTCACACGTGCGGAGTCGAAGCAGACCTTCCTCTCCCCGTTCCAGCGAGCAGCGGAGGTAGTAGATCTTCTCCACGGAATCCCAACAGCACGACGGCGTGGTGGTGGTGGTGAAGTAGAGAATTCTGCAGGGCTTCGCCTATGCCTGTGCAGAAGATGGTGGAGGAGAGAGGCGGCAGAGATTGGGGATTATGAGAGCAAGGTGGAGGGGGCGCCCCTGCCCTTCTATTTAATGGGAGGAGGCGCGCCTGGGGAGGGGGAGTCCTTGTAGGACTCCCCTCCTCTATGGCCAACGAATTTGGGGAGGGGGGAGGAGTCCTCCTCCCCCACGAATCCGTGTCTTGACCCACCAGGACTCCTTGATCCCTATCTTGATTTTCAAGCAAACTCCAAGATATCTTCTAGAACCTTCCGGAACATTCCGAAACCTGCTAGAATCCTCATACAAACACTCCGGAACATTTCCTAACTTAGAAGATGATCCCCTATATATGAATCTTATTCTCCGGACCATTCCGTATCTCCTCGTGATGTCCCGAATCCAATCCGAGACTCCGAACAACATTCGGTCTCCAACGCACATTCCATATCTACTTAAAACAACTTCGAACCTTAAGTGTGTCACCCTACGGTTCGTGAATATGTAGACATGATAGAGACACATCTCCTATCAATAACCATCAGCGGGACCTGGATATCCATAATGGCTCCCACATACTCAACGATGACTTAGCGATCGATTGAACCACTTACATATGAAACCAATTCCCTTTGTCTCGCGATACTATACTTATCCGAGGTTTGATCGTCAGCATCTCCATACCTAGTTCTACCTCGTTACTGATAAGTACTCTTTACTCGTTCCGTGATATGTCATCCCTTGTGACCCAGTCACATGCTTGCAAGCTAATTAGATGACATTCCACCGAGAGGGCCCAGAGCATATCTATCCGTCATATGGATGGACAAATCCCAATCTTGGTCCATGCGCTTCAACACATACTTTCAGAATACCCAATGACACCTTTATGACCACCCAGTTACGAAGCGGTGTTTGATGTCATCAAAGTACCCATCCGGTGATGGTGATTAACATAACCTCATGGTCGAAGGATTAGGTTACTATGTATTTTAAAGCTTATAGCAAACCAACTTAATGACTTGATCTTATGCTACGCTTACTATGGGTGTGTGTCCATCACACCATTCTCCTGATGATATAACCTTGTTATTAATGACATCCAATATCCATGATCAGGAAACCATGATCATCCATTAATGAACAAGCTAGTTTAACAAGAGGCTTACTAGGGACTCTTTTATGTTTACAAAACACACATGTATTAGTGTTTCCTAATAATACAATTATAGCATGGGATGCAAACATTTATCATAAACATAAAGATATAATAATAACCACTTTATTATTGCCTCTTGGGCATATCTCCAACAGTCTCCCACTTGCACTAGAGTCAATAATCTAGTTAAAAACTTGTGCATTCAACACCTATGGCTTTCTGGTTTTGTTTGTTCAACTACCATATACCAAAATATATGTAGTGGTTGCTACATTAATCCGTCCAGACTAAATATCGCTATGAAAGATCAAATCTTATCATAGTCAATTCCTTGAACATTGTCATAAACTCTTTCCGACATGTCGACTATTTCATAGATTTGAAACATCCATGTCTATTTCTTTATAGATCCAAACACGACCGATAGGCTTCACGCCTTTCCGGAGGGTCTTCAAAGTTCAGAAACTTGATTTCTCGTGTATGGATGCTATCATGGATTCCATGACTTCTAGTCATTTTATGGAGTCAGGGCCCATCATCGCTTCTTTCCATGTAGTCTGTTCATCATTGTCAAAACAATAACGACTTGCTTATCAAATCTTACTATTTGATTCTTACTGACCCACATGGTTCTATAGGAACTCTAATCTCCGAGATCACACCTTTTGTAATCCCGAGAGCCATGAGCATTGTGGCCGTCACCGGGACACTTTCCGGCGCTGCGCTACTTAGCACATATAGCTAAGGTTCCACAACCTCATCAAAGTTCTATTGTCCTCCCACTTAATTTTTCACGAAAAATTCCTTCTCAAGAAACTTGACGTTCCAAGTAACAAACTCTTTTGTCCTCAGTGTTATGGAGAAATTACCAACAAATTCTTTGGGATAACCTACAAAGACGTGCTTATCCGACTTTGGTTGTAAACATTTTATTTATGCATAACATACCAAAATTTTAAGAAAAGACAATTCGGGTTTTATCCCAAACCATGACTTATATGGTGTCATTTCAACGGATAACGATGGAGCTCTTTTCAGTGTAAAAGCGGTAGTCACTAAAGCTTTAATCTTTAAAAAACATAATGGCAGTTTTATAAATGACACCCTTGATCTTACCATCTCAAACATGGTTTGATTTTATCTCTCGAATATGCCATAATCCTATGGTTTATCGAGAAACACAAATCACAGAACAATTCCTCAAGTCTTAGGTGTTTTTGATAAACATGTAACTCAAATATCTTCCTTTATGATCGAATCATAACCTCTTTATTTTCTTGTTACAATGATTTTCAACTTCATCTTGAAAGTCTTTGATCAATTTTCAAATGTTTCATACTTCCTCCTTATTAAGTAAATATACATATATATTCACTCAAATTCTCGGAGAAAGCATATGAAGTTGAAATCCATCGGTCTTGACTACATAATGGGCTTCATACATCTATATGTACAAGTTCCAATAAGCCAGTCATTCGTTCCTTTTGGCCTATGAACGAAGTTTTAATTATCTGTAGAAAGTTTCACAAGCGTCATTTGATCAAAATCAAAAGACTCCAAAATTCCATCAACATGGAGTTTCTTCATATTTTCTTTCCAATATAATTTAAACAGCGATGTCACTTCGCAAGTGATCTTTCAATCTTTTGTCTTGCGACATTTTAGCAATAGTGTTTATGGATGTGATTTCTCCCACAAGACTTGTAAAAGTTCATCCATCCTTTATGGAATACGGTAATTATTTGAACAACCATTGTTTTCGTAATACCGGAACAAAATAACAATTATTGAAACAAATCTTGAAGGCAATCTTTGATGTTAACGAGCAACACAACAACCCTTTGTTTGTTTTCGATGAACATCATCACTTATTCTCTTGCTAGTTACTTAGGCCATTGTAGTTCATGAATTACGTTGTCCTGTATGACATAGCATACCAACCAATTCGGTATCCAATACCGGAGAACCACATTGTTTAACAAGCAAGGAATACAACCATAACATGTATATCTTCTATGTGCCTAAGTTGGACATCTCCAATCTTTTCTTTTCTACCAAATATTGTATAGATTCTCTTTCAGCAATTTCTTTTCTTTTAAAAGAATCTATTAACATCAATAGTGGTGTCATCAACATGACACATGGTACAAAGCGTATATAGTCAACTACTAATACCTTTGTACTTGCACTTTCAGGTGGATCACCATCATCAAATGTTTGGTGTTCTTTCAAAAATCCATTCTTTAGTAATCTTTTAGCGTAGTAAACATTTTACTTACATCTCCTATTCATCCTTATCATGACAACTTTCATGATCAAGCTGCTATAGCTTATAAAGGTGAATTGTGAGTATAATGTTTCTTTTTCAAAACCTTTTGGAGGATTAGGACGACTAGCGTCTCCAACCTTCACAAATTCTCATCAAATATGAGGACGTATACTCTATCATGTTGTAACCAACACATTGTTTTAGATATCGCAATACCTTTCACATATGATGGTTTCTGAAACATTGCTTTCAGCTCTTAGATAAACTTCATATTAAAAACAATCTTTTGAGTATCAAGAATCATGGAGGCTAACATGATACATTAGATACTAACACTGGAATTGTTACTCTTGATTTAATACTATTTATTAAACTTCATGGAGTAAATTGAGTTTGATGAAAGTTTGCAATAGGACTTATAAATTTTAATTGACACTCAAAACAATACGATACCAGTTCGTAAAGCAAATATCCAGAATTTCTATAGTTCCACTATCTCAACTATAACTAAGCATAAGGTGGTGAACGGATGCCAATGACTACAACAAACTATGCAAATTCACTTTGATTATGTTTATGATAAATTGAGTTCGACTAATCCAAATTACAAATGAAATCCCACTCAAAACAACATCCCTCGAGTTGTTTTAGTGATTACACGAACCAAATCCACTACACCAAGTCCGATCATCACGTGAGATGATGTAGCTTTAAAGGCGAACAATCAACATGTTCATCATATCATCCATATGACTCATGCTTTACCTTTCGGTATTCCGTGTTCCGAGACCATGTCTGTACATGCTAGGCTCGTCAAGGTTAACCTTAGTTTCTGCATGTGCAAATCTGGCTTGCACCCGTTGTATGCACACGTAGAGTCTATCACACCCGATCATCACGAGATGCTTCGAAACGACGAGTCTTAGCAACGGTGCCAACTGAGGACGAACACTTTATTACTTGATATTTAGTGAGAGGGATCATCTTATAATGCTACCGTCGCGATCTAAGCAATACAAGATTCATAAAGGATTAACATCACAGGCAATTCATAATATGTGATATGATATGGCCTTTCTTCTTGTGCCTTTGATCTCCTTCTCCAAAGCATGGACAAGATTTCCATCATCACCGGCGTGGCGTCAAGGTCCGTGGCGCCGCTTCATGATTGTCCATCATCACTAGCAACTATTACAACTACTTGGAATAAAGCTATTACAAGATGAATAGACACGCAGGTCTTAACAGAATTAAAAGACAACCATTAGGCTCCTGCCGGTTGCCATATTACAACAAGGATCATTGCATACATCAAATATAATCATAATCACATGATGGCCATATCACATCACAAAACCCCTGCAAAAACAAGTTAGACGCCTCTAATTTTCTTTGCATGTTTTACGTGGTTTGGGGCTTTCGCATAAGACCGATCTTACCTACGAACAAGGACCACAACGTTGATACAAGTGTTGTCAAGATGCTCATTGTAAATTGAATCTTAACTATGGTGGGAGAGACAGACACCCGCAAAGCAACTTGTGCAAAGCAAGTTGCACGTCAAGCGTGGAGCAGGTCTCATGTACGATGACATGTAATGTTAGCCCGAGCCGCTTCATCCCACCATGCCCCAAGATGCAAAGTACACGCTAAGACAACGACAACAAAAACATCAACGCCCACAAAAACATTGTGTTCTACTCGTGCAACAGATCTACGCATAGACACGGCTCTGATACCAATGATGGGTTCGTAGCATGGAAAACAAAAAATTTCTACCGCAAGAACGAACAAAACCTAGATCCAATCCAGATAAAAGCCAAGATCTAATCTATTAGACATGAGCAACGAGATAGATAGGAACTAACCCTCGTAGATCCGAAAGCGTTAACGAGATTAGATCTCGTGGTTGATGTAGTCGATCACTTGCCGATCTCAAGATCGTGTGGACGATCCTTCCGGCGTCGCGTTCCAGCAGCGCTTCCGCCTTCGGTCAAGTAGACGATCCTTCCGGCATTGCGTTCCAGCAGCGCTTCCGCCCTTGGTCAAGTTGACGATCCTTCCGCCGCCACGATTCGGCAGCGCTTCCGCAGTCGGTCACACGTGCGGAGTCAAAGCAGACCTTCCTCTCCCCGTTCCAGCGAGCAGCGGAGGTAGTAGATCTTCTCCACGGAATCCCAGCAGCATGACGGCGTGGTGGTGGTGGTGAAGTAGAGAATTCTGCAGGGCTTCGCCTATGCCTGTGCAGAAGATGGTGGAGGAGAGAGGCGGCAGAGATTGGGGATTATGAGAGCAAGGTGGAGGGGGCGCCCCTGCCCTTCTATTTAAGGGGAGGAGGCGCGCCTGGGGAGGGGGAGTCCTTGTCGGACTCCCCTCCTCTATGGCCAACGAATTTGGGGAGGGGGGAGGAGTCCTCCCTCCCCCACGAATCCGTGTCTTGACCCACCAAGACTCCTTGATCCCTATCTTGATTTTCAAGCAAACTCCAAGATATCTTCTAGAACCTTCCGGAACATTCCGAAACCTTCTAGAATCCTCATACAAACACTCCGGAACATTTCCTAACTTAGAAAATGATCCCCTATATATGAATCTTATTCTCCGGACCATTCCGGATCTCCTCGTGATGTCCCGAATCCAATCCGAGACTCCGAACAACATTCGGTGTCCAACGCACATTCCATATCTACTTAAAACAACTTCGAACCTTAAGTGTGTCACCCTACGGTTCGTGAATATGTAGACATGATAGAGACACATCTCCTATCAATAACCATCAGCGGGACCTGGAGATCCATAATGGCTCCCACATACTCAACGATGACTTTGTGATTGATTGAACCACTTACATATGAAACCAATTCCCTTTGTCTCGTGATACTATACTTATCCGAGGTTTGATCGTCAGCATCTCCATACCTAGTTCTACCTCGTTACTGATAAGTACTATTTACTCGTTCCGTGATATGTCATCCCTTGTGACCCAGTCACATGCTTGCAAGCTAATTAGATGACATTCCACCGAGAGGGCCCAGAGCATATCTATCCGTCATATGGATGGACAAATCCCAATCTTGGTCCATGCGCTTCAACACATACTTTCAGAATACCCAATGACACCTTTATGACCACCCAGTTACGAAGCGGTGTTTGATGTCATCAAAGTACCCATCCGGTGATGGTGATTAACATAACCTCATGGTCGAAGGATTAGGTTACTATGTATTTTAAAGCTTATAGTAAACGAACTTAATGACTTGATCTTATGCTACGCTTACTATGGGTGTGTGTCCATCACATCATTCTCCTAATGATATAACCTTGTTATTAACGACATCCAATATCCATGATCAGGAAACCATGATCATCCATTAATCAACAAGCTAGTTTAACAAGAGGCTTACTAGGGACTCTTTTATGTTTACAAAACACACATGTATTAGTGTTTCCTAATAATACAATTATAGCATGGGATGCAAACATTTATCATAAACATAAAGATATAATAATAACCACTTTATTATTGCCTCTTGGGCATATCTCCAACAGAAAGAACATACATGCAATGAAATATAGTGGACCCATGTGGTTTATGAAAATAACACACATCCAATTAACTCTAATGGACCTATGTGGTTTATGAAAAGAACACACATGCAATGAACTCTAGTGGATCCATGTGGTTGATGAGAAGAACACACATGCTGTATTGCCATCATTGCATGTCTTCTTTTCCAAAACCACAATGACGCACACTGATACACACATACACATCCAATAAACTCTAGTGGATCCATGTAGTATATGAAAATAACAGACATCCAATTAACTCTAGTGGATCCATGTGGTTTATGAAAAGAACACACATGCAATGAACTCTAGTGGATCCATGTGGTTTCTGAGAAGAACAAACATGTTGTATTGGCATCATTGCATGTGTTCTTTTCCAAAACCACAATGATGCACACTGATACACACATACACATCCAATGAACTCTAGTGGATCCATGTGGTATATGAAAAGAACACACATCCAATGAACTCTAGCGAATCCATGTGGTTTAAGAAAAGAACACACATCCAATGAACTCTAGTGGATCCATGTGGTTTCTGTAAAGGACACACATGCAATGGACTCTAGTGGATCCATGTGGTTTAGGAAAAGGACACACATGCAATGAACGCTAGTGGATCCACGTGGTTTATGAAAAGAACACACATCCAATGAACTCTAGTGGATCAATGTGGTTTATGAAAAGAATACACATGAAGTGAAATCTAGTGGATCCATGTGGTTTTTGAAAATAACACACATGCAATGAACTCTCGTGGATCCATGTGGTTTTTGAAAATAAAACGCATCCAATGAACTCTAGTGGATCCATGTGGGTTATGAAAAGAACACAGATCCAATGAACTCTAGTGTATCCATGTGGTTTAGGAAAAGAACAAACATGCAATGAACACTAGTGGATCCATGTGGTTTATGAAAAGAACACACATGCAATGAACTCTATGGATCCATGTGGTTTATCAAAAGAACACACATCCAATAAACTCTAGTGGATCCATGTGCTTTAGGAAAAGAACACACATACAATGAACTCTAGTGGATCCATGTGGTTTATGAAAATAACACACATCCAATGACTCTAGTGGATCCATGTGGTTTATGAAAATAACACACATGCAATGAACTCTAGTGGATCCATGTGGTTTATGAAAATAAAAAACATGCACTGAACTCTAGTGGATCCATGTGGTTTATGAAAAGACCACACATCCAATGAACTCTAGTGGATCCATGTGGTCTGTCAAAAGAACACACATCCAATGAACTCTAGTGGATCCATGTGGTTTAGGAAAAGAACAAACATGAAATGAACTCTAGTGGATCCATGTGGTTTATGAAAAGAACACACATCCAATGACATCTAGTGGATCCATGTGGTTTATGCAAAGAACACACATCCAATGACATCTAGTGGATCCATGTGGTTTATGAAAATAACACACATCCAATGACTCTAGTGGATCCATGTGGTTTATGAAAATAACACACATGCAATGAACTCTAGTGGATCCATGTGGTTTATGAAAATAAAAAACATGCACTGAACTCTAGTGGATCCATGTGGTTTATGAAAAGACCACACATCCAATGAACTCTAGTGGATCCATGTGGTCTGTCAAAAGAACACACATCCAATGAACTCTAGTGGATCCATGTGGTTTAGGAAAAGAACAAACATGAAATGAACTCTAGTGGATCCATGTGGTTTATGAAAAGAACACACATCCAATGACATCTAGTGGATCCATGTGGTTTATGCAAAGAACACACATGCAATGACATCTAGTGGATCCATGTGGTTTATTGTCAACACCCGGATTTTTAAGTCCAGATGCATGTTATGACGTACATCGCAATCCTAGGATTACCATTTTTGCGAGACATAACAGAATTGGTACCACAGTACATCATCCATTACAAACCATAATATTATTACGAATAGTTGATCTCATGATCAAGTCTTAATACACATCAAAGCAGTAGAAATAAACATAGTAGACTCCAGCTTCATTGTCACAGGCAATGCTGACAATGGGAGATGATCCTAGTTATCATAGACCTCCTGCTTTCCATCCTCCAGGTAGTGCTCCTCATAGTCTGGCCATGGGAATATCCAGGGACAATGCCATGAGTACTCTTTAAGTACTCACAAACTATCACTAACACAAGTAAGGTAGTATTAGTAGAAATCCTAAGCTCTAGGCTTGTTTACAATAAGCTTGTTTTATTTCAGAAGTACTTAGTAGTAAAGCCTATTTTCATTCTCTAGATTACTCAAGTGGGAACCTAGTTTTCATGTCCACAACCTTATTGTGGTAAGTCAAAGTCATAGTTCAAGGCACAAGTCCTTTTGAAAACATCTGGCAACGGAACAGTATGGCCACTCCAATTCTCCATAACCGCAGACGCGGCTATTCGAATAGTTTGACACTCTGTAGAGGTGGTACACTTTCACCACAAAATTCGATACATCTGTTAGGGATAACGCTGAATCATCATACTTGGTATGCGGATAATCAATCCTAACCGTTAAATTACACACCCTAATATAGGCACCTCCCCTATGAGCTTGGCCTCCCAGCCATGGCCAACTACCATCCCGGGAATTGCATAGGTGGACATTCATATTATCAAGGCAGCCCCAGCTTCACCTCTTTCCGCAAGGGAACCCATACTAAGACATTTAAGCTTCCAGTTAATCCCTACCCAACTTTGGTATTGTGGTTATACGGTAAAATGGGAATGGTATCGCATCCGAACCCAACCATCAGTTTTTATCAAAGTCAAGGCACATGCCTCATTCAATATCATCTCCAAGTCATTGTGTTTCACAACACATGTCAAAAACATTTCAATAGAATGACTCATCCTTCCACGGTTTTCATAATCATTTTCTCCAAGGGTTCCCATCTAAAGTGATCAAGATTAGTTTATCACTAGGCACTATTAATGAGGGTATCAATATTGGCGGGTGCTAATCAAGTGTAACTACCCAAGAATAGTCCCATGCTCTTGATGGTATCCATCATATTTTCCACTAATCATAATTAATTAACTAGGTAAGAAACTTTGATAAAGGTAAAAGAATAAAGATTGTAAATAAAACTTGGGATTGGTATAATCAAGATTGCATAACCAAGCATGCCTAGTGCATCTTGCATAGGTTAGCTTGCAGGATGGCTTGCATATTTAAGCTAGCATAGTGGGCTTGCATAGTTAAGCTTGCATAGTGGGCTTGCCTTGAGTAGTGCAGTTGTTGAAGTTCTCTTCTTCTTCCTCATAGTACTCCTCCTCTTCGCACCCCGGGTCGCTACTAGCGTCTATAAATAAATACGAGGTACACAATCACCAAAAAATACTTAACTACTTCTATTTAGCACACAATTACTCACACTAGATGATCTAGCATCATCTCAATCATCACATGAAATATTCACATATTCTTATTTATCTTATTTTGGAAAAGTAATTTCTACTCATTGAAAAATACCTAAGATTTAGTATCCTCCAATTAGAATATGCGATCATGTGGACACATGTCATCCCCATATATTCCAATACGTGGGAAAGGGGTTTAAAGAGGTTGGCATATATTAAAAAGTTTAATATTGCTATTTAATAATATTAAAGTGAGTAGAAATGCCTAAATAGCATTCTTTTATTCATAGTTCATGATTACTGCATGTAAAGCTACATCGTTTTACATATTCAGATAGAGCATGGCAAATGTGATTTTTGAAGGTTGGAATCAGCCAAAACACATTTATGGTTGATTTTAGAATAATGTTTGAAGTTGGAAAAGTCTTGTCTTGTTATTTTCACTATTGGTGATCTATAATGTCAAATGGTTTGAATCCAGCAGGAGTGCTTATATATTTTCAATACCTTTCTAACAAAATTGGAATAATGCAATTTAGTTAAGTAGATCTCTTTGAATTAAATTTTGAAATCACTGACATAATAAGTTTTTGAATTAAATGAAAAAACCATATTTGAATCTCTGGGCTAAGCACGGGAATGAACATGGGCCGGCCCAGCTACGCGGCACGCGCGCAGTGGGCTGTTCTGAGGCTGGTCCCACATGTCCACGGCAGTATCTAAATGAAACAGTATTTGCTAATCTGGGCCACGCGATTAGAACAAGATCGATGGCTGAGCATCGTCGTCTCTGTCGCAGTGAGCGCGGGGGATTCTAAACCTAATTTCATGGCCGAGGTTACTTGGCTTACCAGGGCTCTATCTAGGTCTAGCAATGGGGGCGATTGGGATGGTAGATGACGATGAGTCGAATGGTGGTCGCGGCAGCTCCTGGGTGGCTCCAATCAACGACTCCTTTCCTTCACTGTAGCGGTGGGCTCTGGTGAAATTTCGGCGATGTGGTGCTCTCCTTGCTCCGGGGAATGGTCAGGGTGGTTCTGGGAGAGAGGGGAGTCGAATGGCATGCCTTTGGAGGCTGGGGGAGGGTCCTATTTATACACTGGCGAGAGGAGCAGTGCGGCATGGCTTGGGCTCGTGGGTGATATTGCTACAGGGTGCTATCGGCATGGCGGATGGCATAGGTCGACGTGGTCATCTATGGTGATCGTCATGCGCATAGTGGCGCGGCGAGGCACGGTGTTAATCGGTCAGGAGACGTCCGTGCTCTTTGCAGGTACCACGGTGTACGTCATGGCATACGATGGTCACGGGGCACGCGGCGGCGAACGGTCGTGTCTGCTAGGTTGCTGGTGACGCGCGATTGCAGTTACGCGCGAAGAGAGCGGGGCTTGGCGTGGCTACGTGGGAATGGCTTGGCGCTTTAGCGTGCACTCGAGATGGTAACGAGTTAAATGGGCGTGGCGCTGTTGGCTTCTCCACTACTTGGCTTTGGTCGAGGCGTGGAAAGAGGGGTGCGGTGAGGTCACACCTACCTGCTCGTGGTGATGGTAGAGGGCGGCGCAGCTTGTGGCTTCGTGTCCATGATCGACTGGCATGGCACGCTCGGGAACGGGATGGCGCTGGTGCAAATGGCGAGTGAGGGGTGCTAGCTGCACGGGCTGGTACTGGGGTGATCATGGGGTAGTAACTAAGGCCAAATTGGGTACAATGGTGAGCAATTGATTGATCAAAATAGTAAATAGTTGGTATATATGTACTCAAGTGCTTGATTAAATGGCCGCATGCACTAAAGATTTGAATTTTCAAATTACCTTTGGTGGGTGTGCTGGGCACATGCTTGAGTGTCTCTGGTTGCTAGGGTTTGTCAAGTGATGCTTTAAGTGGTTTTTGAAAAATGGTGATCTAGATACCTACACTTGATTCAATTTTGAAATGTCTCTCAAATGGATTGGAAATTGATTTTTTTAAGTTTGTAAAGTTTGCTCGTGTTCATTTTCACTTGGTCTAGCAAGGGGGGAAAATAACTAGAATTGTTTCTATTGGAAAACATTTCCTAGAGATGCCCAAAGTGGGCTAGTGGTTAACTTTGGCCAAAATGACCATTAGGTCATATGCTTCATCCATTGATTTACTTTTTATCTGTTTTTGTTTTGTTTTCACCTAGATGATGTGGTTTTTATCTTGAAACTAATCCTTATAATTATAGCAATCAAACATGGTATAGCAAGCATGCATGCATTAATAACAGTCACACATGCATTCATATTGGTTTAGGAATAAAAGTTTTTGTTAAACCTAATCTTGGGTGATTTGAACTTGATAATCTTGTTTAATATTTTTGAGATGTTACAAAACTTCCCTCCTTAAACAGAATCTCGTCCCGAGATTCAAGAAAAACTAGGAACTAAAGAGATTTGGAAACTCTGTCCTAATATAATCTTCTCGCTCCCATGTGGCTTCTTCTTTGGTATGGTTACTCCACTAGATCTTTAGAAACTTGATACTTCTGGTCCTAGTGGTTCGGAAGGCTTCTTCCAAAATACGAATGGGGACTGCACAATACGTTAGGTCCTTGTTGATATCTATGGCTTTGTGATCGATGTTCTTGAAAACTTTGGTCTTCTCTGGAACTTCTAGGAATTTCCTAAGTAACGAGATATGGAACACATCATGTACGGCTGCCATTTCTTCAGGCAGTTCTATCTGATAGGATACTTCTCCTCGGCGACTTAAAATTTTGAAGGGGCCATATATCTGGGGGCAAGCTTCCCTTTCAGTTGAAAATTCTGCATTCCTTTCAAGGGTGTTACCTTGAGATACACAAAATCTCCGACATTGAAGGTCAGGTCTCGACGTCTTTTGTTAGCAAAACTCTTCAGTCTAGATTGGTAAGTCTTGAGGTGTTCATGGACCTTGTGAACCTTCTTTTCGGCTTCACGTAGGATGTCTAGTCCGAACATCTTACTCTCTCCTACTTGCGACCAATTCAGGGGGGGTACGACACTTGCTTCCATACAAAAACTCAAATGGGGCCATTTGCAAACTGGTTTGATAACTGTTATTGTATGAGAATTTTACGAAAGGTAGACAATCTTCCCATTTAGATCCATATTGTAACACACAGGGTCTCAGCATATCTTCTAGTATCTATTTTACTCTTTTTGTTTGTCCGTAGGTCTGTGGGTCATAAGTAGTGCTGAAATTCAGTTTGGTTCCTAATCCTTCTTGGAGTTTCTTCCTAAACCTTGAGGTAAACTGGGTTCCTCGATCTGACACTATGGTCTTGGGAGTTCCATGCAGACTGACTATTCTAGCAATGTACAACTCTGCTAGCTTCGAGCTTTGATAGATGGTCTTGACGGGTATGAAATGGGCTACCTTGGATAGTCCACCTACTATGACCCAAATAGAATCATTTCCCCTACTAGATGTAGGCAAACCTGTGATGAAATCTATTCCAACAGAATTCCACATCCATTCCGGAATGTGCAATGGTTGCAAAAGTCATGCGAGTCGCTGATATTCTGCTTTGACTCTCTGATAGATATCACACTTGGCGATATAGCTTCTGACTTCTCTAATGATTTTATGCCACCAAAATTGTTCCTTCAAATCGATACATCTTGGTTCCTCCCGGGTGAATATAATAAAGAGTATCATGGGCTTCTTGCATAATGACTTGCTTCAACTCTAAATCTATTGGCACACATATATGTCCTTTATACCACATAACTCCTTCTTCATCTTCAGTCAATCCGGGTACCTTCCCTGTATCGATATGATGCTTAATTCTGTCGATACTTGTGTTTCCTTTTTGGGTATCCTTTATCTAACTGATCAAAGTGGGTTGAAGTTCTATACTGGCTAGAAATCCTTCACTAACTAGCTCCATTCTAAAATTCCAAATATCCTCATGGAAACTGGGTTGGTCTTCCTTAATCATGGTGTTTATCCTACACGACAATGTACTAAGAGCATCCGCTACCACATTGGCCTTGCCGAGGTGATATTGAATGTCGAGGTCATAATCCTTGATTAACTCTATCCATCTTCTTTGCCTCATATTCAGCTCCTTCTACATGAAAATATACTTCAAACTCTTGTGATCCGAATAAATCTCACAGCGGTTACCCATGAGGTAATGAGACTGATACGTCACGAACGTATCTATATTTTTTGATGTTCCATGCTTGTTTAGTATCTACTTTATTATGTTTTGTTCATACTTTGGAGTATTTTCATACATTTTATGGAAATAACCTATTAACAAGATGCCACAGTACCAGTTGCATGTCTTCGGCTGTTTTTGGTTTCAGAAAATCTAGTAAGGAAATATTCTCGGGATTGGACCGGACAAAAGCCCAAGTCAATATTTTACCTGAAGCAACACGGAGTCCGGAGGGGAGACGAAGAGGGGCACCAGGGCAGCCACACCCTCGGGTGGCGTGGCCAGCCCTAGGTGCGCCACCACCTAGTGTGGACCCCTGGTACTCCACCAACCTTGCCCTTCCGCCTATAAAAGACTCTCGGGACGAAAACCCTAAGTACCAGATCAAAATTCCACGAAAGGTTATGTAGCCGCCGCCATCTCCATCCCTAAATCGGGAGGGATCTGAAGGTTTTCTCGGCACCCTGCCAGAGGGGAGAGATCATCCTAGAGGCCTTCTTCATCACCATGTCTGCCTCCGGTGTGATGTGTGAGCAGTTTATCCTTGGACTATGGGTCCATGTAGTATCTAGATGGTTGTTTCTCATCCTTTGTGTTATCATGTTTAGATCTTGTGAGCTCCATTCATGATCAAGATCATCTATTTGTAATCTTACATGTTGTGTTTGTGGGGATCCGATGGATATTGAGATGCAATTTTAGATTAATAATTGATTCTATCATGTCTATGTTATTTGTGATCTTGCATGCTTTCCGTTGTTAGTAGCTACCTTGGCCAAGTAGATGCTAGCAACTCCAAGAGGGAGTATTTATGCTCGATAGTGGGTTCATGCCATTAGTAATCTGGAGAAGTGACATGAATCTCTAAGGTACTAGATGTGATGTTGCTACAAGGGAGAAATAGCAATCCTTTGTCCATGGGACAATCGTATTGTTTACTTTACACACTTTGCTTAATGCAATTATCTGTTGCTTGCAACTTAATACTAGAGGGGTTCGGATTATAACTTGAAGGTGGATTATTAGTCATAGATGCAGTTGGATTACGGTCTATGTATAATGTTGTAATGCCCAATCAAATCTCATAGGAGTCAATATGATTAGTATATGCATGGTATGCTTTCTCGATTCTGTCAATTGCCCCGCTGTATTTTGTTCACCCTACATGTCATTTATCTTAAGGAGAATCACCTCTAGTGAACTATGGACCCCGTTCCATTCTTTTACCATCAATCTACCATCTACTATTTATTGTTTACTGTTTACTTTCTGCAAGCAATTATTATCTTCCACACAATACGTTTAATCCTTTGTTTTCAGCAAACCGGTGAGGTTGACAACCTCACTATAAGTTGGGCCAAAGTTCTTTGGTTGTGTTGTGCAGGATTCCAAGTTGCTAGCAACACTTTGCAGTTGTTTCCTTTCTCCTACTGGTTCGATAACCTTGGTTTCATAACCGAGAGAAAACTTGCTGATGTCCTCATCATACCTTCCTCTTGGGGTTCCCAACGAGCTCGATATATTTTGAGCCATCAGACGCCATGTCTTCAAGGCTAAAACTACGGCTGCCAGTTCTAAGTCATGGCTTCAGTTGCCGGGACAAATATGATATTACTTTGCCTTCTTGCATCAACACATATCCAAGACCAGTCTTGGATGCATCACAATATACATCAAAAGGCTTGATGATATCCGGCGTGATCAAAATTGGGGCTGAAATCAATCTTTTCTTCAGCTCTTAAAAACTTGCTTCACATTTGCCCGTCCATTCAAACTTTTTATCTTTCTTTAACAGCTAAGTCATCGGCCTTGCGATGCTTGAAAATCCTTCAACAAACTTGTGATAATATCCGGCTAATCCAAGAAATGCGCGGACTTCAGTCTGAGTGGTTGGGGCTTTCCATTCTTGGACATCCTTAATCTTGGCGGGATCGATAGCAACTCCGCCTGCTGACAAGATATGTCCTAGGAATCCTTCTTCCTTTAACCATAACTCACATTTGCTAAACTTGGCATACAACTGATATTCTCTAAGGGTTTCAAGGATGGTTCTTAGGTGTTGTTCATGGTCTTCTTCTGACTTGGAGTAGATCAGAATGCCATCGATAAAAACAACAACAAACTTATCCAAGAAGTTCATAAAAATCTTATTCATGAGGTTCATCAAATAAGCGGGGGCACTGTTAATCGAAAGGACATGACATTGCACTCATATAATCCATATCAGGTAGTGAAGGAAGTCTTTGGGATATCCATTGCGCGAATCTTCAATTGATGATAACCAGTTCAAATATCAATCTTAGAAAACACGCTGGCACCAGTCAGTTGATCAAACAGGTCTTCTATCTTCGGTAGTGGGTATTTCTTCTTTATGGTGACATCATTCATCTTCTGGTAATCTGTACCCAAATGGTTAGCACTATCCTTCTTATCCACAAACAAAACAAGTGATCTCCACGGTGATGCACTTGGTTGTATCAGACCTTTCCCCAACATGTCATCAAGTTGCTTCTTTAGCTCTACTAATTCAGCGGGGTTCATACTATAGGGTCTCTGAGCTATGGGTCCAGTTCCAGGAACTAGTTCAATGATAAACTCGATATCCCGATCTGGGGGCATATCGGATAATTCATCTAGGAACACATCGGGGTATTCATAGACTACTCTGACTTGGTCAATGGTTGATTGGGATAAACTCTTGTTCCATTTAAATTGACGAGACAGTGTCTCAGACACATGCTCTACTGATACTCCGGTGCTACTGGTCATGGTTATGGCTTTCTTCGCACAGCTGATTAATCCTTGATGTTTCGACATCCAAACCATTCCTAGTAGTACCTCCAAACCTTTGGTTCCAAGTACTATTAGATTGGCATAAAAATCTATCCCATGTATTCGGATAGGCACGGCCTTGCAAATTTTTCTAGCTTTGGTGGTTAAACCATGTATTTGAACTATCATAACATGCTTCAAATTTGTTGGTTGAATCTTACTAGTGCATGCAAATTCTTCTGTAACAAACGAGTGCGATGCTCTAGAATCAAACAACACTCTTACAAGTACCGAGTTAACAAAAAACATACCCAACACGACATCTGGCGCTTCCTGGGCTTCCTCAGCATTCATGTGGAATAGATGTCCGGTACGGTTGTGCGGGTTTGCTTGGGCAAACCTCTTTCCAGGCTAGACACGGCGTTGTTGCTGGGCATGTGCAGTGACATTGGTGGCTACAGCAAGATTCTTGGGACACTCATTGGAGTAGTGACACGTGACTCCACATTCAAAGCAGGTTATCATGGACATGTCCTTCCCTACAATAGGCACAACATTGCTTCAAGTCCTTGGGGCAGTATTGTTGTCGTTGTTGTTGTTGGACCTGGTGGTGGTGCACGATTGAAGTTATTGGGGTTGCCGGGGTTGTTGTTATGGCCTCAGGTTTCCTCCGCCACGATTGGGATAGTTCGGACGGGACATAGGGGGTCTGTTGTTTCTTGGCGCAAATCCTGCAGACGGGTTGGGGCCGTACTTCAGGGTATGGTGTGGTCCAGGTTGGTGCATCATACGACGCTTGCGGTTCTCACTGGCTTGGTTGATCTTTCCTTCCATCTAGATAGCAGAATCCACTAAAGCTTCTAGGTCATCAAAGGGAATGTTGACTAACACTATCTGCATCTCATCATGCAGACCATTCAGGAATCTCTCCGTCTTATTCTCTTCCGTGTCAATCTCATTAGGGGAATACCTAGCCAGACATAGAAATTTGTCACGGTATTCCACCATAGTCATTCTTCCCTGCTTCGCCTCCCTGAATTCATCCCTCGTCCTCTTGATCAAACCTGGGGGCACATGGGTCCTGCTCAACTTGAGCTTGAATTCCTCCCAAGTCATCATATGTCCTCCATTCATGGTACGGGTGTTGTTCCACCATGATCTTGCATTACTTGCGAGATAGTGGGTGGGAAACAATACTTCCTCTAAAACATCAACTCCTGCAACTTCTAGGTTGTTCTCCATGGTTTACGGCCAGTCATCAGCATCTAAGGGCTCTTCTGATTTGCTAAACATAGGAGGATTGGTGTTTTGGAAGTTCTTGATCCATGGTGATCTTGGTTTCCAAGGCCTTGGTTGTTGTGTCCCATCTGGGTGATCGGTTAAAGAGTGGCTAGATTGTCTTGACGCTCGGCTCTACCAGCTTCACGATCTTAAACTAGCATCTACAGAATCTGAAGCATTGGATCCTGTGATGAGATGCTGCCAACAGGGTTTCCGCGAGTCATTGTGAAGATTGAGATAGATCATAAAACAAGAGGGAAATTTTCTATGGCTTATGGGTTTTGTTCAAAATATTTAAACTTGAGTATTGCAAAGGTTTGAAAACCACCACTCATTTTCATTCATTCATTCCAAGAACACAATACAAACACATACCACAAATACTAAGCAGATGGTGTTAAGAACCATTTGTCAAGCTACGATACAACGGGACCGGATACAAACTCATACCTACGATAGTGCTCAGGTGTGACTACTCATCATGAGAACCGGGGGTTTCTTCATCATCTATGAAGTTGGCATCATCCTTGTCTGTGTGGAACTCTGTGGCATCATCCTTGTCTGTGTGGAACTCTGTGACTACTCATAGTCATCATCATAACTGAGGTAAGAGTGGATATCCCCACAAATATCTTCACCTTCCTCCTCCTTCTCCTCTAGCTGGATCTCCTAGTCATGGATAGTTTCTTCGAGGGTGGCCACCTTCTGGCGAAGATGAGCAATGATGCAGTCCTTCTTGTCACGCTGGCGACGAAGTGACTTGCGCTCCTTACACTACAAGAAAAGTTGGCTTTTACAACTTATGATTTTCATGGTTGATGGCACGTTTTTCGTGGCTAAAAAGTCTTCTACGATGGATTCCCATCGTGGTAAAATCCTCATCACAAAAGAATCTACCATGGTTTTTTCTGACCATGGTGGATCGCACCCTTCAGCCACAAAAACATGATTTGTCGTAGATCTGTTCGCCAGCCACGTTGACTATTGACGTCATGCAAAATGCCACGTGGCAAATTCTGTTAACGCCCATTTACCGCCATTAATGGCCACAAAAATCGTGGTAGAAGCCAGGCCTAGCCAAGGCCTGCTAATAATTAAGTGGGCTGGCCCATAAGGGGAGCACAATAATGTTATGACGCGTTACTGTTTTGTCCTGCACTATTTGAAATGGGCCCAAAAGAAGCGACCAGCAGCGGCCCGAGAATGTCAGGCCCGTTACTGTTATGGCCTACAGAAGACCACACTATTCGAATACTATGCATCCCGTTAAAAACCTGTGTTAAGTAGGCCCGGTATTGTTAAGGCCCACTGTCAGCACGTCACTGTTCGCACAGCTCGTCCTGGGCCGCCTACGAATGACCCACTTTTGAGAAGGTCTGATTCTATTCTGGACTTTTACTATTCTGGCTCGTTACTGTTCTGGCTGTCTACTATTCATGTCCGTTACTATTGCGGTCCTTTACTATTCTGGCCCATTACTATGCTTGTTGCCGCTGTTCTGGCTTTCTACTGTTTAGGTCTATTACTGTTCTGACTTGTTGCTTTTCTAGTCTGTTACTGTTCTGGCCTATTACTGTGCTGGGTTGCTCCTGTTCTGGTCTATTGGTGTTTTGGCCTGCTACTGTTTTGGCCTATTACTATTTTAGACTGTTACTGTCCCGGCCTGTTATTGTTCTGGCCTTCTATTGTTTTGGCCTGTTACTGTTACTGTTCAGTAATTCTGAAGGCCATGCAAATATCATAAAAGGAGTATAATTAGCGATCATATTTTACTATTCATGGAAGGTGCAATAAAAGAAGGGCAAATAACAAAACACTATACAGTTACCTGATCGACCCGGCTGGCGCAGTTATGGTACCGCCATTCGTGGATGGTGTCAACTAAATGCCTACATGGCCTATGTGAGTTATCTAGATATTACATCAGCTGCAAACTTCTTAAAAATATTACATAATATGAGTAAAAGGGAAAGAAAATTCAGCATTTCAGTTGCCAATCAAGTTGATAGCAGAGTCCTCAATTTGCTTTCTCAATCCATCAACTTCATCTCCCTTTGAGTGTGACAGCTAGATTGGAAAACCACCTCTAGACATGATCTTGCAGTCCCCTCTTTGGTGGCGATAGCAATAATTGCAGTATGAAACTAACTAATAACAAGTTAATACAGCAAATAAGACAAACTACTCATAGCTAATAATGAACCAGATAGGAATTATAACTGCATAATTGGAACATGTAGAGCAGGAATGCAAACCATGAATTAAATATATAGTAGAGGATAGATATGTCGTTGCCTATGAAGAACCAGAACCAGATACGAGATATAATGGTGTGGCTTGTGAACCTATAGAACAGGACAAACACACATTAGAATAGTATGCCAACAATGAATGAGCAATCAAACAAAGTGTTTCTTAAAATTTTAGTATAAACTAGCCAGGTCATTTTAGCAAATATATATGGAAGTAGTAGTATCTCCTGGACTGCAAGAGTGCTTGGGTGACTCATAATTTGCGGTGAGCTACATAATGGCATGCAGTTACGGTAGTAGCTAAGAATGAACCACATAGAAATTATAACCACGACATACAAGAAGTTGTGAGCAGGAATGGAAAACACGAATGAACTATATAGTAAAGAATAATTATGTCGTTGATGAGGATTAACCAGCACCATATACAGACAATATATAATGGCATCGCTAGTGGACCTGTAGGGTGTGCAAACCAACATGTTCAGTGTTGCCTTTTTGATCTCTAGGCAAAGAAAAAGAAAATAGTCAATGTTGCAGCTTTTGAAGAACCAGATGGCAACAACAAAATTATAATTGAACTAGTACGAAGAGTTTGAACAGGTACTACAGGATAGCAGAACGATGCAAGGGAGGAAATAATAGCAGGAACTTAACTCAGGAATAACCAGATAGAGTCAGTAACTGTGGAGCAGGGAATCCACACTAATATTTTCCACTAACATTACATTTTGCAAGAACTACACAATAGCAGGCAATTACTGGTGTACGGAGCAGCTAAGATAAGAACATGTGCATGACAAACTAACAGACATGTGCATGACTTGAAATTTATAGAGCAACGAATGCAAACCAACATGTCTAATGACATTGTATGTGCTAACACGAAGAACAGGTGTGCCTAGTGACTTGCATGTACTAGCACGATTACAAAAATGCATTTCACTCTGACAGGCTTGAACCTGCTATACCACTAACAAAATGGGTTGGACATTTGGTTAGCTTGGTCAGAGAGGCGTCTAATCATCATCGGTACTGTGCGAGTGACGTCCAGGTCACCGAGGGTGCTGCGGTTGCGGTAGCTGTTGGCGTCGAGGAAGCAGATCTTGGGCGGTCGATGTCGGTGCAGTCAACGGCGACGAACGTGTAATTGGTCTGGACCAGTGGACATGGAACTTGTTGAACTAGATCCCGTCTAGCGGACAACGATGAAGCTGCTCCGGTACGGTTGGGTAGCTTTCGGCGGCAGGGAAGCAGAGCGTGGGTGGTCGACGACGCCATAGGCGCGGTCAGCGAGACCACAGCTCTGTCTGAGTGGCAGAGAGACCTGGTGAACTAGATACGATGGGGTGGGCGTCGATGAAGCGGCTCCGACAGCCGTGGAATTGCCGCTGAGCGGTGCACGCGGTGGTCGTGAAGGTGAGGGTGTGGGAGAGAAGCCTAGGACTTTGGGAGGTCCAACTAGAAAACTGTGTGAATCGGGACTATGCAGGTGAACAGAAAAATAAATAGATCGTGCCCCCAAGCTACCGACTTTAGCATGCCCATAGGGCGTCTAAACAATGGGTAGAATGTCAATTTTAAAGTCAAAAGTTTTTGAAACGGAGGAGTTGGGGGGATACCCCTAGGTACGGTAACGCTGGGGAATAAGGGCCAAGTTAGCCGGGGTACGGCACGGTCAAAACAAGTGCTGAACGGGTCACCTCAAGGCAGGCGGAATCACGGTGTGACCCGGCCCAAGGAGCATGTCCTTGACTATGGTCCGGCCGGCATAAGTTATATGTCGGCCATGTTTATCTATCTGTTTTGAAGGTGACTTGGAAAACTGGATTAGCTATATGATAGCCAGATTATCTTGTAGCTTCCAAGAGAAGGAATCCCCCACTGGTCCAAAGTTGGCTTTGCTAGCGGTAGCATGAGCGAAGCAAAGTAAAGAAGAGGACCAGCGGGTCAGGGGCAACCAAGGTGACACGGGCAAAGCCGGATGACGTAGCCCGTGTCTAGTGACGCCAAAAGACAAGGATTACGCTGTGGATTACGTCCAAAGCCCGCACGAGCCGTTAAAGAGAATGAAGAAGCATCTGCTTTAGGTGAGGAGCATATTCGTAGAATTGCTGCCACCTGTGCCCTAGAATTGTAACCCGGACACCCCTATATAAGGAGCACCGGGGCCTCCATAGAAGGGGATCGATCATTCTCTCTATCTAAGGTAGAACTCTAGGGCTAGTTGGTAGGGAGTAAGACACATTGTCTCCTTCTTACTAAGAGCCCCAAGAGCATTTGTAAACACCATTGATAGAGAAAATACAAGAACTTCTGTGCGTGGAATCACCCCGTTCTCCCTCCCTGGATTCCCCTAGCACACATTCGCCCCAAATTTAGCCTATCCATGGCATCTGTCGTGCCACCACCATGAGAGGAGGAGCACAAAATGCATCAAAGTCATTGTGTTATTTTGCTGCTCGATAGAGATTTTGAATTAGGCTACCGGCAAAATAATAATAATAGAAATGTGGTACTCCCCGTTGGAAGATTTCGGCTCTAAGTTTTTGAAATAGTGGGGCAGGAAATGCTTCAAAGTCGGTGTTTGATTTTGCCGCTCGACTGAGATTTTGAATATGGCTACCGGCCAAATAATTATTAATAGTAAAGTGGTACTCCCCGGTGGGAGATTTGGCCTCAAAGTGTTTGAAGCAGTGGGGTGGAAATGCTTCAAAGTCGGTTTTTGATTTTGTCGCTCGACAGAGATTTTGAATTTGGCTACTAGTCAAATAATAATTAATAGTAAAGTGCTACTCCCCGGTGGGAGATTTGGCCTCAAAGTTTTTGAAACAGTGGGGCGCGAAATGCTTAAAGTCGGTTTTTTATTTTGCCGCTCGATAGAGATTTTGAATTTGGCTACCGGCCAAATAATAATATATAGAAAAGTGGTACTCCCCGGTGGGAGATTTGGCCTCAAAGTTTTTGAAAAGGTGGGGCGGGAAATGCTTCAAGGTCGATGTGTGATTTTGCTGCTCGATTGAGATTTTGAATTTGAATACCAGCCAAATAATAATTAATAGAAAAATGGTACTCCTCGGTGGGAGATTTGGCCTCAAATTTTTTGAAACAGTGAGGCGGGAAATGCTTCAAAGTCAGTTTTTGATTTTGCCGCTCGACAGAGATTTTGAATTTGGCTACCGGCCAAATAATAATAATATAAAAATGGTACTCCCCGGTGGGATATTTGGCCTCAAAGTTTTTGAAACGCTGGGACTGGAAATGCTTCAAAGTCAGTTTTTGAATTTGCCGCTCGATAGAGATTTTGAATTTGACTACCGGCCAAATAATAATTAATAGAAAAGTGGTACTCCCCGGTGGGAGATTTTTCCTCAAAGTTTTTGAAATGGTGGGGCGGGAAATGCTTCAAGGTCAGTATTTGATTTTGCCACTCGATAGGTATTTTGAATTTTGCGACTGGCCAAATAATAATAATAGAAAAATGGTACTCCCCGGTGCGAGATATTCCCTCAATTTTTTTGAAACGGTGGGGCGGGAAATGCTTCAAAATCGTTTTTTTACTTTTTCGCTCCACGGAGATTTTGAATTTGACTACCGGCCAAACAATAGTTAATAGAAAAGTGGTTCTCCCCGGTGGGAGATTTGGCCTCTAATTTTTTGAAACGGTGGGGCGGGAAATGCTTCAAAGTCAATGTTTGATTTTGCCGCTCGACAGAGATTTTGAATTTGGCTACCGGCCAAATAATAATAACAGAAAAATGGAACTCCCCGGTGGGATATATTGCCACAAAGTTTTTGAAACGGTGGGGCGAGAAATGCTTCAAGGTCAGTGTGTGATTTTTCCGCTCGATTGATATTTTGAATTTGGCTACCGGCCAAATAATAATAGAAAAAAGCTAGTAGGCCGTATGCTATCTATCCAGGAATTCAAGTCCGAGAGTCACATCAACTAATCATCCATGAGCATAATAATTGTGCAGACTGGTATTTCGAATTTGGCAAGCGTCTAGGCAACATTTGGATAAAAGGTGTACTCCCTATTCAGGAATTGAAGGCCGAGAGTGACATTAACTTATCATCCATAATGAAAATTGGATAACTCCAATTCAAACAGGGTTAGCTGCAGGTTTTACCGCTCGCCTGAGAATTTTTAATTTCGTTAATGGTACTCCCTCAGTACGAATTTAAGGCTGATTCACATCAACTGATCATCAAAATACTTACCATATTGGCAAAGAAATATGATATATAATCTCCGATTCAAACGGGGTAGGTGGTAGATTTTGAATTTGGCGGTTCTCCAAAGGAGAAAAAACCTTTGTGAGGTTCATGAATCCAAGGCTGAGAGAGTGAGGTTGGGGCACAGGATTTTTGTGCATCGAGCATACGGTAACTAGATAAAAGCACGATACGAAACAAATACTCCCTCCGTTTTGGTTACACTGCCGCAAACACAACCTGGGCTCTGTAGCAGGAACCATTTCACAGGACCATTGTACTCACCTATCATTGTCAGGGTTTATCTTCAATTTAGACAAGTCTCTTCATCTATGGGCTCTCGAGAATTCTACTTATCTCGTAGCATCTCCAACTTTGGATCACATGCTAATGCTTTCTGTCTCATATCACTGATTGCTCATCTATGCACTTCCTGTCCAGCCCATAGTGCTACCATTTCTTCCTGACTAGACAAATACGGTGACTTGGACTTGGACTTGGAATTGCAATGCCACAACCCAACATTACACAGGAACGTGCTTTTACAATGACCTTCACCTTTTAGTACCATTTTAAATGTTTCCATACATTCTTCTTGGGTTTGTTGTAGACCATCTTTCCTAGGGTTTGCCATTTCCTCATTCAATTTAATCTGTAAGGTTATAAGTTGGTAGACATGGCTGAGAGAAGAAAAGCTAATACAAAGAAACGTGCATATAACACATTTAACATGTCTATGAACAACTCTTACAAGTTGGCATGGCTGATGACGCATCATATATATTGTAGTAAAAGTATAGCTATCTGATCATACTGATAAGAATTTTATCAACTAGCACGCAATAACAGGACTATGCCAACATGGCATCTGTCTGCTTCCTCATCGTCGGGTGCATGATATACACAAGACAACTCTTTGTATCACAAAATATCAGCGACTACATAAATTAAAAAGAAAACTGGGCAGAAGTTCAGGAAGTGTTGCACATCTAACTTTACATATAAATCACTGTGGGTGTGTCATCACAAAATATCAATCGAATAGAAGACTTACAATAACACTCTCAGCGGAGGGATTGAGCCCTTCTTTTTTGCTCGTTTGGCATGCCTGGAATTTTTGCTGCAGACTTACCGCACCTTTCTGCAAAGTGGCTGGAACACATTATCAAAATATAAGAAGCACAAAGTGTGTAGAAGATTAAAAACTAATTATTCTTACTATTGTGCTCAGGTGGCCAACCAATGCACGAGATCCAGTTCGGTTTGTTAAGCGTTATGCGACACGGTTTCTCTTGTTTTTCTCAGCGTTCATCTGTAAAAGGATACTAGTGATACAGATGTGCAAATCAGAATTTTGAATGTGATATGGTATCAGTCTTCACAAACCATACCGTAATATTTGGATCAAACCAGTGGTCGATAAGATCTATCCAGTGTTGGTTAGTCATAGTGTGTTCCATAGGAGTCGTTCTTTGAATATCCTTGCTTGCCTTACCATCAAAGTATTTACTCTTTAGCCTATGGAGCTGCAGGCGCAAAGAATAGGAGAACATGTCCATGAGAACATACTCCACATCCTCATTATCCTGATCGAAGTTGAATTTTGTTTGTCAGAAAGAATGGAACATTTGATGTGTTATGTGACTTAGAATAGAACCAAGAGCAAGCTTGAATGCATGGGACAGAGCACTATGACTTACATGTAACTTCTATAGTAATGAATTGTAATGGTCAGGGGTCTATGGGTGGAGCTTGAACGATGTGAAGATGGGAATATCATTCCTAACAAAAACACCTATTTCGGATGCTAGAAAAGCAGATTCTTATGCATGTTGTGGCCTTTGCTTGCAAGGCACAATAGAATTGATGCAATATCTAGATTGCGTTCCAGAAATTTTAGCTTCAAGCTTTTTTCCTACAATTTTCCCCCTTTTCTTAAATCTTCATGTAGCTGCCAATTCAACCATTACATAAAGATTGCACGGTATATATAAGGAAGCATGCATAAATAATCCTTGGAACACATAACTTGTTTGGCGACGGGGTGATCAACAGGTTGGTGATCATCGCTAGCTTGTTGGTGTTGTGCCAGCAGTGTTTGGCAAGTAGAGGTCAAAATTGGTTCGGCTCTCAATTGTTGCTGGGTATCTTGATTGGAAATTGGTGATTGTAGAATGTGTGGGATGGTATTTCCTGCGTCTACTACTGTTAGAACCTGTGGTGTGTCGCCAAGACGACACTTTTTAGATCTATGTGAGTTTCCTGATTTTCGTTTATTGTATTTCACGGCGTGTGTTTGTGTTCCACTGGTAGCATTAGCAGTACGGCTTGTCGGCGCTTCGCGTTTGGTACCTGAACGTGTCTTACATGAACTAGTTGATTCCCGACACACATAAACAATAATTTAATCTGTTATAGTTCTATATGTAATGAGATGCACATGGAACAGAAGAATAGTAAGGCAAAATGTGCTCTATATATCTGATGCATGAACTAGGCAGAGGGCATTGCAAAATATTTTGTGGGATTGAAATACAAAACATGGAAAATGCAATAGATATCACAATTAAAAAATAGAGCAAACACCTTGGGGGGTGGACAAGCTGGCAGACCAGCAGGGAGGTCCTTGACGGGTCCAACTTCCTGAGTCAGGTCTATCTCAAAATATTGTTCATCAGTAGAAACTAATGCTGAATCAAACACTTGGTGATCATAGTTTTTCTCCCTGCTGGTACCTAGAAGGCTCTTAGGTGAACCAGCTGATTCCTGATACACATAAGCGATACATTAATCTATCAAAGTCCTATGTAAAATGAGACGCGGATAGAACAAAATAACAGTAAGGCAAGATATGCTGAACATATATGATGCATGAACTAAGCAGATGACATTGCACAACATTTCGTGGGAATTGAGGTACGAAACATGGAAGATGAACCAAATATCACAATGTCAAGATAGCGCAAGCAACTTGGGTAGTGGACAAGCAGGTGGATTAGGGAGGGGGTTCTCGACCGGTCCATCTTCCCGAGTCAGGTCTCCCTCGGGGTTTTGTTGATCTTGAGGATAAAATTCTGCATCATAATCCTGGACTTCATGATTGGTGGTGGTAGCTACGAAAGATCTAACTCTCTGCGGGCCGAGTGACCTTGCATATTTGGAATTCTTTAATAATCTATCTTCCCTGGTATTCCATTCTTCCTTATCATTCAGCCGCAAATCACCTTACATGCATCAACAAAAAATATATCTTATGAGATTTAAGAGCGAGGTGTGTGTAGAAGAGCAAGTTAGTACAGTGCTAGCAAGAAGTTGAAAGCTCTAAACGAAATAGGATAGACATATGCATATTTGATGCCTTGACAAGAAATTTTCGGAGTACAAGATAAAAAAACTCAGTGCGAGAATGCAGTGAAACAAGCGATGAACTACTTTCAGACATCAAATGTGTAAAGAGCATATGAAGTCTATGGAGGCAACCTTTGTGACCGCGATTACGCGATTTCCTTCCCGTGCCTTTGCCAGACTTATGGTGAGCTATGACCTCGCCGTTCGCCCTTGAGCGGGTTTGCCTCCCCATCTCTCCGGTGTCGTGGACAAGGTCGAGGAAGCAGATCCAGTGCCGTGGAGTCAGGGAAGTGGATCCACCGAAGTTGCGACGGTGTTGCTGAGCCGGCTCTGACACCGTGGACCTCGTGTATAGAGGAGATGATCTGGTGTGGGCCGGCGTCGGGACTACCGTGGTAAAACGTCTTCGCAGTCGCTACGGTGGCATGCCGATGGAGAGGGGGCTACCGGGCTGCGGTACAAAAGTTCATGGGCGAGTGCACCGCGGTACCTAAGTTGCCTGAAATTGCCGCGTTTCGAAATGTTGGGCTGCCAACTACCGTGAGGGGCCATTTCGATGCAAACTCATATCACCCTACCAAATCCAAACATTCCGTGAAACTACCCCGTGAAGTAGACGGTCGGGACCCTCATGTCAGTAATATTTCCGTGACGTGAGCACCAACACGGCAACCACGTAGGCGAAACGAGAGACTAAAGGAGGATGGTGCGTTGACCAAATTCACAAATCCACTCCCTCCCTCCTTTCGCATGAACCCTAGCACCGGCGGCGTGGAAATCCCCTCTCCAACCAGAATGATCTCTTCGGGCATTTGAATTCCGGCGCCAAGTTGCTGCACCTACTCGGTGCTACCGAGCTCTAATGACGAATGCCATGCCAGCCGTTGCGACGATCTAGCCCGCCTGTACCACTGACGAGCTGAGCAGCACGAAGGATGACATATCCATTTGTCGAGCAAGAAGTACTTCTAGCTAATTGCGGGTGAGCTACTCTTCTCTTGCTATTCGCACTACCTATAACTTCTAGCTGGCTATTGGCATTACAGAGATATATCGAACATAGAGTTGTTTGCTAGCACAACGCTGACAAACAATCCTTATCTTTTGTCTCCAATTTTCTACCAAGTAGGATCTCCAGTGAACCCAAATACACAGTTCTGGTCACCATCGGCGGCTACCTCATTAAATTAGCAGATGGAACTAGCACATGTGCAGTTATGCACTATCCCTAGTTTGGTTGCTGATGTGCGTGAACTTGCTGAAATGAGGCCAGAGCAGACTGCACGGTTCAGCATCGTTGATGAATGAGGCTTCACGGTTCATATAGCGTGTGACAGTCAGCTAATTGGGTTGATGAAACAGCATGTTAGGCTTCACGTGGTTATGCTAGTGTAACATACTGGATGAGGAAGCTCCTGCTACTAGGAGTCGCCCAGCTATTATTGGTCAGGGAGGTCTAACTCGAACCCCTGCTATTGTTGAGAAAAATGTGGTTCCTCATCCGCGACATGCTTTTATCAGGCAACCTCCTCGTAGGAGTCCCCGTATCGCCATTGTTGAAAACTCTGCTCTAGAATCTACTGGTAATGGTCGTCCCCGTGGTGTTGTTGCTCCGACTGCTGTTGAGCAAACTAAGGCTTTCGGAGGCTTCCCTGCTGTTGTTACCAAGACCGCTTCATTGCGTGCTACTCCTCCTCGAAACCCTCCTCAAGTTGTGCGAACACGTGCTCTAGAATCTGCTGGTACTTGTCGTCCTTGTGTTGTTGTTGATCTGGCCGCTGTTGACCCAATCCCTGCCACTATTGAGCAAACTAAGGCTTCCAGAGGCTGCCCCGCTGTTGTTGCAAAGACTGATGCCTTGTGTCCTCCTCGAACCCGTGCTCAGGTTCAGCGAGCTGCTGGTCTGGAGCTAGCTCATGGTCTGGACTCTGCTAGCACTCGAAACACTGTTGTTGTGGGAACTGCTCCTGATCATCGATGTGGCAGGGCAGCAGCTGATCCTATTGTGGGTGCCGTTAGAAGGGGCCCTGCATGTCCACCATGTAATGTAGCTCCGGCTGCTAAGGTTCGTCACCTTGCTCCTGGTCCTGGTACTTCCACCTAGGTTGATCCAGCTAACGATGACGTTGGTGATTGCGGCGGTGGCATTGCAGATGGTTCTGATGGTGCCGCTCCTCCTCTCGAACCTCTCGGAGGTTTCTATCCTGAAGAACCTGATGATGGCAAAGTAATCGTTTGTATCGGTGTCGCGGATTATACTGCAAAATTAGATGATGGCATAGAAAAATTATATGACGAGTTTGACGTAATCCTTGGCAGATACGATTTTGAAGTGGTAGAGTTATCTGACCTGATGGCATCGTTACGTGTGAAGGTGCCATGGGGGTCCTGCCAGGAAGAATGTTTGTTATATTTTGGTTACGGGAGCAAAAAGGCTATCGAAGTGAAAGATACCAGGGAGTTAGTCGTACCATTTACAAGGAAACATTATATGGGTGAAGTGTACTTCCACTTGATAGTGCAAATGGTTGGAGAGGAGTTGGAACTCGACAATAGAGATGATGGACTTTTAGAAGGCATGCGTGACCTGATCCATGTCATCACTGGGGCTTGTGCGACTGAGGTTAGCTTCGAACAGAGGAGAGTCTTATAGAGGAGCGTCATAAAGAGGAGCAGGAAGAGCCTCCCCAGAAAGGGCACCCCGAAGAAGAACGTCAACAAGGAGACCACGCCAGAGAAGGGGACGCCCAAGAGTCTAACGAAAAAAGGCACCACGCCGCAGAGTACACCCCTGAGATCCAGTCAAAATGCCACAATGAATGGTAGCAGAAAAAATGCTAAGAGGGCTAGCACGGTGGTGAACACTCCCAGGAGTGGTAGCAAATAGGCGAAGATGGCCAGCACGGAGGCTACCACACCCAGTGGGAGTAGAAAAAATTCTAATTTGGAGCGGAACACGCTGCTGTCAGGGAATAATGCCAGCACGAAGGAGAACACGCCCAATAGTAGCAGCAAAAGGGCTAATTTGGAGCGGAACACGCCGCTGAGGGCAGACAATAATGCCAGCACGAAGGAGAACACGCCCAATACTAGCAGCAGAAGGGCTAATTTGGAGCGGAACCCGCCGCCGAGGTCAGGCAATAATGCCAGCACGAAGGAGAACACGCCCAATAGTAGCAGAAAAAGGGCTAATTTGGAGCGGAACACGCCGATGAGGTTAGGCAATAATGCCAGCACGAAGGAGAACACGCCCAATAGTAGCAGCAAAAGGGCTAATTCGAAGAAGAACACGCCACAGAGGTCAGGCAATAATGCCAGCACCCTGGAGCCAACAACCGTGAGGGGAGGCAGTAAGGAGATCACACCCAAGAGCGGCAGCAAAAGCGTAGTTCGATGGGGAATGGAACACAGATATCAAGCCCTACTAATACCATGAGGAAAGATTACATCAGGAAGGAGGATGTACACATGAAGAGCAAGAGGGTTCTGTACAGTCAATATGAAATTGATTCTCACTGTTTTTTGTCCACTGAATTACCTGGGATGCGTGCAAACATAAGACCACCCCATGTGGTTTCAATAGAACCAACCGAGTGTCTTGGAGAAAACAGATTTGCCAGTGAGGTGGATTGGGGCAATGTTCCAGTCCATCCGGGTGGAGACCCACCCATGGGAGTCCATATGATGTGTGCAGTACTAGGTATTAGAGACGATGGCGAGGATTCTAAATCAGATGAAGAAGAAGCCACTGTAGAGGATCAAGAATCTGGTGATGATGAAATAGACGAGGAACTTAACAATGAGGCTGGTATTCCAGTCGATGATTTGGGTGTTGAAGTAGAAGAAATGAAACATGACCACAAGTATCCTATAATTTCGGTCGGCACCGAGTTCAGGAGCATGCATGAGTTCAGGACGTCGTTCCGGCATTTTTGTGTCAAGGGGGAGTTCGAGTTTTATCGACTGAAGAACACTGCTGAGAGGTATGAGGCTATTTGCAAGTTAACGTGGATGAATGGATGGGCTGAGGTACATTGTCCATGGAGGATCACAGCAAGAGCCTTACCTGCGTCGAATGCAATTAGGGTACTTGGGCAATGAATGCAGCAAACCATTAGAACTCTCTCTTTTCACTCTATAACTACAATTGATGTGCGATATCATTCTGGCAACTAGTCGACTCCGCTTATCTTTTAAATGAATCTGTGTTGCATGTGAACAAAATGGTCCCTCCACACATGTGTCCGACAGGAAGCAAACTCAAATCCTCAATGGCTGATACGGAGTGGGTGGCTATGCAATCTATGTCCATAATAAAGGATAACCCTAAGGAGACCGCGAAGAATATTCAGACTAGCCTCGGTTCTAAATACAACATTATCCTTCTGTAATACATGGTTTGGAAAGGTAAAGAGAAAGCTCTTGGGGTCCTGCACGGGGATTGGACCAATAGCTTCAGGATGCTGTACAACTTCAAGGCGGAGGTACAAGCTAGGTGTCCGGGGAGTGTTGTGGAGATTGACACCAAATCAGAAGGTGGTAAAATATATTTCAAAAGATTTTTCATGGCGCTTAAACCTTGCATCCAGGGATTCTAGGACGGTTGTAGGCTGTATCTGAGTGTAGACAACACTATCCTAACTGCCAAATGGAAAGGCTTCCTGCCATCTGCCACAGCACTTGATGGTCACAACAGGATGTTCCTTGTGGCATTCGGGCTATTTGAAACAGAAACGGAGGAAAACTAGGTCTGGTTTATGAGGCAGCTCAGGAGATGAATAGGCCACATGGATCCATTGGCTATATCCATGGATGCATGCAAAGGGCTGACGAATGCAGTGAAGGAGGTGCTCCCGCGAGCTGAAGGTAGAGAATGCCATGCTCCTATGATGCTCAACGTGTACTCACACTACGCAGGTAGCGTATTTCGTTACATGTTTCCTGCTGCTAGAGTTTACAAATCTATTAGCATCGAATATTTCATGAGCAAGATTTTTGCGGAAGCCCCTGAAATTGCAGAGTACTTAGCCATCCAGCATTCGCAGCTATGGAAGAGGAGTCAATTCAACCATGACATCAAAGTTGATTACATAAACAACAACTTTGCAGAATGCCTGAATAACTGGGTGAAGGACATAAAAGTGCGTCTTGTTCATATCTTGATGGACAGCATACGTGGTATGATCATGAAGCTGTTAAATATAAGGAGAGAGATCGGTAGGAGACTTAGAGGACATATGCTACCGCTAGTTGTATAGCAACTTCACAACAGAAGCCGAGGACTTGATCATCTTAAGGTTCTCCCGTCAACCAGCAGAAGTTGCGAGGTGGTCGATATGGCCAATAGTGGAAAAAGGGATGTTGTGAACATCCGGCTACGAGAATGCACCTTCTTAGATTGGCAGCATACAGGGAAACCTTGCGACTATGCCTTGGCCTTCTTGGTGAAGAAAAGAACTCTACCACATTTGGATCAGTATTTGTAAAACTACTACTTTATGGAAAAGTTCATAACTGCGTATGCTGGATCCATCGAGCCATGTACAGACCCATCCCAGTGCCCTCAAGTCCAACTGACTTTTGAGCTTTTCCAACCAGTTACAAAAAGGGGCAGAGGAAGACCTCAGGTGAATAGGTTTAATAATTTTCTCGAGAAGAAGGGTTCGGCTTTCTGTTCTACAAAGAAGGGCAAAAACAGATGCAAGACCTGCCATCTTATGGGCCATAGAGCAGCGGGTTATCCGCTTAATGCTCCCAAACCTAGGTATGAGATGGTACATTCACACACAAAATTGTTTATAATCTGTAGATATAAGGTAGTAATCCATGTACTGTTTTTTTACAGGAAGCGCAAGGTAAGAAACAAGACAGCCGACTTAGTGATTTTGCTGTGGGAAGAAAACCAAAACGAGTGGAGTGAAGATGCTGGACAAGATTCTGATGCTGATTGGCCTGACTTCCCTCGACCCAGAGATGCAAGGTACGTGAAGGTAAGAAAATTGGCACCCAAGAAGAGGAAGAAGGCACGAGATGAAGAAGCCAGTGGACGTGAAGGCAAGAGGAAGAAAGTTGGCACCCAAGTAGAGAAAGAAGGCTAGCAGTGTAGAAGCCTAATGATGTATTGAACTTGAACATATATATGTAGTTCGGTTAAACTCTGGAGCTGTGTGCGTGGAACTTGTCGGGCGAAACAATCTTCCTCTCGTACTCGGAGTAAAATGTATCGCGACTTTATGATTGGATATGGCCGAGGCCACTAGTTGAATCATAAATTGTGACTGTGCCACTACTATCTGAACAATCGCGATAGCTGAGCGGTTAAGGGGTCTCCAAAATCGATGGGTGTTAGTGGCATAGACATAAATTATTTATAGGTGCTTAATAAATCCTTGCTATTGGCATTACACTTATGATAAGTTTCTAGGATGAAAAACAATTTCTAAGCTGGCTGCTACACTCCACGAAGCAGTAACTTATTTCAGCTGCTCGACAACGACATGACAACATAAACTGCAAATGCAACAGATAATGCCTAGATAATGAGGAAATTGTTTCCACTATCTGGCCTAATCTTGAGCCCGTCTGTCTCACCACCTCCCTTCCCCTGCCCTCTCGCCTGCACCTAGCGAAGCTCCCGGATCTCTCGCTCCATCGCATGAATCTCCTCTTTCTTGTCCCACACAGCATCATGCAAATCCTAAACAAGCTCTTTGTGAAAACCTATCAGTGGCTTTTCGATCCACACAAACTTGTCATAGCCAGTCCCCCTCCCTTCCTGTGAAGTAGATCGAAGGAAACAAAAAAAAAGAATTACATTACGCTTTTCGGATCCGGGTTACCATTGTAGCTATAGTACGAACTTACCGCTCTGATGCTGTAGTTGCTGAATTTTCCTACAGTATTTTCGTCAGTCCACAAAATCCATCTCGGCATCTTCTCACCGCACAAACACAGCATATCGGGGTAGTAATCGTAGGGCGCCCTCTGGTACCTAATAGGGGCGCCCGCCTGACGGTGTTGAGCTGACCCTGATTCCACCCAAGAAAAACTGCATGAGCTGCGAGCCATGAGCGAGAGGAGCGAGGGCAGCTGAAGGAGGATCCTTTGGATGTCATGGTAGTGGTGAGGCGTGATTTATCCCCACTTAATAACTCGGGCTGAATCCTACCGTCCATATTCGGTTAATAGGTGGGGGACCTAGCGTGTGGACTTGTCAACCAAACCACTCGCCTTCCTGGTTCAAAGGCCCTCTCGCGCGCATTGGACGAAATTTTTTGGCACCTTGCCCACGTACATATAACTGGGAGACCTAGCTCAGGAACCAGACACGCCTAGCCCACAATCTTACTCCCTCTTAGGAACTTGTCATGGCTCGTGTTGGCAGATCCATCCGCTCCACCGCTTCTGGTATGGCTCGCCACGACGGATCCACCCCAAGATCCTACCATCGTAGTATCAAATGGCCATGGTTTCTTGAGAGGAGCGACGACGCTACGTATCCGAGCTCAGCCCATCCTACCTACAGAAGGACTGATGCGGCGTCGAGCTCGAGCAATAGCCGCCAGGCGCGACGGCGCTCAGTCCACGCCAACCCCGTCACCTTCGTCATTGTCTATTCCGATGTGGAGGACGACGGGGACGAAGCAGTGCAGAACACCATTGTTGCCTCGGCGAAGGGCAAGCCACAGGCAGGAGTGGATGTCACCGGGAAGGGCACGACAGTGTCACCAATCGAGGTGGACTCCGACGATAGCAATGTGATGTGGGTTTAGATGTTGTTTAGGATGGTTGCAATTTCGGTTGTGTTTAGTGTGAGTACAATTATTGTAATGGGTTTGTTGGGCTATATTGAGAAATATGTGCAATAGCAGCATGTGAGTGCTTCCACTTTAGAAATTGTGTCTGTGCCATTTGCATTTTGCATTATCAACGTAGATTACATGTAAACAATCCAACGAAAATCAGATTACAACCATCAGACAGGAGTGGCAGGATGGAAGAGAAGTTGGGACATTGGCTTCGAGGGGAAGGAAGAGAAGGGGGGCATGACACTGGCAGGTGGGCCCTGGGAACACGTGACACTGACATGCGGGGGCGGGAGCACACGGTATTGCCAGTCTGTCCAGACCAAGCGGACTTCGCAACGTGACAACATCAAACTGATTGGACCAATAACTCGTCGAATTATTGAGGAGTACTAAAAACACTACAACTGGGGTACATTCGCACAACCGGTATACTCTACGCACCTGAGAAGCATCGCTTAAGTCTAACAGTAATGATAGCATAAGTACTATATTTCCCTGTCGGTCTTCTTGATACAAATGTAGAAATGCATCTGCATGTTCGGTCTAGCACCGACAAGGTACTGAGATGGCACACATAGGATCGACCTTAGGTCCGCATACTGCACCTCCCGCGGCGTCGGGCAGCTCGGCGCCTCGGCTAGCACAAGAATGCTATCGAACGACGGCGGCTGGGTGTTCGCCCACATGCGCACCGTGTATACGGGTCAGGCGCACGAGACTGACCTGAAGTATACCGCACAAACAAAGGTGGGCCCGTCTCTTGCTCCAGGAACACCGGCGGTGATGGTCAGGACGAAAACAGTGTCGTCCCCCCTCGAAAATTAGTCGGCGCCGTGCCGAGTTAGTGAACGGCACCTGCTCTTGGAGAAGTTGGGCTTGCCCGTACGAGATCCTAATCACTTCAATCAAGTGGTCCTCTGCAAGGTGGACGAGCAGCTCTGCCGGCGGGCCAGTGTAGTTGCATCCCGGCTCTGTGCAGGAGCACGCGCCGTGCGGGCACGCGAGCTCGTGGAGCGGGAGCTCGGGGTAGGAGTAATGTTGAAAGCATCCTGGGTGGGAGCACATGAGCGGGAACTCCGCTGCGAAGTTGCGCGCGAGGATCTCCAGATTCTCGGGTTGTAGCATCTACCACATCTACAGTTCGTCGAGAAATCGAAAAAAAGATCAGTAATTAGATTGGCGAATAGCATGAATATGTAGGATAAGTTCAAAATCTTGTAAAACTATTTCTTAGCATGAAGGTAGCGACCCAAGAATTGGCGAATGTCGTCTGGGCATGGCGTACCAGTGGCGTTGTCCAGGAAAAGTGACGTGTGGTGGATGAGTGGAGAGGGGGCTGCAGAGTAGACGTGCTCACTCACGAGCTCTATGGTATTACTAGTAGGCTATAGGGGAGTGGAAATAATTGTAATATAAGTTAAAATATAAGCGCCGCCAATCATGTCGCGGAACAGCCTACTCGCGGATCGCTCACGAAGAACCATCTTATTCATCCACGCGCCCCAATGGAACGGTCTGCGACAATCGGATCAGACAACTACTTCAGGGGGGCTTCTAGAAGACGCGATCTTATGTGGTTTGTAGAATGAACACACATGTAGTGACATTGGTTGATCCATGTGTGGTTTGTGGAAACAGCACACACGCAATGCCATTGGTTGATCCATGTGTGGTTTGTGCAAAGAACACACATGCAATGCCTCTGGTGGATCCATGTGTGGTTTGTGAAAAGAACGCAGATGCAATGCCACTGGTGGATCCATGTGTGGTATGTGAAAAGAACACACATGCAATGCCATTGGTGGATCCATGTGTGTTTGTGGAAAGAACACACATGCAATGACATTAGTTGATCCATAAGTGGTTTGTGGAAAGAACACACATGAAGTGAACACTGGTGGATCCATGTGTGGTTTATGAAAAGAACACACACGTGCAATGCCATTGGTTGATCCATGTGTGGTTTGTAGAAAGAACACACATGCAGTTAACACTGGTGGATCCATGTGTGGTTTGTGGAAAAGAACACACATGCAAGGCCATTTGTGGATCCATGTGTGGTTTATGAAAAAAACACACATGCAATGAACACTGGTGGATCCATATGTGTTTTGTGGAAAGAACACACATGCAATGAACATTGGTGGATCCATGTGTGGTTTATGAAAAGAACACACATGCAATGTCATTGGTTGATCCATAAGTGGTTTGTGGAAAATAACACACATGCAATGAACACTAATGGATCCATATGTGTTTTGTGGAAAAGAACACATGTGCAGTGAACACTGGTGGATCCATGTGTGGTTTGTGGCAAGAACACACATGCAATGCCATTGGTTGATACAGGTGTGGTTTGTGAAAACAACACACATGCAATATCATTGTGTTGATCCATGTGGTTTGTGAAAAGAACTAACATGCAATGAACACTAGTTGATCCATGTGTGTTTTGTGAAAAGAACACATATGCAATGCCATTGGTTGATCCATGTGTGTTTGTGGAAAGAACACACATGCAATGACATTAGTTGATCCATAAGTGGTTTGTGGAAAGAACACACATGCAGTGAACACTGGTGGATCCATGTGTGGTTATGAAAAGAACACACACGTGCAATGCCATTGGTTGATCCATGTGTGGTTTGTAGAAAGAACACACATGTAGTGAACACTGGTGGATCCATGTGTGGTTTGTGAAAAAGAACACAATGCCACTTGTGGATCCATGTGTGGTTTGTGAAAAGAACACACATGCAATGACTCTAGTTGATCCATGTGTGGTTTATGAAAAGAACACACATGCAATGAACACTAGTGGATCCATATATGGTTTGTGGAAAGAATACACATGCAATGAACCCTGGTGGATCCATGTGTGGTTTATGAAAAGAACACACATGCAATGCCATTGGTTGATCCATAATTTGTTTGTGGAAAAGAACACACATGCAATGAACAATAGTGGATCCATATGTGTTTTGTGGAAAAGAACACACAAGTAGTGAACACTGGTGGATCCATGTGTGGTTTGTGGAAATAACACACATGCAATGACATTGGTGGATCCATATGTGGTTTGTGGAAAAGAACACACATGCAATGAACACTGGTTGATCCATGTGTGGTTTGTGAAAAGAACACACATGCAATGCCGTTGGTTGATCCATAAGTGGTTTATGGAAAAGAACACACATGCAATGAACACTAGTGGATCCATATGTGGTTTGAGGAAAAGAACACACATGCAGTGAACACTGGGGGATCCATGTGTGGTTTGTGGAAAGAACACACATGCAATCCCATTGATTGATCCATGTGTGGTTTGTGGAAAGAACACACATGCACTGACATTGGTGGATCCATATGTGGTTTGTGGAAAAGAACACACGTGCAATGAACACTGGTTGATCCATGTGTGGTTTGTGAAAAGAACACGCATGCAATGCCATTGGTTGATCCATGTGTGTTTGTGGAAAGAACACACATGCAATGACATTAGTTGATCCATAAGTGGTTTGTGGAAAGAACACACATGCAGTGAACACTAGTGGGTCCATGTGTGGTTTATGAAAAGAACACACACGTGCAATGCCATTGGTTGATCCATGTGTGGTTTGTAGAAAGAACACACATGTAGAGAACACTGGTTGATCAATGTGTGGTTTATGGAAAAGAACACACATGCAATGCCATTGGTGGAACCATCTGTGGTTTGTGAAAAGAACACACATACAATGACTCTGGTTGATCCATGTGTGGTTTATGAAAAGAACACACATGCAATGAACACTGGTGGATCCATATGTGGTTTGTGGAAAGAACACACATGAAGTGAACACTGGTGGATCCATGTGTAGTTTATGAAAAGAACACACATGCAATGCCATTGGTTGATCCATAATCGGTTTGTGGGAAAGAACACACATGCAATGAACCCTAGTGGACCATATGTGTTTTGTGGAAAAGAACACAAAAGTACTAAACACTTGTGGATCCATGTGTGGTTTGTGGAAACAACACACATGCAATGACATTGGTGGATCCATATGTGGTTTGTGGAAAAGAGCACACATGCAATGAACACTGGTTGATCCATGTGTGGTTTGTGAAAAGAACACACATGCAATGCCATTGGTTTATCCATGTGTGTTTGTGGAAAGAACACACATGCAATGACATTAGTTGATCCATAAGTGGTTTGTGGAAAGAACACACATGAAGTGAACACTGGTGGATCCATGTGTGGTTTACGAAAAGAACACACACGTGCAATTCCATTGGTTGATCCATGTGTGGTTTGTAGAAAGAACACACATGTAGTTAACACTGGTGCATCCATGTGTGGTTTGTGGAAAAGAACACACATGCAATGTCATTGGTGGATCCATGTGTGGTTTGTGATCCACTGTTTTCATGCCGTACTTTTCGTCTACATGTACCTCGCCTCCTGTCAGCTTGACCCATTTGCACCAAAACAAAGGGACCTTAAAAGTAGGTCCATAGTCAAGTTCCCATATCTCCTCTATGTACCCATAATATGTGTCAATCTGTCCATTGTCATCTGTTGCATCAAAGCGGACACCACTTTTTGGTTGGCACTCTTTTTATCTTGGGCGATCGTGTAAAATGTATTCCCATTTATCTCGTACCCTTGGAAAGTACATATAGTCGAAGATGGTAACCTGGCCAACGAGTACAACTCATCTCCAACAGTGGTGTTGTTCATGTGATGTGTGTGCAACCAATTGCCAAAATTCTTCTCGTGTTCCCCTTTAATCAAGGTTTCAGGCTTCCCCGGGTTTTCGGAGCATAGAATATTCTTATGTTTCTCGATATACGGAGCCACCACGGTGGAATTGTGTAGAACTGTGTAGTGTGCTTGAGTGAAAGAATGCCCGTCCCTACATACCATTGATTTTCTTCCTAGTGTGCCTTTTCCAGTCATCCTCCCCTCATACCGAGATTCAGGAACACCAATCGGCTTAAGGTCAGGAAGAAAGTCAACACAAAACTCAATGACCTCCTCTGTTCCATAGCCCTTGGAGATGCTTCCTTTTGGCCTAGCACGGTTATGAACATATTTCTTTAAGACTCCCATGAAGCTCTGGAAGGGGAACATATTGTGTAGAAACACAGGACCGAGAATTCTAATCTCTTCGACTAGGTGAAGTAGGAGGTGCATCATAATATTGAAGAAGGATGGCGGGAACAACAACTTGAAGCTGACCAGACATTGGACCACATCAATCTGTAACCCTGATAGACTTTCTCGATCGATTACCTTCTGAGTAATTGCATTGAGGAATGCACATACCTTCACAATGGCTAGTCGAACATTTTCTGGTAGAATTCCCGTCAATGCAACCGGAAGCAATTGTGTCATAAGCACATGGCAGTCATGAGACTTTAGGTTTTGAAATTTTTTCTCTTCCATATTTACTATTCCCTTTATATTCGACGAGAAGCCAGACGGGACCTTGATACTAAAAAGGACTTCAAAAAAGATTTCCTTCTCTTCTTTGGTAAGAGCGTAGTTGGCAAGCCCTTGAAACTGCCCTGGATGCTTGCCGTCTCGTCCTTTATGATGTTTCTGGACCTCTCGTGCTGCCAGGGTATCTTTTGACTTCCCATACAAGCCCAGGAAGCCTAGAATATTCACGCAAAGATTCTTCGTCAGGTGCATCACGTCGATTGCAGAGCGGACCTCATGCACTTTCCAATAGGGTAGCTCCCAAAATATAGATTTCTTCTTCCACATGGGTGCGTGTCTGGTAATGGGGTCTTTCGGAACAGGTTGTCCCCCAGGACCCTTTCCAAAGATTACATCCAAATCCTTGACCATACCAAATACATCAGCACCACTACGGGGGACAGGATTCGTCTGGGTTTCTGCCTTGCCATTGAATTGCTTGCCTATCTTCTTTAAGGGATGACTGGGCGGAAGAAAACGACGATTGTATGGGTACACATTCTTTCTACATTTATCCAGATATATACTTTCAGTCTCATCTAAACAGTGCGTGCATGCATTGTATCCTTTGTTCGTCTGTCCTGAAATGTTACTAAGAGCAGGCCAATCCTTGATGGTTACGAACAACAATGCTTGTAGGTCAAATTCCTGCTGTTTGTGCTCATCCCACACACATACACCTGGTTTGGCCCGCAACTATAGAAGTTCATCAACTAATGGCCTTAGGTACACATCAATGTCGTTGCCGGGTTGCTTCGGGCCTTGGATGAGCACTGGCATCATAATGAACTTCTGCTTCATGCCCAACCAAGGAGGAAGGTTGTAGATACATAGAGTCACGGGCCAGGTGCTGTGACTGCAGTTCTGCTCCCCAAAAGGATTCATGCCATCGGTACTTAGACCAAACCATAAGTTCCTTGCGTCACCAGCAAAGTTCGGGAAGTCTCTCTCGATTTTTCTCCACTGCCGACCATCAGCAAGGTGCCTCAACATCCCTTCTTTCTTACGGTCTTCCATGTGCCATCGCAACAACTTGGCATGCTCTTTATTTCTGAACAAACGTTTCAACCGTGGTATTATAGGAGCATACCACATCACCTTGGCAGGAACCCTCTTCCTGGGTTGCTCGCCCTCAACATAACCAGGGTCATCTTTTCTGATCTTACACCGCAATGCAGTGCATACCGGGCATTTATCCATATTCTCGTACTTCTAACCGTGGTAGAGGATGTAGTCATTAGGGCATGCATGTATCTTCTGCACGTCTAATCCTAGAGGGCAGACAAGTTTCTTTGCTTCGTACGTACTAGAGGGCAATTGGTTATTTCTTGGAAGCAGCTTCTTCATTATTACCAGCAACTTTTCAAATCACGAGTCAGTCATACCGGTCTCTGCCTTCCACTTCAACAACTCCAGTGTGCTACCCAGCTTCTTCTGGCCATCTTCACAAGTTGGATACAGCAATGTGTTGTGGTTAACATCTGCTCGAACTGCAACCTCTCCTTTTCTGTGTCGCAGTCTCGCCTTGCATCACTAATGACCCGACCAAAATCATCAACGGGCTCATCAGGTTCCCGTTCTTCACCCCCTTCTTTTCCATTATCTTCAACTGCGGTATCATCGTATTCAGGGAACATAGATCGGTAGTTGTCATCATCGTTCTCTTCTTCATCGCCGTCTTCCATCATAACCCCTCTTTCACCGTTCTTCGTCCAAACATTATAGCCAGACATGAAACCGGACCGAAGCAGGTGGCTCTGAATGACTCTTGAGGAAGTGTGAGCCTGCTCATTCCGACATTCAACACATGGACAACACATAAAACCATCCCGCCGCTTGTTCGCCTCGGCCACAAGGCGAAAAGAACGCACGCCTTCTCTGTAAGCGTCAGAGCGTCGGTCACCATACATCCATGGGTGGCTCATATGCATCATATAACCATGCATATATATCAAACGCAATCACGATGCTTAAATTAGTACCGTGCAGTCAAAACGAGAAAATAGTTGCTAACCTTTTAGGACACTTCAAAACAAAGAGGAGAAACCTAAGTGTCGCTCTGGCACCTCATATCATATTTTGTCTTGTGTGAACTCAAATGGCATCGCTCTAATAGGCACTTCACCGAACACCTCTAGTGCATATGAAGAAAAAAAGTTAGCACAAAGTTATACCCACCTCTCACCGAACACCTTTTGTGGAAAAGAACACACATGCAGTGAACACTAGTGGATCCATGTGTGGTTTGTGAAAAGAACGCACATGCAATGCCACTGGTTAATCCATGTGTGGTTTATGAAAAGAACACACATGCAATGCCATTGGTTGATCCATGTGTGGTTTGTGGAAAAGAACACACATGCAATGCCACTGGTCGATCCATATGTGGTTTATGGAAAGAACACACATGCAGTGAACACGTGTGGATCCATGTGTGGTTTGTGGAGAGAAAACACATGCAATGAACACTGGTGGATCCATGTGTGGTTTGTGAAAATAACACACATGCAATGCCATTGGTTGATCCATGTGTGGTTTGTGAAAAGAACACACATGCAATGACATTAGTTAATCCATAAGTGGTTTGTGGAAATAACACACATGCAGTGAACAGTAGTTGATCCATGTGTGTTTGTGGAAAAGAACACAGATGCAATGCCACTTGTGTATCCATATGTGGTTTGAGGAAAGAACACACATATACAGTGAACACTAGTGGATCCATGTGTGGTTTGTCGAAAAGATAACACATGCAATGACATTTGTAGATCCATGTGTGTTTTATGAAAAGAACACACATGCAATGCCACTGGTTGATCCATGTGGGTTTGTGGCAAATAACACACATGCAATGCCATTGGTTGATCCATATGTGGTTTGTGGAAAAGAACATACATGAAGTGAAAACTGGTGGATCTAAGTGTGTTTGTGGAAAATAACACACATGCAATGCCATTGGTTGATCCATATGTGGTTTTGTGGAAAAGAACACACATGGAGTGACCACTAGTGGATCCATGTGTGCTTTGTGAAAAGAACACACATGCAATGGCATTGGTTGATCCATTTGTGGTTTATAAAAAGAACACACATGCAATGAACACTGGTGGATCAATATGTGGTTTGTGGAAAGAACACACATGCAATTCCACTGGTCGATCCATGTCTAGTTTGTGGAAAAGAACACACATGCAATTAACACTTGTTGATCCATGTGTGGTGTGTGAAAACAAGACACATGCAATGCCATTGCTTGATCCATGTGTGGTTTATGAAAAGAACACACATGCAATGAACACTGGTGGATCCATATGTGGTTTGTGGAAAGAACACACATGCAATGCCACTAGTGGATCCAGGTGTGGTTTATGAAAAGAGCACACATGCAACGCCATTGGTTTATCCATGTGTGGTTTGTGGAAAAGAATACACATGCAATGCCACTAGTGGATTCATATGTGGTTCATGGAAAGAACACACATATAGTGAACACTGGTGGATCCATGTGTGGCTTGTGGAAAGAACACACATGCAATGAACACTGGTGGATCCATGTGTGGTGTGTGGAAAGAACACACATGCCATGCCATTGGTTGATCCATGTGTGGTTTGTGAAAAGAACACACATGCAATGCCACTGGTGGATCCATATGTGGTTATTGGAAAGAACTCACATGCAGTGAACACTGGTGGATCCATGTGTGGTTTGTGGAAAAGAACAAACATGCAATGACATTTGTTCATCCATGTGTGTTTTATGAAAAGAACACACATGCAATGCCACTTGTTGATCTATGTGTGTTTGTGGAAAAGAACACACATGCAATGCCATTGGTTGATCCATAAGTTGTTTGTGGAAAAGAACACACATGCAATGAACACTGGTGGATCCATATGTGTTTTGTGGAAAAGCAAACACATGCAGTGAACACTGGTGGATCCATGTGTGGTTTGTGGAAAGACCACACATGCAATGCCATTGGTTGATCCATGTGTTGTTTGTGAAAATAACACACGTGCAATGCCATTGGTTGATCCATGTGGTTTGTGGAAAAAGAACACACATGCAATGCCACTGGTGGATCGATATGTGTTTCATGGAAAGCACACACATGCAATGAACACTTGTTGATCCATGTGTGGTGTGTGAAAACAACATACATGCAATGCCATTGGTTGATCCATGTGTGGTTTATGAAAAGAACACACATGCACTGAACACTGGTGGATCCATATGTGGTTTGTGGAAAGAACACACATGCAATGAACACTGGTGTATCCATGTGTGGTTCATGGAAAGAACACACATGCAACGCCATTGGTTTATCCATGTGTGGTTTGTGGAAAAGAACACACATGCAATGCCACTAGTGGATTCATATGTGGTTCATGGAAAGAACACACATGTAGTGAACACTGGTGGATCCATGTGTGTCTTGTGGAAAGAACACACATGCAATGAACACTGGTGGATCCATGTGTGGTTTGTGGAAAGAACACACATGCAATGCCATTGGTTGATCCATGTGTGGTTTGTGAAAAGAACACACATGCAATGACATTAGTTGATCCATAAGTGGTTTGTGGAAAGAACACACATGCAATGCCACTAGTTGGTCCATGTGTGTTTGTGGAAAAGAACACACATGCAATGCCACTTGTGGATCCATATGTGGTTATTGGAAAGAACACACATGCAGTGAACACTGGTGGATCCATGTGTGGTTTGTGGAAAAGAACACACATGCAATGACATTCGTTGATCCATGTGTGTTTTATGAAAAGAACACACATGCAATGCCATTGGTTGATCCATAAGTTGTTTGTGGAAAAGAACACACATGCAATGAACACTGGTGGATCCATATGTGTTTTGTGGAAAAGAAGACACATGCAGTCAACACTGGTGGATCCAAGTGTGGTTTGTGGAAAGACCACACATGCAATGCCATTGGTTGATCCATGTGTGGTTTGTGAAAATAACACATGTGCAATGCCATTGGTTGATCCATGTGGTTTGTGGAAAAGAACACACATGCAATGCCACTGGTGGATCGATATGTGTTTCATGGAAAGAACACACATGCAATGAACACTTGTTGATCCATGTGTGGTGTGTGAAAATAACACACATGCAATGCCATTGGTTGATCCATGTGTGGTTTATGAAAAGAACACACATGCAATGAACACTGGTGGATCCATATGTGGTTTGTGGAAAGAACACACATGCAATGAACACTGGTGGATCCATGTGTGGTTCATGGAAAGAACACATGGGAAATGACTCTAGTGGGTACATTTGTGGTTTGTGGAAAAGAACACACATGCAATGAACACTAGTGGATCCATATGTGGGTCATGGAAAGAACACACATGCAAGGCCATTAGTTGATCCATAAATGGTTTGTGGAAAGAACACACATGCAGTGAACACTGGTGGGTCCATGTGTGGATTATGAAAATAACACACATGCAATGACATTGGTGGATCCATTTGTGGTTTGTGGAAGGAACACACATGCAATGAACACTAGTGGATCCATATGTGTTTTGTGGAAAAGAACACACATGTAGTGAACACTGATGGATCCATGTGTGGTTTGTGGAAAGAACACACATGCAATGCCATTGGTTGATCCATGTGTGGTTTGTGAAAAGAACAAACATGCAATATCATTGGTTGATCCATGTTGTTTGTGAAAAGAACACACATGCAATGAACACTGGTTGATCCATTTGTGTTTTGTGGGAAAGAACACACATGAAGTGAACACTGGTGGATCCAAGTGTGGTTGGTGGAAAGAACACACATGCAATGCCATTGGTTGATCCATGTGTGGTTTGTGAAAAGAACACACATGCAGTGAACACTGGTGGATCCATGTGTGGTTTATGAAAAGATAACACATGCAATGACATTGGTGGATCCATTAGTGGTTTGTGGAACGAACACACATGCAATGACTAGTGGATACATATGTGGTTTGTTGAAAAGAACACACATGCAATGAACACTAGTGGATCCATATGTGGGTCAAGGAAAGAACACACATGCAATGCCACTGGTTGATCCACAAGTGGTTTGTGGAAAGAACATACATGCAATGACTCTGGTGGATCCATGTTTGGTTTGTGAAAAGAACACACATGCAATGCCACTGGTGCGTCCATGTGTGGTTTATGAAAAGAACACACATGCAATGCCATTGGTTGATCCATGTGTGGTTTGTGGAAAAAGAACACACATGCAATGCCAGTGGTGGATCCGTGTGTGGTTTGTGGAAAGAAGACACATGAAATGAACACTGGTGGATCCATGTGTGGTTTGGGGAAAGAAGACACATGCAATGCCATTGGTTGATACATGTGTGGTTTGTGAAAAGAACACACATGCAATGACATTAGTTGATCCATAAGTGGTTTGTGGAAAGAACACACATCCAATGCCACTGGTTGATCCATGTGTATTTGTGGAAAAGAACACACATGCAATGCCACTAGTGGATCCATATGTGGTTTGTGGAAAGAACACATATGAAGTGCACACTGGTGGATCCATGTGTGGTTTGTGGAAAAGAACACACATACAATGACATTTGTTGATCCATGCATGTTTTATGAAAAGAACACACATGCAATGCCACTGGTTGATCCATGTGTGTTTGTGGAAAAGGACAAACATGCAACGCCATTGGTTAATCCATGGGTGGTTTGTGAAAAGAACACAGATGCAATGCCATTGATTTATCCATGTGGTTTGTGGAAAACAACACACATGCAATGCCAGAGGTGGATCCATATGTGGTTCATGGGAAGAACACACCTGCAATGAACACTGGTTGATCCATGTGTGGTGTGTGAAAACAACACACATGCAATGCCACTGGTTGATCCATAAGTGGTTCGTGGAAAGAACACGCATGCAATGACTCTGGTGGATCCATGTGTGGTTTCTGAAAAGAACACACATGCAATGCCACTGGTGGATCCATGTGTGGTTTATGAAAAGAGCACACATGCAACGCCATTGGTTTATCCATGTGTGGGTTGTGGAAAAGAACACACATGCAATGCCACTGGTGGATCCATATGTGGTTGGTGGAAAGAACACACATGTAGTGAACACTAGTGGATCCATGTGTGGTTTGTGGAAAGAACACACATGCAATGAACACTGGTCGATCCATGTGTTGTTTGTGGAAGAACACACATGCAATACCATTGGTTGATCCATGTGTGGTTTGTGAAAAGAACACACATTCAATGACATTAGTTGATCCATAAGTGGTTTGTGGAAAGAACACACATGCAATGCCACTGGTGGATCCATGTGTGTTTGTGGAAAAGAACACACATGCAATGCCATTGGTGGATCCATGATCGAAAGAACACACATGCAGTGAACACGTGTGGATCCATGTGTGGTTTGTGGAGAGAAAACACATGCAATGAACACTGGTGGATCCATGTGTGGTTTGTGAAAATAACACACATGCAATGCCATTGGTTGATCCATGTGTGGTTTGTGAAAAGAACACACATGCAATGACATTAGTTAATCCATAAGTGGTTTGTGGAAATAACACACATGCAGTTAACAGTATTTGATCCATGTGTGTTTGTGGAAAAGAACACAGATGCAATGCCACTTGTGTATCCATATGTGGTTTGAGGAAAGAACACACATACAGTGAACACTAGTGGATCCATGTGTGGTTTGTCGAAAAGAACACACATGCAATGACATTTGTAGATCCATGTGTGTTTTATGAAAAGAACACACAGGCAATGCACTGGTTGATCCATGTGGGTTTGTGGAGAATAACACACATGCAATGCCATTGGTTGATCCATATGTGGTTTGTGGAAAAGAACACACATGAAGTGAAAACTAGTGGATCCAAGTGTGTTTGTGGAGAATAACACACATGCAATGCCATTGGTTGATCCATATGTGGTTTTGTGGAAAAGAACACACATGGAGTGACCACTAGTGGATCCATGTGTGCTTTGTGAAAAGAACACACATGCAATGGCATTGGTTGATCCATTTGTGGTTTATAAAAAGAACACACATGCAATGAACACTGGTGGATCAATATGTGGTTTGTGGAAAGAACACACATGCAATTCCACTGGTCGATCCATGTCTAGTTTGTGGAAAAGAACACACATGCAATGCCACTAGTGGATCCATATGTGGTTCATGGAAAGAACACACATGCAGTGAACACTTGTGGATCCATGTGTTGTTTGTGAAAATAACACACATGCAATGCCACTGTTTGATCCATGTGTGGTTTGTCAAAAGAACACGCATGAAATGACATTAGTTTATCCATAAGTGATTTGTGGAAAGAACACACATGTAGTGAACACTGCTGGATCCATGTGTGGTTTGTGAAAATAACACACGTGCAATGCCATTGGTTGATCCATGTGGTTTGTGGAAAAGAACACACATGCAATGCCACTGGTGGATCGATATGTGTTTCATGGAAAGAACACACATGCAATGAACACTTGTTGATCCATGTGTGGTGTGTGAAAACAACACACATGCAATGCCATTGGTTGATCCATGTGTGGTTTATGAAAA